>VXAY01002462.1:141569-163434 GCA_013399855.1 Oxyruncus cristatus | reverse complement strand
TTTTTTTTTTTTTTTGAGATGGTTGTGGGACAAGGGAATCTATTTACCTAAAATGGGAATTCTGTTCTGTGTTGCCCTATTGCTGTGGCCAATATGAAGATCTTCGAAGGCCAGTTTGTGGCTAACTATAAGGACTGCACACTTCCTTCACTTCTGAAACTTTCTCATTCCTGTGTATGAAAGCATAATTTTTATCTCTGTTGGAGTCTTATCAGTAACCTAAGAATTTAAAATGCCTCTTCTGCTTCTGAGTTGGAATTCCTTAGCTGATATTATGTGCTGTGCCAGGACTTGTATGATCAGATGTTGCCCTTTATTTGCCAGTTCAGGTAAAAACTGACTGTGTTATTCTTCCTGGAGGAGCTAGTTGATAATAGGATCTGGTTGGAATTAGTCATTTTTATCTTCTTAGATAAATCAGTATTTGGAAATTCATTCTGGTTTGACTTAAAATGAAAACACATTGCTTCAAGATTTCATGCAAAACAAATTGCTTCAGAGAATTAGGATGTATAAGTAAGCAATCATTTGTTTTGAAAGGCAGGCATTTCAATACACATTAAACAGTGTGTTTTGAGAGTTTCTTTTGGTATTTTTTTCCATTAAAAAAGGAATATTTGTCTGAGTTGTCATGACATAGTGTACAAATAGCATAAAAACCCCTCCCAAAACAAAATTCTCTTAAAATCAGAAAATTTTCTGAAATGAAAAAGTCATATGTTTCTCTTTTAAAAGTGTCCTTACTGGAATCAATGCATTTTCAAAATGTCTAACAAAAGCAAACACTTTGAAAACATTTGGGTGAATGCAGTTGGCAAGAGATTGTTTTCAGAGACAGATACTGCTTAGAAATACTAGAAGAATCAGTGTTGTTAACCAACTACTTCTGCTACTGAAGAACTATTGAAAGAAATGTTTTGTGGGGTTTTTTCTCTTTCTTTCCATGAACCTCGTTGGTTTTCAACAGAGAAGTACATGTTGAAGCAGGCACACCTTTGGCTGTTGCACTGAAAACATAAGAACAGCAGGATGATGTTTGCCAGTGTTTTCTTTTCCCTCTGGGCTCTCTGTTCCCCAAATCTAGCTGTGCAATATTGTTTGTGGGTGGGTGTGCATGTGCCCACACGCACATGGAGGGAATGGCAACTCCATCACATTGTCTGGAGCATGCATTTCCCACCAGGGGGTGCTGATGGAAAAATCTCAGCCATGCTGGTAAATCCATATGCACATATATGACTGAGGAAAGGGACACAAAATGTCATTTAAGATGGGCTAGGCACTATCTATCTTTGAGCTTTAAATATGTTGCTTTTAGCCCATGATATTAAAATTCAGTCTATGCATTGCTATAGGAGGACACACACACAATGTTCTCTCATAAATGATGGGTGTTGGTTATTCTCTGATGGAGAAACTGTGCAGAAAAAACAGCCCTTATTTTAAAAATACTTTTTAATTCACTTTCAAGACTCTTTAATAGCTCATGACATTGCTTGCCAAAAGCAACAGTGAAGAAAGAGAGAAGGGAACAAATAATTCTGTTTTATTATTGAGCACCCATCTGACTTGAGGAGATCCTTAGTTTTACTGCATTGCTTGTCATAAACTGGATGTAATAATGATTAGCAAGTTCTAGTGTACTTGTAGATTGTGCTAAAACTGTTGGGATAATTTGATGAAATGATCTTTAGAAATTCAAAGTGTCATCATACAGAAAAACAGTCACTTAAAATTGCATAAGCTCACTTTATTTTATCCTTAGAATAAAGCAATACACTGGAACATAAGTCTCTATTCAAAAGATCATTTTAAGTGGCATTTCTGAAAAAGCCCTTAGGTTTTCCAAATGATTAGTTTATCAAAATTAGCTGTGCTTTCCTGCTGCTGGAGCCAAAGGTGAATCACTCATGAGTCAAGCAAATGTAGAGTGATTTTTTAACATACCCCTCTAAATATCTTCTTAATCACATCACAAACCACAACTGAATTGAAAAAAATAAAACACAGAATTTATTGAGGAGAAAGGCTTAACTAGCTTTCACATGCTAAAATCTACTAATTACAGTGGTTTGGGTTTCTGAAGGTGTACATGATGTCACTGTGATCTATTTTAGTGTATGTTGGTCCCTATGATACAGGGCAAGAGCATTTCAGGCTCTGTCAACAGCATTTTTTTAAAAGAAAAAAGTGGAATTTTTTCCTTGGTGCCCCTGAATAACAAACTGCCTGTGTGACTTGAAAAGAGTGAGACAGATTTGAAAGCAAAGCACATAATTACACTGGACATGGCTGGACCAACTCCTTTTAAATTGGAAAACTGTGGCTGGGTGCTGGATCATTGGATAACACTAGTGCTCTCAGAGCACTCTTCACAGATATCTGTTTCTTTACTATTTGTTGGTTAACAAAGGAGGAAAAGCTCCTCAGTTGATGAATAAAATGAACAATGGTGAATGTTAGTAGTACTAAATCTCCCATGCCTTATCGTTTCCTATGGTCTTTTGAGATGGCAATATCCTTTTACAAGCACAGTTTTATCCTAAACCAGACAGATCTCCTGTGAATCTTGGAAGAAATTATGTAGGTCTTGGTGCAGCGTATAAAGGGGTATCATAGCTTCAGGGATTACAAATGAGAAACTGGTAATGGAATTGATCTTCCTAAAAGCAAGTGTTTATGTTTTGAGCATCTTGAGCAGAAAATAATCATCCAGGCTCCTTTGGAGCTGTTGCTAGAAACAAGCACTTTCTAGAGCACAGCCTACATTTTTTTAGATGACCCTCTTAGGTTGAGATGACTCGTAAGCCAACTGCCTACACAGGGGCTGACGAATCCCTACCCTTTCCACTGCTGACTCCAACACATATTCCAAACAGACAGACAGAAGTCATGCATGCCCCCTCCCTCTTGGCTCTTTGTAAGCACTCTCTTGCAGAGATGCTTGCAGAGAGGAACTGGGGACAGTGCAACCTCTTGGTTTGTCCCCCAGCCACTGGCTGTCGGATGTCCCTCTCACTCTTCCAAACCATCAGGGATTTCCAGACCATCCAGAAAATAGGCAGAATTGACAGAAAACATATCAGTCAATGAAGAAAGTGTAATGTGTGGTGAAGGAAAGGTTGATTGACTGAGACTGACATACTTTGCTCATCAAGGTATGTCTCAGCTGCTGATGCTGTTCAGGGCTGATCCAGTTCAGTGCAAATCTGGGGCACCTTGGTAGGGGTGTTTGCCCCATTCATGATCCAACATAATCAGGCTTTCTGAAGGATTTGTCTACCCCAGTGGAAAGCATAATAATGTGAGCAGAGGCTATCAGCACCTGTGTGGGGGTTCCCAAAGTAATAAGGAATCATGCTCGTCCAGATGGTGTAACTCTGAATCTGATAACTGCAGTGGGAATATATTCAGTTTCTTTGGATAAGATTGA
This sequence comes from Oxyruncus cristatus, assembly GCA_013399855.1. Lineage (NCBI taxonomy): Eukaryota > Metazoa > Chordata > Aves > Passeriformes > Cotingidae > Oxyruncus > Oxyruncus cristatus. The sequence goes on along the minus strand of VXAY01002462.1, from coordinate 160,001 downwards.
ACTATTTTGCTTATTAATGATACAGTGGTTCATTTCTTTTGCTTTCAAACTAAGCAGTAAATTTTGAGTGAGCAGATATATGTGTGTGAGAGATGTTATTCTTGCTCAACATCTAAGAGGAGACTTCAGGCAGAAATACAGACCCTCCCCCCACATCCCCACCTCAGTCTCTTCACTACCAGAACCAGGCTCTGGTGTTGCTAATTGATGTAGCAAACTGACTGAAGCTGAGACACAAGAGAGCAATAAAAAAATCACAACCCCAGGCTCTTTGAGTAACACCCAGACTAGTGACTTGTGCTCTCTTACTCCCAGTAGGATTTGGCTTTTGAGGAGATATTGCACTGAACAGCTAGCAATGTCTGCTGCTGAGAAGCAAATTATTTAACCAAGGAGGCTACCGGTGAAATGTGACTGAAGTGATGTGAAAAAGACAAGTTCTCAATTTAAGGTCTGGAAGAACTTTCTTAATCATGTGGCAAGGTGTTCTCCCTAAGACAAGAAGTAAGTAAAAGGTTGCATCAAGACCGATAATTTCAGTCTGACCTTTACTTCATTTTCCCAGGGTACTTTTAGTCTTCTGTGACTTTTTGGGTGATGTGCCCAGATCTCATTCAGACAAGGAGTCAGGACTCAGCAAGGGTTCACACTAGGATCTGAGAGTGGGAAGTACTCTTGGATCCCACAGTCTAGACATAGCTTCAGGGAATATTTCCTTTTCCCTTGTTTTTGGGTTGGTTTGTTTGATTTTTTTTTTTTGCCCCCACTCTCTTTTTTCCATCTTATGCACTCTGAATTGAATTACTGCAGATTACGTGAGCACTTCTGCTTGATTTAAGTGACCAGTTTGGGAGAATGTGGTGTCTTGATCTCTCAGCAATCACTGAAGGACAATACCCTTAGAAACCCCCTCTCATTTCACACTAATTGTAGGCAAGTGTAATTTTGGCCTTAGATACAGGTCAAACCATGAGGTCTGGAGGTGTTTCTCTCGTAGCTGTGTCTGGGCAGGTTTGCATGTGTTCAGGGATTGATTCTTTTTGAACTCGGCACCTTCTCACTGATCTTACTGCACCAGTATGATATGGGAAGCTCCTGTGATTCATTAATGCTCAAGTTACTAAAACACTGGCAGCTCTTTTTCGGAATGCGTGTTTAGTGTAGGCAGATGAAGCCAAGCCATGGCAAGCTGCAAAACTGAGGAAGATTCTTCATTTACATGTTGTTTCCTGACTACCATCTGAAGAATAATATAGAATATGCTGCTTTTGCATGATAAAGAGAAAGCAGTGTAAGGGCCTGGCAGCTGAAGTTCTGAAATAGCCATTTAAAAAAAAAGCAGGAGCAACTCCACAACATGATTTTTGGTGGATACTATATACAACACTCTGATCAACCTTATATGTTGTGGTTTATGCATCATACATAGTAAAAATATCTAGCTGTGCTTTCCTCCTTTGTGTTCCCAGACAGCTGGAGGCCGGATAATAGTAGGGCTTTAAACAAAATAGTAACTCCCAACAGTGCCAACACAGAGCCATGTGTTATAAGGAAGAAAAATTAGAGTGCTTAAATGTTTTAAAACATTTATCTTTTGGATGGAATTAAAAACGATCCCTTTTAAGTAATACTGACTGGCATGTTCTCTAAACAGAATAAACAGCCAAGATCTTCTGGCACAGAAGGCTGAAAATAAATTTGATCTTTGGTGTAATAAACAACTTAAAAGCTTATTCTACTGGTATTTATAACAGATTAGTGGCATCTCAAGCTATAGATGGCAAAGTGGGATTAAACAATTAAAATGTCCTGTTGACACAAATGCGTGGATATAGGGGATGACAGAGCTCCTAGATCTAGGGTACAGTTCCTTCTTAAAATCTATTATTCCACCTTTTACTTATTTTTTTTTTCCATTGGAACATGTTTGCACTGTGTAAGCAAGGGCAAATTTATCTGTTATGAGTGCAATGGCTGAAGAGAATCAGCCAGTGTCACTACAGAATGCTTTCCTAAACATCTCACAGCTATGTCAAAGCATATCTAGCAGTCTAAACAACCAATGTGCTTTTTTGAACCTTCACCTTCCCCAAGGACTTTTGTTCTATCAGAAAGGCAGTCAGGTTAAATTATAACCTCTTACACTTTTTCTAATACCGGAAAAACTGAAATGGATATAAATGCTGTGTTATTTGAGAAGAAAAAGATGACTTGAGCACAACTATTTTTTACTTAGACTTCAAATCCTAGATAAAAGCAAAAGCTTTCAGAGCTGCAGGGCGTCTTGACAACAGAAGGTATTTCTTATAATTAAGATTGCTATACGCAAGGCAAATTTTCACAATTTTCTCAATTTGAAATATGTAAAGCATAAGTCAACATTGGGGAAAAAATAACTAAACATTCATTTTATCACAAAAGTTTGGACTTGGATAACAGGAATTTCCTGTCTGCTACTGCAGAGAGGGGCCAGGAGTGGGGAAGGCAACTGGAGGAGTGCTTTGCACAAGCGTCTGCTTTCCTAGTCACTTGACCCATGCCCAGCTGGAGGGTAGAAGGGATCACAGACCCAGTCAAAACAGTTAAAGAAAGAGGGATCTTCACAATGGTAACCATTATGGAACAGTTTGTGTTTCCTCGGAGATGCAGCCTGGGGTACAGCAGCAGCATGTGGTCAGGTGGGATGTAAGGCTGTCTTCCATATGTCCTGCCCTAGTTTCTTGTCTAGGAAACTTGGGCATGGGTAGGAGCTGCTTTGTTCTGGCTGATTCCCAGCCAGGTTAGCTGGGGGACTGCTACATAGGGTGCACCCTGAAAGAGAAATCCTGGTTTGGTCAAAAGGCCTTCCAAAAGTGCCAAAAGATGCTTGCCACTCCCAGCCTAGGAGCAGCAATGCCAGCTCAGTGAGGGAAGTGCCCTAATGGTGAACACTCACTGCTAACTTTGCCTTGATCATTCCCCTAATTCATGGTTATGCCATTGTTCCGTAGGCTCCTTTACAGGACACGTGCCTTTGTGTTTATTGAGAGGCACTTGGTTTTTCTATGGTATGAGCTGCCGGTCAGTCTTGCACTTGCACTTGCACAGTTGCGTGTGTTTTCTTGAGGAGTGTGAAAAATGCACTTCGACCTACAGAGACCTTCAATTCTTGTGCCCACAGCCTTGATTATATCTTCAGCAGTTGGTACAAGAATCTGGGCTACGGTATCATGAGGTGCAAATGGTGGAATTTGTGAGTGGGCATTAGAAATGCTGTGTTTGTTATTTATAAGTTAATAGCTCTGTTTTTATAAATGATGTATGGATGACTGGTTGCTTAGCAGAAACACAGTCCAGCAGCCAGACCTATAAATAAGACAAAGTTACAAAGAGTAGTTCTATTTCTGTGGATAAAGCAATGTGTTTTTCAGTGAACTAAGTTGCAAAGTACCTCTACATGCAGTATTTTTCCGCATTTTGTGAGAGATTAAAACTCCCCGGTGGTCCCAATTTTTTTTTTTTTTTTAAGAAACTAACACACGCATTGTGTGGTCCACACATAAGCCCAAAGTTACCTGAATATAAATCAAAAGCTACTTTTTTTTTGGCTTTTGCATGCAACTAGTATTCTCCCATCAGTTTTCTGAGTCAGTATTTTTCAGTTTAATTTTGTATGTTCGAATTTTGTATTTTGCAATGTAGTCTTTGTTCTCCAGAAGACTGAGTCAAAAATCTTAGTGAAGCAAAGAAATAGTTAAGAAAAAAGTTCAATGAAAACAAATTCTCTCACTGTTTAATTCTTTCTGCTCTCATTTATGATTTCTACAGGTAGGTTCACTGGCAGATCTCTAGAAATCTGCCTTCTTAAAAGCTGCTTTGTTCATGCCCCTGTAATGCTTTTCAGAATCAGGTTAGTATGAGTGAACCAAAAAACATACAAATATTTTTGATTGCTCCCTTTCAAGTAGTTTCTCGGAAGCAATTTTCAGACCAACATATCTTTTAGAAAATATGCAAGGTATGAATCTGAATCACGTGAGACAACTCTAACGCGCTCATAGACAAACACTATAATATGTTTTTCTGGTATCACCTTTGATAACTGCCTTTCAATATACCCAGGTAAAATCAGTTAGGTGACTTGTGGTTAGTGATAAACTGATGGTCAGCTTGTTGCATTTTGGGATCCTGGTATTTTAATTAGTAGATGGCTTTATTCTAATAGCATTATCAATGGATTGGGAATGAATGATGAGATGTATTATTATGGTAAGGATTTAGAAACTTGCAGCCATTGTTGTCCCATAAGGGAATATAATAATTGTTTTTTTACAGACTAAAAGTCCTTTTGAGGTAAGAATTTCTCATCAGAACTGAAACCCCAAATCATTGAGGACTGTATCTCCAGCTGGGTCATGTTTTTCTTTGCAGTTAAATTCTTCAGTTTTTCAGCCCAGGGCCCCAAACAGGGAAATCAGACTTGCCAATGGTACCTGAACTGCAACACCTATTTACATATTCACCTTTTTTGTTTGGTTGGTTGGTTGGGTTTTGTTTGTTTTTTTTGTTTTTTTGTCTGTTTTTAGGGGCACCCCTTCATTTGTCATGAGAATATTAAAGCAGGTATGTCTCAGTCTTGTTTTTCACAGAGCTACCTCTCAGATTCCCTCAGAAAGGACTGTGATCCTGGGTAAATTTAAGGCACTGACAACGCTATGTCTCTATAAAGCTATTACCTGTTCTCCTTGCCCTGTCCTTCTGAACCTCTTGGTTAATCAGTGGTGTCATCCAGTGATTTGGGAACAGCCAAGGCTGCTTCATACGAGACTTACCCTGTAAAAGTGACTGAAATCACAGTGTGTAGACAGCCAACCAGACCGTGGGAAGAGCAAAACTTATGCTTTTTAAATGGGATGTTGCTGCTCACCTCTAGTTCTAGGCCATGTACTTTTGCCTTCCACTGGAAGTGGTTGTGTGACCATGGCTACAGAAGACAGGCCCTTTGCACTTCATGATGTCCTCAAAGCTGCTGTGTCCCAGAACCCATCCCTCCAAGGTGCTTCCTGCAGTGAGAAATGGAGCTGGAACATGCACTGTTTTGGTGGTAAGGACTAAAGGGGAGTAGCACATCAGACTTTTATCGTTCCTTTGCTGTCATTTTTGAACTGTGGCTGAAAAAGATTGAGGTGAGCTCACAGCAACACCCTCCTCCAATAGGAAGGTTTTGGAGAGGCAACGTGGAGAATAAGCAAATACCAGTCTAAACCTTGCCAGCCATTAACTGGTGATCAAAGGGGCTTAAAGACCCTAAAGTCTTTTCGAACCACGTTGTAAGGAAAATAATGACTGTGCAATGAAAACAAAGAAAATATTCCAGTGCTTACACATTTCTGGCAGAATTTCATTCAGATACAGAAGGAAAACAATTCTACCTACCCTGAATTTCCCCAAGAAATTTCTGCTTCTTGGCTTCCTATGAACTCTCATCACAAGAAGTCAAAGAAAACTCAGCATAAAAAGATTTAAATATTCTCCCTGTTGTGGTTGAGACACTACAAATGCCTTACTTCTCCTCTTTAGAGAGTATCTTTATAGTGTATCTGAATGTATCTTTAGAGTGAACACCTATTGATGGCTAAGGGGCTTTAGTATAATTTTTAATAATGTATCAGACCACAGCAGTGCTAGAAAATCTGCCTTGAAGACCAGTGTCTGGGTCAACATATTTCTGGGCTCTTCTGAGTGAACCCTCAGGGGGAAGAAGACAAAGTATTTTTGGTTTATTCTCTATGGAGGAAGCCCTTGGAAGATTGAATCCATCGTTTTAAGACTAACTCTGCCTATCTCTTATCTTGAAATTTTTTTTCCTGAATTCACATGAGTTAAGGCTAAGCCCATGTAGTTCTAAGGATAGAATTTCTATTTCATGGTTTTTATTGAGAACATTAGAGTGGATTTGATGTATCTGGCTGAATTAATAATTTTCAGACTTACAGAAGCCTGTGTTGAAAGACCAGGCAAATAGCATGTCTGAAATTATGTAGTTGTCATTTAATTGTAGGTTAACTTGTTGTTACAACAACCAGAAGAAACTTGTGTTGCCAGGGTCTCATCAATATTGGTACAGCACACATTTGACAGTTGAAAAGAACAGGACTGTGAGCCTGAATCATTATTGTGACAAGAGGGTTGTTAGCTTTCATTGATTTAATTGGATTATCATTTTCCTCATTGATATCCAGGATATTTTACTAGCTGGGCCATTTCCTCCCTTTTCACACCTCAATATAGAAGTCAAAAAACAACAGGCTGAACTTAAAGCACTGCAAATGTAAGTCTGAAGGTAAATTTGCAGGTTGGGAACAAAAGGATGTGACTGATGAGGATATAATAAGTCTCAGCTGCTTTTATGTGATCCATCTATATGTTCAAATCGGTTGGGGGGGGGTGATTAGTTGGGTTTTTTTTTGTAAGATATTCAGGAAATAATATTCGTCCATGTAGTTTTATTCATGAGTAGCTTCTCATTTGGAGTCTGATTTTCAAATTATTCTGGGCAGATTTTCTTAAACTCACAGGTTGCATAGGATTTCCTCGTAGGAAGGGTGTAGCTCCTACAGGTGAGTTTGTACTTGGGAATGCTCATACCAGGAAGTGAGATTACTCCATAAAATATCGTTTTCCAAAAAATATTGCTGACTCCAAACTTGGCCATTGGAATATTTCGCAGAAAGTTAAGAATGTCCAGAAAAATAAATGAAACACTGTGTTTGGTAGGATGTTTTTAGAAAAGATTTTCAATAGTTGCTCTCTGCTGCTTGTGGTGATCTAATGTTTCACCTGATGATGTTGCTTTCAGGAAGACAATAAAGCCAATAGTCTTCAAGAGGTGGAGGTTTTCCTTGGAGATTAACCTGGACACAGGATGGGCACAGGATTCAGTTCTGGTCCTTTTCAGACTGCTTAAGCCAAAATTTACAGTAAATGACTCAGAAACTCCTTTCTCTGGATTGTGACTACCCTGAACTGAGGATTATTCTGGACACAGCATTGTTGAGACTCTGAAGTATCCTTCTACCCCAGCAACCCCAAAATATCAGCTCTTAATAAACATTTCAGGATAGACACTCACATGAATGGCGTAATCTGTTTTGGTATTAGAAATTAAAAATTACTCTTTTCAATAAGAAAACAATCGCGAGCTCTGTGAACTACAGGAAGCTTCTTGATGTAGGTTAGGGCTACTGTTTTGGGAAGAGATCTCAAAATTTGGAGTTCTGTCTGTAAAAAAGAGAAAAGATGAAAAATTAAAGAATTGTCATTTGTGCAATTGTATGGTCTGTACTGAAGAGGTTGAAGAAAACAATTATGTTTAACTGCCTGCTTTTACTGTTTTGCATGAAAACAGCATAGTAAAAAGATAATGGGAAACTCTTCTGATGGTTTATTCACAAAATGTTTGCAGTTAATCTTGTGTCTCCCATGCCTTGATTCTGCAAAATCCTATTTCCAAATTTGTTTAAATCTTAATACCTTAAAATAAGAAGTACTAGTCAAATCAAGTATCTGACAAATAGCAAGGATTCCTATTCCCATTAAAAGTTACCCAGCTGGAATAACAATGCCCCACTGCTTGCCAAATCAACACCATCACAGTTCACAGAGATAAAATTGTAACTGAATACTCTCACATGCACAATGAAACTGTCCTGAAATGCTCCCCGCTCACAGCAAGTTGGGTAGATTTACTTAGTAGTCAATGTTAAATTTTATGCTTCCAAACTTGTTTTTTCACTCCTTGCTTCCTTCCCTTGGAGGTCTGTCTAATCTAATGCATTTCTCTCTTTGGGAACATCATATAAAATTACACAATTCCTTAATAAGGAATTACTTGCTACTAGTGATTGAACTTGACATTAGGGCAAGCAGTCATCAAATGCTAACCCTTGACATTTTGATTTATGCATCCCATAAACTGTAATCAACCTGTTGCACATGGTGGCACTGGAATGCTGCCCCTTTTTAGAAGTAATAACTTCGCCCATGGAAAGTCATTATGTCTACGGCAGTTCAGAATTAGAGACGGAGAGGTCAAAGCTTATTGGAAAGACACCTACAGAAAAGCTCTCCACTTTTTCTTTCCCTTGAAAATGTTTCTGAAAGCCCATAAAATTGTGTGGCGTATGCCAAATGACCTGTGAAATAACCATCCGCAGCTGTGGTTGTAAGAAAAATTACGTACCACTGCTGGCACTCATGTTGATCTGATAAAACCTTTTCAATGTGAAATCATCAAGCCTTTGAAAAGATGAACCCATGCATCAGGAAAGAGCATGATACAAATTTTGGAGGAACAAAAGATCACTGCTACCACCAGCAGCAGCTTTTGAAAATAAGGAATATAGAATAGATTTCTGAGAATGTATCTGAAATTGCAGATGATCTGCTTTGGAGATTGCTATGGTATAGCAACAGAAAGTCACATGCACACTACAGAAACTCTCTTGCTGGAAGAAACCGTATGGAAACTCAGATCCAACTTACTATGTGGAGAGGACCAAATTATCATTTAAATTCTGAGTTAGTAGATTCTAATGTATATTTTAAACTGACTTATAGCCCTTTTTATATCAGAAGCTCAAGATGCGAATGAAAGGTTTACATAAATAGCACGGCTGAATTGTGGAGGCTGTTTACTTACTGAAAACTCTTTTTTGTTTGTTCATTGTATCAATGAACTGTGAGTGACAGTATCCCTTGTGAAGAAAAATTATATTTTTGATGTTCTTTTCTCCTTTTTGATTTCTCTGTGTTTTTCGACTGTCTTTTTGATCTCCTGTTTGCATCATCAGTAACATGTGCCAAGTGCCATCGCTGTTTCTTTGATGAAACCGGTGCCATCATCTGACACCAATCAGCTACATCAATGATAAAGGTGAATGTTTGACATCTTGTTTTCCGAAGTTCGTGTTACCAGCTTGAGGGCATGAGCAGAAAAAATGGAGGAATTTCAGTTGATCTGCTGGCCTCAGCTTATTTTTTTTTTTGCCTCAGGAAAGTTACTTTCATGAACATCTTTTGTTCTTTTAAACTCTTCTAAAACATGGACTGTTGGATTCTGTATTGCATTAAATGTGCCTAGTGTGTCACACACAAGCACAGCACATGGTTCTACTTATTAACCTTATTAATAGAAGAGAGTGAAATACAAACCTTGTGTACAAAACCCACGCAGATGGCCACCCTCAGACAAATTCACTGCCAGGCTGTTACAAGTACCCCACAACTGTTAGTCCTAGCTCAGCATGACTGGGACTTGCTGGCAGGGATTAAAATGCCTTTTTGGTTTCCAAGTTTAAAACTGGGAATTGGTAGCTAATGTTTCCCTATATCTGTTATTTATCTGGGAGCTGCCTTTCTTTAGATTTCTTTTTTTTGCCAGTGCATTTACCAGCTGGCAGAATGTCTACTTTGCCCTGTGTTTGAAAGGGCGGTAATAAATGTTTTATAAACTCTGTAAACTGGAATAAAGCTCAGAATGCTGGGTTCCTCCTGTGATGAGACAGAGGAGAGAGAGAAAGGCAGAGATGCATAAACACTGACCTTTGTTCATGTTGACTGCCTGTGACTTACAGGATCCCAGCCATGAGCTGGAGTTCAAACCAGAGCTTAGAGAGCAGTAGGCTAGGAAGGATTAGCATGCCCAGTTTTGCCTTTAAGGTCATGGGATGATAACTTTTCAGAGGTTTGTCTCAGAAACAGAGCACATTTATTTGGATTTCAGGAAGTGGATAACTGGGAAGCAGAGAGCATTCTCCTTTCTGATTTCTGTAAGAGCATAGTAAGTGATAAAGGGCATAGCTCCGTGCATCTCCCTGTCTCCCAAAGACAGAAACAGCAGATCTCCTCTCTGAACTATGGTCTCCAAAAAAGCATAATTTTACAGATTTTCTCCCCAGTCATCCTTGCTCTAGAGAGCAGATCTTGGAGGTTGGCCCCAGGAGCACAGTGCTCTGTGCAATGTTCTTGCTGATTCACAGCAACTTCTCTGGGAACAAATAAAGCAGCATAGCAGGTATCCTTCTGTTTCAGTATCCATGGTAAGCCCGGAAGTATTTTGAAGCAAACATACAGAAGGCCTTAGTGATTGCTAAGCATAGTCACACGGAGGTTGTAATGCTTTCTCCATGCTTCAAGTTTGATGACAGTGAGTTTTGGATATACACCAATAATTTCCGGTCCTTGGGGGCTATCTACCAAAGAAAGTTTACATATCAGCTCAGCTGGATTCAGTTGTCTCTGAAACAGAAACCCTGCATAGCCCTCATTAGTTTTTGGAGAAAAGTGTTTGTAAGCAAAATCTGGATAAAATTTTTTTAATCTATTTTTCCTTTGGCTGATCCTTACATTCATTTAAAGGCATGTTGTCTTGTTGGGAAGAAGTTGATGGATGCTCTGTCTTGGTACTTTTCTCTTGTTTCTTTTTTTCTCACCTCTTAAATTGGTATAATTTCTAAGTGACTAATCCTGGGAAGTGCTGAAATACAGAAATACTCTGTCCTAAACACACGTGAGTAAATGATGCCCACACAATTCTCACATCCAAAGAAGAATTTAAATTAGTTTGTTTCACACCTTAAATAGTCCAGGGCTCATGGTTTCAGGTATCAACATGAAGCTGTTTCATTTCAGCTGCTGACCTTCTGTGTGTTTGCCATGGCGGAGCTCTTCAGGAATCATCAAGATAGGACTGAGCCACTCTCCTTTGCAGAGGAATCTCCATGAGCAGCTTTGGGAGTATCTGCATGCATGTGATCCTCAGTGTAGCACCCCTGCTGCTGTCACTGGGATCTCAGCCAGGCTGGGAAGAGCAGCATAGAGCTGCCCTTGGCAGTGGTGCTGGTCTAGAAAATCACAAGCTCTATGAAGCACTCATTTCAGACCTGGAGTTTGGCTCTTCCTCTGGGAGCTTAGGGCCACACTTGGATTGCTAATGTATCACCTTATCCTGTGCTGTGTGGATGGAAAAAGCATTGGAAATTCTAGATCTGATCAGGATGGATTTTGAAACATACTTTCTTCATATGAATGTCAGTAGCGAAGTACCTGCTGCCATCCTCATTTCTCACTGGTCATGACTTAAATTATTGGTGATTTGTATTCTCCCTCTCAAACCAACTTTCTATCACTTCATAAGGTCAGCAATAAAAAGGTAAGTGAAGGACACTTCACACAAATCACCCTATTTCTCATGAGATGAATTTGTGCTCTGCACTGGCCCATCTTACTCTGAGAGCTTGTCATGTCATAATATTGCTTAAAAAGACACAGACCAAGAGTCTGGTGTGCATCTTCTCCCCAACTCCCTCACTGTGTTTTGAGAGCAGGACTGCCCCCTTCTCTAAGGACTCAGCAGGTCATGCTGTGGTAGCTTCACCAAGCAGTGGGGGCATTCCCTTGGGAGAAGAGTCCTGGGCCAGGTACTGCTTGTGCCTTTACCTATTGCCAGCTGGAAGCAAAATGACAGTTTACTTGTATTAGGCAAGTGCTTTGAGAAGTACTAGAGGTTGTATAGAAAATCCAACTGCTCATTGCCATCAAGCAGCACATCCAATTTTATTGAAAATCTGCTGGATTATTACCAGAAAGACTGGCCAAATTATGAAATTCCTGGTTCGTGGGAAATTCTGACATTTGGTTTTGTTCTGATTTGGAACAAAACCAGTTATTTCGAAATTACCCACAAAAGAGAAATTTATAGGGAAAAAATAGGAATAGGAAACAATGACGCATGGCATTTCCAAAATAAAATATGCTCCCCAGGATGTGCTTCTTTCCAGCCTTGCTTCTGCATCTTACGGAGCAGCATGATGAACCAAGGCTGGGGTTGGGAGCTTATACTTTGGGACTGCTGACTTCAGCCAGGTCTCCCAGCACTACCGGGCTCCCAGTCTGGTGGCAGCAAGCCTATGATCCCTGTGTCCCAGGCAGCCCACCAGGCTTGCTGGTAGGAAGCCAGTTTCCAGTGGAAAACTACCTGTGGTTTGATGTTGTTTAATTGAAACAGATACATTTTAACATGAAAATTTCTGGCTCTGATAAATCAGAGTTTTCCAGTGCAATGACATGCCATCAGAAATCTCATGACCAGCTCTAATTACCACTTTGATGACCAAAGTCTTTGTTGACCAGAGTCTCATAACTTCCTGGCAACCACTAAACATCTTGTGCATAGAAACAAATGAAAAAAAGCATATTTCATTTTGTACTCAACAACTGTGAAACTTGCAAGACTGTTTCTGGGCACGTGTATTATGAAGAAAGTTCCTGCCTTCAGGGCAGGGGTGCTGGGGACACACATGTCCCTGTTTCAACCTTATTACCGCTGCATTAACTTACAACCACTTGAGAAGCATTGTGTTCCTATCTCCAAGGAGAAGACAATGGCCTCATTGCCCAATGAGGCATGTTGTCCAAGTCTAATTAGAAACAGGAACTTGGTCACTAGAGCACTATTTATTCCTATTCTTACAGCACAAGATTTCAAGTCTTTTTCATTGTTTTTGTTATTATAATAGAGAAGGATGTTTATTGATTTTTCTACTACATGAGCGTTTGTATACACAGACCTTCCCACTTCTAATGAAACAGAGCCTCCTAAAACAAAAATAAAAAATAATAATAACCTCACTCAAGAGTGCAATAATTGTGGCCAGAATCATACTTCAATGAAAATTTTCCCCCCTTCTGCACGTGTTGCCAGAGACTTTCTGTGGTCTGACAGGCCCCACAGTCTCCATGGCAGGGAAAGGACTTGTTGCCTCAGTCAGTGGAGTACCTGGGCCCTTGCTGGGATGGCTCCTGAATGGATTTTTCCCTTTGAGAGTCAAATTTCTCCCTTACTCTAAGATCACCTCCATTTTGGGCAGCAGTCAGTGTGGTTAGGTGTGGTGGAGGCAAGCTGGTGTCAGTCATGGCTGGGCCACCCCGCTTGGACTCCTGTGGCTCCGAGGAGCTGCAGAAAGAACACTGAAGGGGAAGGATTACAGAGAGAATCATATGGATACAAACCCAGATCTTATCTCCAGAAACACAAAGTTTTTCCTTCTGATTTTTATCAGGTTTCTAGAAATGTGAGCTCTCAGAAATTTGGGATGAACTGACACCTTTTCCTTCACCCAGACTTTTGCTCTTCCAGTTTCCTTGCTTCCTTCCTTGATTTCCCGATTAAAAACTGACTTAACACTCAAATCTCAAACAATCCATCCCTAGATCTGAGCTTATTGAGTGAAACCTATGTATCAATAGAACACCTCAATCTTTTGTCAATACTTTTTTGTTTCAGAAATGTTGCCAAGAATCCTTTCTAAATCTGTTCTCAAGAGCTGCAAATGCTCAGGACTGAAGACTATTTGCTAGATACAGGTCAGTACTGGAAACAGCTTACAACCACATTATTTTCCACTGAGCTCATCAAGACAAGAACAAAAGAAGAAAAAGAACAAAAGAACAAAATTCCTCTTAAGATTTCCCATCAGTAGCCTCAGCATTTTTGGCAAGAATGTGTATGGACTGCAGTAGCACAATATAGCAGTGTGTGAGGGCAGATTTGTTACTGGAATTAGTCTAATCACAACAATAAAAGTGGTCAAGTCATTCTGCTTTGCAGTCATTCTTCTTCTAGTACCCCAGAAGTCTCTCATACATCTATAACCCATTGAGGGAGATGTTGCTTCATCAAACCAACTATTGTGTGGGTATGGGGTGAAGGAGTGATGCAACTCCATCACTCCTATGTCTCCTCTGGAGTACCTGTGGCCCTTATAGGAAGGAATCTGGTTTGTGCTTCTCTGTGACAGAATGGATTACTTACTTACTTTCTCTGTTCCTGCAAGGACTAGACCCAAACTAAATCTCACCAAAGCTAGCTTCTGCTATTTTATCTTAAGGGATCTTTCCAGCAGCAGCTTCACTGTCCTGCAGGGCTAGGTATAGCTTATGGGAACACAAGCCTCTCTGTGTAAAGGCACAGAGCTTTAGGTTGGCATGGTGAGTTGACTCTGGCTAGATGCCAGGTGCCCATCAAAGCTATTCTATCATTGCCCTCCTCAACTGGGCAGGGGAGGGAAGATATAGCTATGAGCTCATGGGTTGAGATAAGAACAGGGAGAGATCACTGAGGAATTGCCTTTACAGACAAAACAAACTTGACTTAGGGAAATTTGATTTATTAGCTATCTAATCATAGTAGAATAATAACAAATAAAAAAATAAAGCTTACAACACCTTCACCGCACCCCTCCCTTCTTCCTGGGCTTAATTTCACTCCCAGTTTTCTACCCTTCCTCTGCAGGTGGCACAGGCAGATGGGGAATGGGGCTGCGGTCAGTTCATCATACATTGTCTCTGCCACTCCTTTCTCCTCAGGGGAGATCTGTCTTCTGTATCTTCTCTTGAATGCACTCTCATGGCAGTGGGTTTTATACGGATACACCTAAAATTGGCCATCAAAACAAGTATTATTGCTTGTGTCCCAAGTGTCAAGGGAGATGAAGGTCACATGCTGGCTTTAAAATAAAGGCTTCTCACATGGGGTCAATACATGGTGTGGGATGTCAGATTTGTTTAGTTTTCTCCCATAAAACAATCCTTTTTCCTTTTAATCTGAAAAAGCCATCTATAATGAGCGGCAAGATAGTGCTATATGTCTTGGAATACAAAACAGCCTTTTAAAGAGGAACTCACTGACAAGGGCTGAAAGTCTTGAGTTCACTCTATGGAAACAGTCAGGCTGATTCACTGCTCAGAAGTTAATTAGTATAAATGATAGAGGATCCAGTCTCTTTCCTTCACCTTATATTTCCAAATATCTCCTGGAGCCAAATCGAGACACTGCACAATGAGTGTTTAAACACACTTGTCCCTATCCCCCGCCTTGCTAGAAGCACTGTCTGGAATACAGGTTGTAAATCAGGTCCTACAGTGATTGATCCATGTGCCAGCAAGTGAAGCATAAAAATAACAGTGTGCTTGAAAGGACATAAAAAAAAGGGAAACAGAGCATTATTATTTCTGAGCTCAAGGGAAAGAGCAGTTGAATCTGACAGGCTGGCCAAGTCGGAGTAGCCCTGGCCTGACTAAAAAGCCCAGACAACTGCTTTGCTCCCTCCTCTACAGCTATGTGCCCCCTGTAAACAAGGAGCTGGCCCCATTTTTCTAGCCTGTGAACCTGGCACCCAGAGGTCTGAGTCCTTTCAGGAACTTCTCTTAAACCTCTTTGTGTGCTCTAAATCAACTCCTGCATTTTTCCAGCTCTGAAATAATATACTGGGAGGACAAATTGCATCTTTGCTCTCTCTGGTGCCATCATAAAAGTTGTGACATGCCAGCCATATATTTGAAGCACTTTTTCCCTCTTATCTTTTGTTGGGGAGAACATTTTTGTGGCTTGCATAATATTGCTAGACATAGAAAATCCATAGTTTAACTATTCTGACAGCTTAATTGTGAACCAGAAGGTTCTGTCCTGTTAATGTTTAAATAAAAAGAACTGCTGCTGAAGCAGAAAAGAGATACATTAGGATAGTGATACTTTCATTAAAATAAGTAGGGGAAAATAGAGACAGGAAGGGAAAACCTGATGTTTATATTTACACATTTATCCACCATTATTTTATTACAAAAGGAGCACTGTGTAAGAACTGACACAAGAAGAAAGACTCCTCAAAGTGTCTTTTTGGTATTGTCTGTATACTTAAGTAATCTTGTGATATGGGTAAGCAAAATTAGTCATGGAATCATTCGGTAACCCTTTCTGTTTGTACTGAGTGTAGCTGTTTGTTTCCAAGGACACAGTTTACCATTTCCATACTTTTGTTGCATATGCCTGGAAAACCCTTGTAAAACCTCCTTGCCTCTGTAATATGTACAGGTGCACACACACATACATGCATACACATCCATAGAGGGTCTATTTTTTATGTATATAAAGTATCGAGGTATTTCTTATTACAGGATTTTGTCAACACTCAGGTGGCTCTGGCGCCATTGACCTCACCTCTAAAAGGATGAAAAATGCTTTTGTTTCTGAGTATGACCCAGTCCTCATGATGTTTGTTTAATTATAGACATCAGCAGGCTTTCTTATCTACCTCTTCTTTTTTGCTGCTTCTGAAGCTCAAAAAGATTGTGATGATTGTTCAAAGAATCCAATAACAATCCACATTCCTGTGATTTTGTGATTTCTTAAGATTTCTAATTTCCCCATATGTCTTTGGTACCTCTTACTCCTTCTCTAACTGCTCCAAGACTGATTTAGCCTTCTGTCCCTCACTTCAAAGGCATTTTTGTGCTCTGTGTTGTATGTTGTCACTACCAATACTTTCTTGTGAGACTTTTTGGTCACTTTTTATTCTTGGAAACATGTATTAGTATTCAACAAGACCTAAGAATTGTTTGTGTTGTGTCCTCCGTTTCTCAGCAAAAACTGACCTTGAATAGCTTGAAAATTTCTTCTGAAAGTATGACGATTATGCCCAGCTATATATCTGTGAATGTTAAGGTCATGGCATTTTCAGTGTAGTATTCTAGAGGTATTTTCTAAAGACTATGCTCTTTTCTGTGGTTTAGATACAGGATAACATTTTGGAAGCATCCTCTTTGACGAGAGCATCTTGTGGTAAAAGTTACATTCTCTACCAGGCAGTGAAGGAGGTTTTTTTTGGCTCAGTTTTTTTTTTTTTGCTCTGCATGTGCTTTAATCAAGCCAGTCTCCATATTAATTAAAATAATCTTCAGAAAGGCAAAAATTAGGGCAATTATCAAATCAAACATGTGAAAATGTTAGTACCCAAGCCTTTGTGCATGCATACCGGACTTAGTATAATAAACCCAAACAATGTCTTGAGTAACATACTACTCAAAGTGTGACAAGTATCTACAGTATTCTAACAGGTTTCTTCGTTTACTGACAAAACATGGGTCTTTTCTGATATGTTTATCTTCAAACAAATTTTGATGGAGTGTGGATGCTTAGTTTGATTTAGGAGGAGCTTGCTTCAGTTTATTTTAAATCCTTTCAGCCTTGAGGCTGAGATACCTGGTGATATTACAGCCATTCAATAAACTGCCTTTAGCAGCTCAGTCTGCAGTGAGACTGAGTCAAGATGGAAGAGGATTAATCCTGCCTTTGCTCTGGAGTATGCAAATGTGTTTTGATAGTTACACCAGCTTGTCTCCTGAAGAGGAAGAGAGGGGTTAGACCATGTGTCTGTAGGCACAGCAGTATGCCTTTTCCATGGACCAGGTTAAGAGGTAACTGTTCTTTACATTCCTATAGCCTGCTCCATGGTTGTCCATCCCCTCACCTTGCAGTCTGTGTAACTCGTTCTCTCATTGCTCTTAAATGGGCCTGTAAAATGATGTGATCTCCCTCAACACATACTTTTAGTCCACCTCAGATGTTCAGCAGTTTAAGACTGTACCTTGTACTAACCCTTTGCGTAAACCTCTTGGACACTGTTTCATACAGCCATTCATGGATTATCTAGACCAGAACTTAATTTCAATAGATGCAGCTTCATTAGGATGTTGAACCCAGCTAGTAAGTTTACTTTCTTACCATGTCCCTGCAACCAATATCTTGGTGTTAGGATTTACCTTACCCAGGGATTATTTTAATTATTTAGAATTAGAAGGGTTTGGAAACTTCTTGGACTGGTTGAAGCAGTCTGTTTACTGCAAGGCACAATGTGAAGCAGGAGGCTGCTGCAGGATTCTGCCATCTGATACAAGGTAGGCGGAGATCAGGAGAGACAAGATCCCATGGAGACCCAGATGCTCCAGAGCTGTCAGGAACTTGTAGCTGAGTTACCAGCCTGTCGTCTAAACTGCTGAGAGACACCATTCCTCACAGCAGTCCATTTGCCCTTTCCATAGACCAACTATAGATTTTTACATCCTGTTTAAATGGAAGATTTAAGACTTCTTGATGCAAATCCTTGTCCCAGTTTAATGAGACAGAAGTGTTTTGCTAAAGAGGATGAGTTATAAGGAAGACCAAAACTCCTCCCTCTAGGCAATTGTAAATCTGAAATTAAGAGTCTCCAATTGAGAAAGTGTGGAGAAAGGAAAAATAACAGCCCTTTATTAAAGGGTATATGTGTATTGGCAGAACAATGAAAGAACACAAAACAAGCCCCCAACCAAACAATAATCCTATACGCAAAAAATCCATTTCAATGAAAAGTAAACAGTTCAGTTTGTGCTTTTTTGGTGCAATTCTAACCACAGTCAGCAGGGGGCGCTGTTGGATCACAGGAGGTGCAGAGCCTGCTGTGTTCGGGGTTGGCCGAAAGGGGGCGCTGTTGGGCTCTGGCAGTTGCCTCATGGGGGCCCTTGGTGTGCTGGGGGAGCCGAAATGGAGCCCTTCCCTCCCCCTCACCGGGAAGGAGA
>VXAY01002462.1:124435-139878 GCA_013399855.1 Oxyruncus cristatus | reverse complement strand
TTTTTTTTTTTTTTTTTTTTTTTTTGAGAGAGAGTTATTTTTGATCAGGTCAACTTAATCACCCTGGCTTTACAGTAGGGCTCCCAGCACCTGCTTTTTGGGAAGGATGAAACAGCCAAGGGGGGAAATTCAGGGACCTGCAGACAGAACTATTTGGTGCTCCTGGCTGATACTTTGCCCACCTTTAGACTTTGCACTGAAAACCCAAAGTCTGGTGCATATATACTTATCATAGCTCCTCTCAACACACAAGCCTTAAGGCTGAAATGAAGTTTCTGTTCTCTGCTCTGAAATGATCCTGTTGTCTTGTACAGCCCACCTGCATGTACGGCCTGGTATTGGCTGTGCAGTCTTTAGGCAGCAGCATTTCTTATTACCTTCATTGTATTTTCAGTAACCACTGTAGTGATGGCAACTTTGGGGCCACCAAACAACTATGAAAGCCCTTAAGGTTTCCAATGAGAATATGGATTTAGCAACTGAGTGTTTGAAACTGAACTGAACCTTAGCCAAAGTTCAAGGCTTTTTGGAGCCAGTGCATTAGTTGGGCGTTATCTTCAGTCTAAAGTGAATCCTGGAGTTGTATGAGGTTTATAAGCAAGCAAGCATGTCTGTGCAAGAGAACACCTGCTTCTGATTGAAACACTGACTCTGGGATGACATTTCTGGATGCACTGTCATGCTCGTAGGTTATGCTGATGAGGAAAAGTTGCACACAAACTGCTTTTAGTTTTTGAAATGCATTTTTAGAATTGTAAAGTATGCAAACAGCTGTCCTCAAATGTTTGCATGCCATGTCCTCTTTTAACTTGTACCTCCTATCCCCTTGGTTTCTTCATCACACTGTGCATGCCCTCTCTTGCAGGGAAAATGCAGACCCTCCATGTGCCCTAGGCTAGTGGAAATGGCAGGACACATTCTTCCAGAACTGTGTAATGACTGCTCCAGAAGGTACACTAGTGGGCAGATTGGGACCCTTCAGAAGTCAGGAAGTCTCTAATGTATTGTCCTTTTGAATAAACAACTTCAGCTTTTCAGTTCTCCACTTAACATTAATCATGCCTATCATGAGCCACTTGGAGAACTGCAGCCACCTTAGGGTGGCCTCTAATGCTTCCCACTTCACTCAGAGCTCTACTTGTCTAAGTTTCCCTTCCCACTGTTTCTGTGAAGCCTACGGGAGGCGAACCAAATAATGTATTTACTTCTTTCACTCAGTAACCAAAGTCTCCACCATATGGTGCACCACCCATGAGGGAGAAGAGACTGAGGAGGTGATAAGCATCATTTACTGATGCTGTCTCTGGCTCTTCTTCCCCCATTTTTACCAAAGTCTTCTTAAACCCCTGCTTCTTCATGTCATATAGTATTTTTTAAAGAGTTTTAGGAGACTTAAAATATTTTATGATTTTTTTTTTTTTCAAGCTGTTAGCAAATTTGCAAGTACTGTGATCAATATTAACAAAAATCAGTCACAAGGAATAAGCTTCTCCCTGCACAAACACAAACTCCCTCCTCATTTTCTGTCAGTTTTTGACTTTAAATATACTTGGTTTAAATTTTTTTCTTTATTTAAGAAAAACGTAAAGGAATTTTTCAAAACATGACATCCAGTTGAACAACAGACAGCAGCAGAGAAGATCTATCCTGCTTCAACACAGGGTCATTTGTATCGATGTAGAGAAATTGTATCAGTATAATACTTCTGTGATGTAAATCTGAAACAGTCTGATTTGGAGTGATATTTGAATCTGAATGCAAACTGCGCAGAGTTTAGCCTCAAATTTTGTATCCAGTTTATTCTTCGCTGGCCTGGAGGACAGGGATCTGAAAACAGGATTTGTTTCCTCTGCATTGTATTCACATTTTTATGGCTGGGATCTCTTTCTTCTTTAACTCTCATTTTTATCTTCTTATGTGTAAAACCCCTAGCAAGCAGCTGCGTTTCTTGCTCTATTGAGCTGTAAAATGTGTTGATGATATTTACCTATTCCTGGTATTTTGAGATGCCTGGAACGGCAGAACTCTTCCAGTGCAAAGCCAATGAAGCAGTAAGGGAAGAAAGATGTAGGACTAGCACTGCATTTTATACAATAAATACATAAGCAAATGGAAAATAAGGAATTTTGAGTGACCAAGGAAGTTTTAATGTGCAAGAAGGTCTTTCAGGAATCTGCTATTTAATAATCTTACTGCAGATTTGCTATATCCCAGAGACTGATGCCTTGGAAGTGCTTTTATGTAATTAAGTTTTATGTCCAGCAGTAAAGAAATTAGGTCAGTTTTATATGATGTGAGATATATACCAGCAAACAGTGATTCTGAAAAAAGTTCTGAGTAGGATGTAGTGGCTAAAAAGAGCTGTTGCGATCCTGAGGTAAATATTGGGGGTGGAACATTGCTAGTATTTTTTAATACCTGTGCCAAACCAGCACTTTCCAACTTCATCTTTCTTTTTTTCAAAAACATATTGGCAAATTTTAAAAAAGAGCTTTTTGAGACTTCAATTGAAGTTCTAAAATGAAGGATTCAAGAATTCAGATTTGATAGTATATTTATGAGAATAAGTTGAAAATTTAAGTAATGGTGTGGTTAGAATCTATATTTGCATATGGAGAATACAATCAATAATAGTGGGCTTTTTAACTTCTGAGGCAATGGCAGAGAATTCAGGAGCTAAAGGATGATGTAGAGGAACACAAACTGTAAAAATTGGGTTGCTGTTTTACCAGGTTTATATTTCTAAGCAAGGAAAAAATTTCTTCTTAAGACTTGGCTTGTCATTCAACCCAAATTTTTTGGCTTCTGTAAATCAATTATTCCGTGGTATATTGGGGGAAGGGTGCAGGTATGTGTTGTTGATCAGTAGATGCTGAAATGAAATCATCACAATGATTCTTTTTGTCCTTAGTTGTAAAAGTGTGAGTATTCCTTACAAAATCATCACTTTTTTCCATTGCTGATCAGAATAATCTGAAGTTGCCAAAAGAAGTTAAGCCTTTATTTCAAGGTATAAGTGGTTAGCTCTGTACACAAAACCTCTCCCTCTCTCTAATTTCCTTTTATTATATAGCTCTTTAGAGACAGAAGGCTCTCCTCAGAATGTATCTGTCCAAATGGCTCTCTGTTATATGATGCGCTGTTTTTAATCCCACAGCATTATGGAAAGCATTCCCTTGTGTTGGAGAGATATGGTTTAGTAAAGCTGAGATTTTGCTTGCTCTGGTGACTCAGAGTCAAAGCAATATTCCTTTTGGGCTTACAGTGAGTGACAAAATAAAGCAGACTTCCACGTGCACACATTAAATCTATGCTAGATACATGTATGTTTGCGATTAGTAGCCGGCAGTCCTGACCTCTGGGTTCTCTGAGAGGATGGATTTCTCCATACCACACAGGGCCAGCAGAAGACCTATGTGCAATTTAAGCTTCACTTCCATGCAGATTTGAGAACTTCCACGGGATGTGGGTGGGCAGCAGGTTTCACCCACTGGAAACATTTAAATTTTAGTTCGGAAACAATTTTACTAACCAATGAATCATTTTCTTTTAAGCTTTTACAGACCGAGGAACATTGTCACATAATTCCATTAGTGAATCCAGCAAATTTTTGTTAAATTGCAACTCCTCTCTTAGGAATTTATTGAATAATGATTTAGAGACTTAAGGGTATGACAGACTTACCACTTCCCTTAATGTCTTTTTCCAATACATAATTGGTTCCATTTATTTCCACTTTGAATTTTAGATCTATCTTTTAGCCATTCGGTGTTAATGCACTATGCTGCTAGTTGAAGTACTAAGACTCATTACAATTTGAACATGTGCCAGAGATAAAATAACTTCAAAGAAAAACAGTGAATAATAATCACTCTATCTCTCTAAATACTAGTAAATTCGACTGGCAACCTTCACACCTCGTACCCACAGAAATGCCATTTCTCTGGAGATGGTCTCTCCATTTAACGTTAGGTTTACTTGGTTTTCCACGTTGCACATTGTGATTATCCATCAACAGCAATGCCAGAGGCTCTTGCAGTTTAGCAGGGGCAGCCGGGGACACGACTTTCATCTTGTTGAAACAAATAGTAATATCAAAGTTCTTGCAACCCTCTGAAATATGTTAGAGACTTTGAGGTGAATATTTAGTGACTTGGCTGTGTGTGGGCAGTGCAAACACAAGCTGCAGCAAACAAGAGTCTACCAGCCTTTTCTACTAGGTGTCCTATGGAGGACTAAAAGTTGCAAGCAATTTGCTCACTATTAGACCGGAGTCACCAGACCGGGGCCTCTTCATGTTGACTCGTGAAACCCTTTCATGCTTATCAGCGTACAGCTGGATTTCCTCTGCTTTATCACACCGCCACTTTTCCTGTATGGCTCTCAGCTTTGTTTGGAGTTCTCTTGGCTTGCTATTATATGCAGGTCTCTTTGATGCAATGATAGATCTTGCAACTGTGCTCTGTGAAAGGTGCACCTCTCCTGAGGTGTTGTATAATTGCAGGATCACTCTTATCTCATCAATCTTAATGTTTTCTAATTTTTTTGCCCTGGGGTCTTGTTTGAGGCATGGCATAAAATATCCCTGAAGATTTCCAAATTGCTTTGTTGAAATTCTTTAGAGTTTTTCACGCTGAACTTTTAATAAAGTGAAACTTTGAGGATTAACATCTCCTCAGTGCACAGTTTCCCTTTCAGAAGTTTGTTTTGGTAATGAAGTATTTTATTCATTAGCAAAAGAACTTTTAATTGTAGTTGTTATGATAAGAAGACTCTGGACGGTTTCACATCAATAAAACTTTTCCTCTTACATCAAGGTTTCTGCTAGGCTATTCCATGTAGTCATTCTCTCCTTCTAAAGTGGAAAAACTTGAAATATGTACTCCCTTGAGATTGAAATGTTGAGACAACTGTCCAACATAACAGCTATACGCTGCATGGTAATCATATGAATAATTTCAGATTGATTAACTCCAGTCTCTTTTTTTGCCTCACTTCTGACAGCAGCATTTCTTGTTTTGTTCCCTGAACATTAAATGTCTTCCACATGTACTTTATAGTTAACTGATTTTGTATTACCTACAAATTAGGATGATGGCTCCTACACATACAAATTAAGATTGAAAATTTCTTTAAGCTGAACAATTTTTATTATTCATTTTTTCAAAGTTGTTGTTAATGCCTGCTGTAACTGATATATTTTTGACCTCTTTTCTCTTAACTTTCTCTTGCATTCCAAGACACATCTGCCAGCCCATTGTAGCAGGAGGAAACTCAGCTCATAAAAAGATATTGTATCTAGGAATGGGGAAGTGGAACCTGTTGCATTACCCACTGGATCTGACAAAGGTGTAGGTCTGAGATCTTCACAGAACAATTGCAAGTAGAGAGTACTTCTGCAAGCAGGACTGCCATTTTTAAAAGGTATGGCCCAGTCTGAGATAACTTCAGCCTCTTTAAGGCTCCTATTTTTTTGGAATAAACCTGTAAACGAATAAAATGTACATCTTCAACTAATCCTTACAGATTTGAAATGGAGGATAAGAATGAGGATGACTGGAAGGCATACGGTACATTGGTTAGAGCGCAGGTTGCACACAGCCTGGGGTTCTAGCCATGAAAATACAGTGTTTTCAGAGTTTCTTCTGTTAAATGCTATTAAGGAAGCTGAGTGAGAAATTTAGCTGCTCACAGGAACAAGACAGTGTCCCCAGCTGTAGGTGTGAATGCCAGTGTGGATGTCCAAGTGAAACCAAGGGACACCAAGTCTGGCTCTAGAAATAAAGATAGCACTGCAGGAAGAGTGTCACGCTCCCCCTTTTCCTCTGTGAGAAACAAAATACATCAATATAACCTTTCTTAGCCCTTAATTATTCTTTGCCCTCCCTCCTGGATAGAGACAAACCCTCACTATTAATTCATTAGCCCAAGTAATGAATAGAAAACAGATACAGCTCTTGTATTGCCCACCAGCAATAGCTGGCGGCAGCTAGACTGCCATATGCCGAAAAAGGTCTATGAAGAAATGACATATTTCTTTTTTTGTAGGAAATGTGTAACTCAACAAGCACTTGCAGTGATAAGGAATACCCAGTTTAATGCTCTCTGGCAACAGAATACAGAGTCTGTAGTGTAAGTGGCTTCGAACTGTGAAGGTCAGGCAGGCCTGCAGTTCTCTTACACATCAAAAGAGGATGCTGGGACCTCAGTTTCAGAAGATCAGATTTCACAACATCCCCATTTATTGAGCACTTATTAATTACTGGAATTAATAATCAGAAAGTTAACCAAATGAACCCTGTGGGTAGGAAAACTCAGGCAATTTTTCTTCATGTATTATTGTTGGAGTCATATCACTATAGCATATGCAGAGAAGAGAAAGGGAAATTTAATCTACAACTTGGCCTTCACACCCTTTGGCAACACATTAAAGTGAACAATCTGTATAAGTATATTCTATAATTTCAGTCTCCCTGGATATGATAGACATTTCATGCACAAAGTTTTCTTTCATGCATCATTTTTTACATTTCTAAAATAAACTCAATTGCACATTTAAGCTTGTTTGAGAGAATGTTCAAAGGCACGGAACAAAACACCCCCCCTGGGCTCTTAGCTGTGGCATTACACACTCACTGAACTACTAGACCATCAGAAGTGTTCTCTTCCTCCTTCGTAATCTCTCAAAAGTCAATACAGACCCTCACATCCAAGCACAGCTAACCTGGAGGACTGAATGCATTACTTATTGTCATGTGAATAGAACTGCAGTCAATATCTGGTTAATATTTGCCATATGCAATGTGGGATATGCTTTTGTGATAGCTGAGAGCTAACAAGACTATTTACAGAGCAGAGGGGTTTAAGTGTGCCGCCATTTCCCCCTTTTCTCTGCTAAGAGGGCTGTGTTTACACTCCCTGAAATTGAGACCTGGTGTGACCTCAGCTGTCATGGATTATTTGAGTTTTTATTTGGTTTTGATGCGTGAATACCAATGAAGACAAACCCTCTAGTCCTGAGTGGATGGAAAACAGAGACATGGGTCTTGCGCAGTGCAGTATTTATATGTCACGGCCCAAAATTGCAGGTAGTGAAGAGAGAGGCAATGAGGGGGGCTAGTTTTGCCCTCAGCTTTTATGACACCAATATGCTTTGTACAAGACAGACATGTACACACATCAGAGCTCCTCTAAGATATTTGGCATCAAAACACTATAAAGAACATGAAGCTGAGCCTGAGTGTTGGCTGAAGAATGGTTTTGTGGGGGGCAGGTCTGCAAAACCTGGGGCAAATGCTGCAGCCATGCATCATCCCCCATGGTTACCCAAGGGGTCCATGAGAGGTCAGGGCTGCTCACAGACATCCTCTACCATGGTGCAATGATTGCTGTATATATTATACATAAGAAACAACAAGTATGGTTCTGGTGGTGTGTCATGTGAACACTTCAGTATGAGTTGTTTGAAGTACGGAAATCAGACCACTGGTTGCAACAGGCATTCCTGTAAATGAAAAATAATTAAAAAAAAAATCAATCTTCATGCTGAAGAAGTGCTGCACAGTGGGCTGGGAGCCTTAGTGACCTCCCAGTGTCAGCTGCGGGGCGTGTTTGACAAGCGGACTGATCTGGTGAGATTCCTGATGTCCCGAACTTTTCATGACCATCTTTTCCTCAGTTCTCAAAGTATAGTTTGACAGCTGTGCTTTATTCATATTGGTCTCATTTTAGCAGTGATCAGAGATAAAGAGCTCAATCATGAGGCAAAAGTAGCAACATTTTCCATTTCTAATGGAGAAATAAGCAAACCATTGTAGGGAAATATCATAAAAGCAGATATTTCAGTACTTGGGAAATGGTGGGGTTTTATGCCAAGAAATCAACAGAAAGGGAGAATTTCCATTTTGTATAAAACTGACATGATTTGAATAATTTTTTAAAAATTTAATGACTTTTCAGTGATTCCTTTCTCTGTGATTGAGACAGAGATGTAACTCAGTTAGAAGATAATGTTGGTTGGTTTAATGCACAGATTGTGGTTTCAAAGAAGCATTTATTTTCCTACACACTGGACATCTGGAAACATTCCCCTGCCACATTTTATTAGAACATTGAAATCACCTCATTAAATAATATGGAGAGATTTAGAAAGCAAGGTAATTGTTGGGAGATCAATCACAGATCTAACTTCCCATGCCATTTTAATATGTTCCCATTTACTGCCACAGACACTCATTCTAATAATTGACTATGCCATTTAAGTGATTGTCATCACAGACTTCCAGGTTTTCGGAGCCTTCTTCCAGTGAAATGACTCTTGCAGCATTTTCCTATCTTTGTTGTTGAGCAGATGAGCTGATAAGCAATCAAGTACATGCGCCAAGTTACTATTTTAGTAGCAACTGCTGCTATTGTCTTAAAGCTACAATAGTAGAAATGAGGCAGGACAGAAAGTCCAATCTATTTATTCACATCTATTCTCCGAAATCCCGAAATGGAGCTTTATTCATCACAGTACACCACAGAGTGCATGAAATGGTCAGTCTACTGCTGTGACCAGAGGATACTTGCGGCGGATAAGAGGGAGTCCCCGGGAGGGTTGGGAGCCTGCAGGTGAGTGAGCATTCAGGGATGAAGATGAGGGACAGTGGGGAGAACTGGAGTGCTGAAGGCTGCTGCAGTGAATTGTGTGCACAGACCAAGAGGCTTTTGAGGGAAGAATAACACTGCTGATGCAGTAGTTGGCAGAATGAACCTTCCCCATGCCTATGGAGAATGCAGCCAGTGGAAAATAGCAGCTGCATCAGTGGAGATAGGCACTGAGCATGCCATGCTGCTGGACAGAGCATTAAATTTTAGCAGTCAGGTTGAAAATGAGGCTAAGGCTTTGCCAGGCTAAAATAAATAAAACTGAGGGAGTTCCCTCTTTGCAGGGATATGTATTGTGGTGTTTAGCAAGTGCCTGTGTAGTCGAGGGAGCCAGCAAGATCCTACAGGCTTAGAAAGAGCTGATAAATACCAGAAGTGAATGACGAGGAGCATCTCACTTGGAGGAAGAGCACATCAGGCAAGCTTAAACAGTGAACAAATCTCTGAGAGAGAGGAATAAATTGTCTCCTAGGTGGCATAATTCAGCACCTGAGAGGTATACGCATGGTGACCGTTGTGTTAGTGGGAAGAAGACCATTAGTGTAAAGGGGAAGCTGCTGGGATGTTTTGAGCAGCATTAGTGATAAAGAATTCTGAGAAAGAAAAAAATACAAACCGAGAATCTTACTTGGATTGACACAAGTGTCATAAAAGTGATGGGGCAGAGTTGGCATAAATTAAAAAATCATGTTTTCTTAAAGAGAGGAAAATATTCCAAAATTGTACCCTGTATCACCTTTGTTATGCTTTTTTTGCAGAGGGAATGAAGGAAATATAATGCCCGTATATGGGATTTATGGTCTATGGCAAAGTTTTATCTTCAAAACTCTATGCAATTGATGTACCTACATAACTGTGTATCCTTTATACTCTTCTCATGAAAACGTGTGTTGGAAAGAATCATTCATCAGGTTAATATTTATTTGCACTTTATTCCCTGTTTCTGTCCCACTCCAAACTAGTTGTGTGTGGTTTTGTCCCTCCCTTTAACAACTGTAAATAGAAAGCAGACAGGAAGTCAGCGGCTTTGACAAAAAGCAGGAAGAGGAGAAGAAAAAGCTCTGAGAAAATGATAAGCACACATGGCACACTCTGATCTCACTGTAATGAGGAGACTTGTAAAGACTTGCGTTTGTAGGTCATTTACCCCTGCCATATGGGGTGTTTGTTTTACTTGGTAAACAAGGATCACAGCACTCCAGTTTAAGGCAAATAGACTGTGGATATATTTTCATAACTGAACTTGAATGACTTTAAAAGAGTGTAATAGCTCTCACTGCTTTTCATTTCTTTTAGACACGGCTTTTTAAATGTAGTGTGACTATTAACAGCCCTGAAAGGTAGTCTAGGGTCACTTTTCCTTTGCTTTGATTAGGGCAATCAAAAGAGATATAGCTCTTTTCCATGTCCAGCTAGCAGCTGTGGAGTTTCTCTGTCTCTGAATATATTTTACTCCAGTTTCTGGTGTTTCTGCCTGGCTCTGCTCTGTTAGCTATGATCTCAGCATCACCCTGAGGTGCTCAGCCAATGATGCTGCCCACATGTTGGCTCTCTCCAGGTTCAAGGAGATTGGCTACCTGGCATGGAAACCCAGACAGATGGTAGAAATCCAGTATGAACTCAGGCTCTGCCCCTTGGCTCTTGCTTTGGTTGTAATGAGCTTGACCCACACATAGAACTAAAGTAAATCTGTACTTGAGCACGGCTTATGAAGAGAGCAGAGATGTGATCTCTGTTGTTTCACTCCGCACAGGAGCCCCTGACACCTGTGGGTGTTGCCACACTGTGATCTCTTCTAGAAATTATAGACCAGCTCTTACCTGTCCAGTTCAATGTGATCTAGAGCCTTTCACACGATCTGGGTAAAGTGCCTTCTAATGCTCTCTGTTGTCGACTGCCCTCTGATGTTACTCTTGATATTTAAAAAGTTGATGTTTGTGTTACTGTTCCTTTGGTCTTTGTGGAAATGAAAAATGTTTTACCACTCTTGCAAAATGACACACTTAAGATGTACTTTGGTAATATTTTGCAGGAGTTTTATGAGCCCTCTCACCAATTTCCAGGGCCCTCAATCTTACTGATCAAGATCAACTTCAAGACCTCAGACTGAATCCAGCTAAGGCAAATGTGTATTTATTTCTACAAGGTGCTTCATGAGTGCTTCTAGATTTGACTGAAAACAAAATACTTTTAAAACTTCACCATGTCTCTAATCTCACACCTGCCTATTCCATAACAAGATCTCTGCTGTCTTCCCATGTGCCCACTCGATCCCCCTCCTTCCTTGGGGAACATCTCACCTGCCTTCATCACCCAAACACAGGCTCCCTGCTGTGCCATGGGTGTGAGCAGAAGCCCCTCTGTCCAGCCTTCATTGTCATGGTAAATCAGCAGCTTGAATACCAGGTCAGTTCTTACTCATGTGCAACTTCTTCTGCTGTGAGGAAATTCCCAGGCAGTGTTAGTCTTCTGACTCTAAGGAGCCCTCAGCCAGGGTCTGAAGGCTACCAACAGCAGGTATTCACAGCAGCAGGGTATCATGCTACTTACTGCCTGCAAATTTAGTGTAACATGAGGATCTGGGACACAAGAGCCATATTCTGTGAGCTGTGGTAATCCTCTGCTTTTGGTCTCACTTTGATTTTGCTCTTGCATCTTCTGGGGTTTGTTTCGAGTTTCATACTCTGAAGATAATAAGTTTTGATCATCTTCCAGCCAGAGCCAAAACCTCCTTCATCCTCAGGCCCAAAGGACCAGGCTGGAGGGAGGGAAGGGGCAAAAGGGAAGGGAACAGGGATCAGACTGATACCTTCTTCCACATGAGGGGACCAGTAGAAGCACAAACAACCTGACTGCTTCTGAAAGCTGCCTGCTGCCCTCCCCCTTCTCCGTCTCTGCTCTCAGGAGTGGGATATAGCTCTTGGGGCAGCTTTGCTCCAGGCTGGGGGAAGCTTGAGATCGTGTAGTCAGGAATAGCTTTAATGCAGTCAGGCTTGAGCTGGGAAGACTTGACCTCTGACTGTAACCTGCCTTCTGGTCTTCCCGAGGTGAATGGCAGTATCAAGCAATACCAGAAACAACAACAACCATTGAACAGGAATGGGGAGTTAGCTCCAGTTTCTAACTCCAGCTTAGCCCCACCTGTTTTGTGCTGCTGAGAGACCCAACAGCCCACCCTGTGCCCTATTATCTCTGACAGTTTTCCCAGGTCACTCCTTGTTTCGCTGGCCAGTGATGAAACCCAAGGGGCAGCTACAGCCCTGGCCTGAGGGGGCTGTCATCTCTGCGACAGTGTTGAAAAGATTGAGGATGATGCTGGGATCTGAGCAGGTCCCATCCTCAGCTTGGACTGTGCTCCTGCTATTATCAGCTGAGAAAAGCCATGACACTGCTATAGATGGCTCTGATAGCACAACAGAGGGTCTAACTATTGGACGAAAGAGCAAAGCCCAGTTCTGGGACATGACTGTTGTAAGGGGTGCCCTGACAGTGCTCCAGGTTTAAAAACCCAGCTTGCAATAGTGGGTCTTTTTCATCCAAGCTTTCAGAGACATCACATCAGTTTGGTTTAGTAAATATTTCAACAACGTTTTTGAAGTTCCAATGAAAACAGAGAAAACCTTTGATGTCTACAGACTCTTTATTCCACCATACACCTCACACCATGCTTTTCAGCAACATTCTTTAGTCAGACCAAAGAGTGCAAGGTGCAAAATCTGAGGCCCACTGAAGTCAGCAGCAAACTTTTCCCTGGTTACAGTGAGGCCAGGCTCACACCGAATTAAACAAAAAAAAGCAATTTCAGTTTCTCTGTTTGTCTCTCTGTCATTAAAAATCCAGAAAGAATTCTGATCAGAAAAACAGAGTGTATTAAAAAACCCCTAAATTAAAGGAGCATGTGAGAAATTATTTTTTTTAATAAATATTATTCATTTATTTTTGCAGGAGGAGTTGTCTTGGGTGTTAATCCATGTGAGAAAACCAGACCGGGTATTTTTTTGATGGTCAGTCTGGAAATCCCTGAATCTCTGAATCACTATTAACAAATGTCTTCTGAGCATATCGTCATGGATTTGCCATTTTGGTTTTCCCAAAAGAATATTTTCTTTTCAACAAAATTATTATTCTACTGCTGAAAACACCCACTCTGTGGTATGGATATTTTGTGTATATTAATTTCCAGGAAAAATTCCTACCCAGCAAGTCTATTCAATGCCCTATTTATTTTCCTTCCTTGTGTTTTGTTTCCCAAACATAAACACTAACAATAACTTCTAGGGCTCACAGGGAGGCTCCCAAGATTAGTAAAGACTATGTTGTGAGTATTTGCCATGTAGATTTCTGCTTGTTTCAAAATATAGTACAAAACAACTGAGGAGCAAAGAATGCATCGACAAAAATTGGGGATTTCTGCAATACCTGTGTGGGTGTATAAAGGGGAGAACACTCTGCATGCTGAAGTTTGATTCCAGCTGAAATATTGGTATATATGAATGATGTCTCATTTGTTTTCCTCTCTATTTTTCCTCTGCTACCCTATTTTTCTCAAGGTTTCCTAATATTTTGTCAGAGTTTTTTCAAGAGTAGCTATTTCTTTTTATTTTAACCACCAGGATGGATTTTAATTTTCCTTCCTTTTTCTTCCTTTTCTTTTTAATTCCCCTTACCTTACAATTCTGATTTCTTTTCCTTTTTCTCTTAGCTCTGCCTTTCTCTGCGGCAGCTCATCCTTATCCCTGATTTAGTGTGATAACACAGAAAAAAATCCTTGTTTTCAGAAGCTCCTGTCTGTCTCAGGACAAGCAATATGCTAGGCTGGCTCCTGACAAAACATAGCCCTTTTGTTCAGCATGTGCTGGCTCACCCCAGCTGAATGAAATGGCTTTGTTCTAGGTGTAGATAGTAAGCTGGGTCTGCCTGGCAGGTGCATCTTACAGCCAGTGTCACACTGCAGTAAATTCTGTAATTACAGGTCATGGGGGTGGAGCTGTCCTTTGATGTGACTTTTTCTGTTGTGGCAAGCGGATACAATTTGACTGAGATATCAAATGCAGATAGCAGTAAAAATTTAATTAACAAATCAAAGCTTTTATCCGGGGTTTTAGAACTCAAGCCAACAGGTTTCTTCAATCTAAAGAAATCACAGAGATGGAAGGGTGAAGGCAGTGCCTTTGTAGTGTATACAGCTTACAACCTTTTTATAATGCTTGCAAAGATAAAGCCTTTTTAACTGTTACTTTTCCCTTTGAGAAGCTTTTAGATCTTCCCCAAAAGCAAGGATATTGTTCACTGCAAGCTTAATTTTCATCATTTTAACTCTTCAGTGTGCACGAATTTCCTTTCACGATGCTGCAGATTACTTAGCAGGGGAAGAACAAGGCGTGCTTGCACTTGCCTTCCTGCATTTGGGGCTGCCCAGAGCACTCCAGCACTCCAAATTCATGTACTGGATTATTGCTCTTGTGGTGAGCCAGTCAGTGGTGGTTTCAGTGGTCTGACCAGTGGGACATAACATTTCTACCGTGATTCACCTACCGTCTTAACAATGAAAGCCTTAATGAAATAAGGCTGAAACGTGGCTCTTTTCTCTTTTACCTGCAATGGAAGAAGATGCACTTCACTTTCCCTGCTTTCTAGGGATGCTGTCATGACCAAAGCAGCTAGGTCCACATGCTGACTGCCTTAGTCACTGCCCCTCGTTCTGCTGGTAACTGGGAGTTGGGAGAACAGCAGTCTGCCTGTTACATGTTGTGTGTGTCATTACTGCCACTTGTGAACAGAAATAAATGCAGAAGGGCAAGAAAATAATAAGAATAAACATATTAATAATATTCAGACCTCCAATGACACTTTTGCTAGAAGCAACATGCCAGTGCACCCCAAAAGCACATAATTAGAGACATATGGATAATCAGAGCAGATTGCACTCTCTATCTCAATAAATAAAACTGTCTTGCATTTATGTGCCAGCTGTTTCTCAGAAGTTATTTCCAAGGACGTGTACAATCCAAAGCTATAAAATGCTGCACAGCAAATGAAAACGGAATACCATGACTAAAAGAAAAATTGTTTCAGGTGTTCACTGTGGTACTATATATTTGACTTTTTAAGACCTAGAAGTACTTCAGATGAACGAACACTATGCTGCAGAGATCCCAGACCAACCTTCTGTGAGTTTGTGAAGGTGAGTAGTCATATATGTACTGCTTATGTCTTTCTCAGGGCATCTGGGATTGGCCCAGGAGTTTCTGCAAGTGTGCATATGAGGGTCCTAGTTCAGGAAACATATACCAGCATTAGATAGCACTTAGGAAGACCTTAAGTACAGAAACACTTAATGATCGTCATAAGGATCTTCCTGAAATGAAGCCAAAGAACCTGAGTGAAAGACTCAAAAATCAACACAGTGGCACGAACTCATGGTTATATCAATTTATGTTCAGAGGTGTTCACCTAAAATTATAGATTTTGATTTCTGAGCTGACTTCTAGAAAGACTCCTGAAATAAAATCCTGATGAACATGATGAAAAGAGAGGAGGACCCTAGCAAATTTTTAGTGTTGCCCAATTATAAGATGGTTATCCAATTCTAAATTATAAACTGTGTCAAGCTACCACTGCTGCAAAAGCATCAAAAGCTTCCCAAGGCTGTAGCAAGAGTCAAAGGAGAAAGAAAAGAAAAAAAAGAAAAGAAAAGAAAAGAAAAAAAGAAAAGAAAAGAAAAGAAAAGAAAAGAAAAGAAAAGAAAAGAAAAGAAAAGAAAAGAAAAGAAAAGAAAAGAAAAGAAAAGAAAA
>VXAY01002462.1:26103-124092 GCA_013399855.1 Oxyruncus cristatus | reverse complement strand
AAGAAAGAAAGAAAAAGATAGGCTATCCTTTTATTTAAAGTACGCAAATTAACTTCTTGACATTTGCATTACTAATTTTGGTGCTTTGATGTAAGTGCTCTGTTACTATACTTTAGAGCCTCAGATATCACCTCAAACAGCTAAGAAAAAAAAGGAGGAAAGACTTCAAAGTGAATAATTACCTGTTGATGATGTATTATATTTAAAGACTCTGGCTGTGGATTAAAGCTATTTCTAAGATTGTTAATAGCCAGCAGTAAACAACTAATGAATCAAAGAAAAGGAACACAAAGAAGCTGTAGTTGAAGGACATTCCCATTAATACCAAAGGCCAGAGTATAAGTGTTAAGTGCAACGTAATAAAATACGGTCATTTCACACTAGAGTGTATAAGAATTTAGAAAAATGGTCACATGTGAATTATTAGGGATTGTCCTTTGAGTTTTGTTCTCAAAGCACTTTGATGCCATGAACAGCACTAGGTTTTCTAGTCCTGTGTTTTTTCTGCAATTTATGTGCAATTTTTATGTGGTGTAGTGAAGAGAATAGATTAGAATTGGAGTGCTACCCCTACAGCAGTGGTGAAAACAGCAAACTTGCAGGGAGAAGTAAAAGCTCAAAAGAGGAGGCAAATAGCTGGAAATGGAGAGAAAACAGTTGCAAACAGTGCAGAATAAATTGTATGTCTATGGGGATCCCTCTGATTTTGAACAGTTAAAAATCTTGATGAAATAGGAAAGTGAATGATTTAAAGAGGGCAGTTGGGAGAAATTATCTCAACATATTTTAGCTAAGTAGATGACAGCAGTGCTTCAATCACAGTCCTTCAATCATGGCCTATCTTCCTGCCAGAGCAAAACACTTCAAGCTACCGGCAGTGCTCACATGAAAAACAGTCCAAGACCCTCATTTTGTACTAAGTGGAGCCCTAATCTGAGTAGCTTTAAAAGAAGGAGTACTATTTTTATTTAAATGGGTGGGAATTGAAGTAATTTGCAAACTGAGAACTTCTAAGGGGAATATACCACTTCTCTTGGAAAGCCATTTTTGGGGAGATAAAACACAGTGAAACACTGAGCTTGTAGTGCATTAGGCTGATACACATAGGGTGTGGTACAAAGCGACTTTTCATCTCTTGTCAGACCTAAGCTTTTAAGGCTTCTAGATCTTCTCAGGGTTTAGGAAGTAAGTGAAAATAAGAGAAGGCAAAATGTGGATGATACACATGCATTGAAGAGCTAGTAGGTATTTCTAATGGAATTAATTATTTTTAGGGCTGGAGAATCAATACATTTCAAGAAAAAACAAACAAACAAACAAACAAAAAGCCCCAAATCAAATCAACAGCAAATCACTACCAGAGAAAGCTAGTGGTGCCCTAGGAGTGACCTACAGATTATGTTAGTCTTCCTACATTTTGTGGTGGATTGAGGTAATAGTGGATCTTCCTGAGGTAAGCTGTAAAATGGGCCTGGCTATTCAGCAACCACCACATTCAGCCAGTCTGCAGCAGGTCTGAATCACAGAATCATGGAATTGTTAGGGTTAGAGACCTCTGGAGATCATCTAGACTAATCCCCCTGACAAGGCAAGGTGACCTAGATCAGGTTACACAGGAACACCTCAGGGTAGGTTTTAAATGTCTCCATGACCTCCCTGGGTAGCCTGTTTCAGTGCTCTACCACCCTTAACTTAAAGAGGTCCTTCCTCATGTTGAGGTGAAACTTCTTTTGTTTTATTTTATGGCCATTGTTCTGTCACTGAGCACCAGTGAAAAGAGTCTGGCACCATCCCCTTGACATCTGCCTTTCAGATATTTATATGTGTTAATGAGATCCCCTCTTAATCTTCTCTTCTCTTGACTAAACAGGCCCATTCCTCTCCTCATGAGAGAGATGCTCCAGATCCCTCATCATCTTTGTGGCCCTCCAGTGGACCCCCTCCAGAAAGACTCTCTCCTTGTCTTGCTTGTACTGGGGAGTCCAGAACTGCACACAATACTCCAGATGTGGCCTCACTAGGGCCAAGTAGAGGGGAAGGATCACTCTCCTTGATCTGCTGACCACGCTTTTCCCAATATGCCCCAGGATACCACTGGCCCTCCTCCCCACAAGGGCACTCTGCCGGCTAACAGTCAACTTGTCATCCACCAAGACTACCGGCTCCTTCTCTGCAGAACTGCTCTCTAGTAGCTCAGCCCCAACCTGTACAAGTACTCAGGGTTATTCATCCCCAGGTGCAGGCCCTTGTTGAACCTCATTACGTTTCTCTCTGCCCAACTCTCCAGCCTATCAAGGCCCCACTGAATGGCAGCACAGCCTTCAAGTGTATCTTCCACTTACCCCAGGTTCCTATCATGAGATTCCTCTAAATATGTCCTTGAAGTCTGGAACTGAAGCTCTCTGGAAATTTACGGTTCTAGTCCTGCTTACTACTTTTCTTCCTCCACGTGGGATCCTGAGTTTCACTATCTCATGGTAACTATAGCCAAGGCTGCCCCCAACCTTCATGTCTTCAACCAGTCCCTTCTGGTTTGCTAGTACAAGGTCCAGCAAAACACCTTTCCTCATTGGCTCCTCCAACACTTCCATCAAAATGTTCTCACCAAAGATTTCCAGAAACTTCCTGGACTGGGTGTGCTGAGCCATGTTGTCCTTCCAATAAGTATCAGGGTGGTTGAAGTCCTGCAGGAGAACCAGGACCTGTGTCTGTGAGGCTATTTCCAGTTGCCCATAGAAAGTCTTATCAACCTTCTCCTGCTGATCAGGTGGCCTGTAGTAAGCACCAACAACAGTGTCACCCATATTAGCTTGTTCCTTAATTCTTACCCATAGACTCTCATCTTGTTTGTCTGTCCCTGGGTAGAGCTCAAGACATTCCAGTTGCTAGCTCACATAAAGAGCAGCTCCATCACTGCACTTGTCTGACCTCTCCTTTATAAAAAGTACATAGCCATTCATGACAATATTCCAGTCATGTGAGCTATCCCACCATGTCTCTGTAATTCAAAAGTGATCATGGCCCTGCAAATGCACATAGATCTCTAGTTTTTCTTGTTTATTCCCCATGCTGTGTGTGTCTGTGTACAGGCACATCAGACAAGCATCCAGTTTGGGTGTAAGAACCATAAACACCCTTGATGTGTTTAGTCCTGTGATCCTCATCTTGAGAGGCAGCTAAGGAACATCTGTTTGCACTGCTTGGCATGGCTTACTCCTCAGGAGGAAGAAATGGCATGAGCATTGTCACTTTGGGCCCCACCCCCAGAGTCCTTCGGTGTAAAGCCTGTCTCACCAAATTAACCAGTCTGCTGCCAAAGATTCTCTTGCTCTTTTTAGACAGGTGGACCCTATCCCTCCCTAATAGGATACAATCATTAAAGTTGGGATACCTGTTCGACAACATCACGGATCTTAGCCCCCAGTAGGCAGCGTACTTCTCATGGCTCTCTATCAGACCAGCAAGCTGGTACCTCAGTGCCCCTTAACAGAGTTGCCCGCTACCATCACTCACTGTTTCTTTTTATGGTAACCACTGTGTGCTGCTGATGCAGGTTCTCCTTGTGGGCTTTGCTCGTGGACATTTAAAGCTTTTAAAGCATTGTATCTGCTTTTGTCTGGATGTTGGAGCGTGGAGGTTGAATTGGAGCCTGGCTTTTGTGGGTCACAAGGGTCCAAGTGCTGCCAAATTTTAGGAAGTCTCTAAACACGGGTGAACAGTGAGGTTTAGAAAGGAGATACAGTTAATTCTGTGCAGGGTGCAAGGTGGGAGTTTTTCCACAAATAAAACAAACTGAGCAGTAACAGGAATTTATACCTTGAAATCTACATCAATATGCCTATCTAGTACATAGTTAATGCCTACCTAATGCATAATTATTTAGCTTGTGCAACCTTATGTAATACTTGTTGCTGCACTTGTGTGGGCCTCTTCAGGGGTCTCTGGTGATCTCTGGTGGTCATTTGAGGAGGTGCCCCCTACTCAGTTTTAAGCAAAGTTCAGCTCAGGACACGCAGAACGCAGGGTTGAGTGCCAAAGAAGATGTGATCTGTAGCTCGACACCACATCTTCTCAAACAATTGCCAAGAAGGACACAAAGTACAAAAGCATAAGCATTAAGCAACACCTGCTTAACACACCTGATAACATCTTCTTTTAGCATTCAAAAGAGGGGTTAGAGGTGAAAAGGATACTATCAGCTTCCATCTGTAACAGAGGTCAAAGGAAAGGACAGGGACAGAGAATCCCGCTTAAAGACTCAGATAATTCTGCTTAAAGGTATCACAAGGTGTCTAACGCTCGGTGGTATCCATTGTAGGTATATGGTTCTGAAGCCATGGATCTATCTCTATTTCAGCCCCTGTAATACTGCACAACAGCTTATGCACACGTTGTTCACGTACTAGCCTGTTCTACAGTAGGGGAGTCTGGACATCCATTGCAAGCTACCACCTGTACTGACATCTCCTTCCTTACCAGTTCCATCTGGGTGGAAGCATCAGACTTCTCAGGGGCTGTCTTGGTAGACACACTGGTTTTGCCACTGAGGTGAGGGACCACCATTATGGCAGAGACCTAGAGCACTTAGCACCTACCTGAGCTGTGGACCTCCTTACACCTTGACCTACTTGTTGCACCCTGCCTGGGCAAATTGCCGCGCAAACTGCCATAGCACATCCTTCTGATGCACCACGTCCCATTTGCTGTCCCTAGTCACCCTGCTCTGGATCGCTCGTGCTCCCTAGAGCCATTCAAATCTCCTGTGGTGCTCTGGCAATGTCCCCTCTATGCTTGATTGGCTCACGAGAGCTTCTGGCTCCTGGCAGGGCTCTACTGCACCGCTCTGGTGTTCCTGAGCTTGGGAACCCCCTGTACTGCTTTATCTAATGCTCATCCCTGGACATATCTCAGTTGCCATTTCTACTGCTGCTGCTGCCTCACTGACTGTTTCATGAGCTTTAAATGGAAGACAGCAGACATTTGTACTCAGTAGATTTCAAGGAAGAGCACCTGCATTGACCAGACATGTGCTATTCACCTTGCTCTATAGAAGCAAGACCCGTTGGCTCAAGGTCTGTGTGGGAAAGACCCCAGGATTCCCATCCCCAGCAGGAGGGATTTTACATGCCTGGAACGCTTTCTTAATAACAGGATGCAATATGGTAGGAATTAATTGCTTTTTAAGAGCCAAGACTGTTTTGTTTTTTTTTTTCAACCAGAATAAGCCACTTGTTCAGTGCTGGGACCTGCTCAGCCATTCTTCATGGCATCAATCTCACTGAACCAGGACTCATCAGTCATTTCTCATCTCAGGGAAAGGGTTGCTAATCTACAACTGTGAACAAAAAGGCTAAACCAAGTGCCTCAGAAGCGGCAAGAAGGATGTGAGAGAGTGAATGCGTTGGCTTGTGAAAATGCAGAAAAGGGCAGTGGTACACGTGATGGCTGGGGGCAAGGCTTCCCTCATGACACATAGGGTTGCTGCTGAGTGTCTGCTCCTCTTCACAGAGGCAGCCTTCCCTGGCACCCTTGTATTTTACCAATGCAATCACTGGGTTATATCCTCAAAGCAAGTCTTCATTCTATAATAACTATAGAAATAAACAAAGGATGGAAGTGTCCTAACTTCATTTTAAGTATTGGTCTTTCCCTATCAGATGCTGAGATTTCACTGTCTTGGAGACAGGCATCCTTTTTGGGCCTACAGTCCCATGGGAATAACATCATCACTGGAGGAGAAGAGTCCCTTCCCCTGTCCCATCGCATCATCTCATATATTTCTTACTGTCTCCTGACTGTAAACTCCTGTTGCTTACCATGCACGAGCTCAGGGAACCCTACTTCCGATGATTTAATTCAAAATTTGGCAGAGGAATAACGTATCAAAAGTCTAAAAATGGCTCAGGGTGTCTGATGAGGATGAAGCTGCCCCAGGTGAGAATGGGGCAGCACCAGGAGATTCTCTGAAAAAATGGAAGAGCCTGAGAGAAGGGAAAGAAAGATGAGACCTGTCCTTTTCCACACACACGTGAGCTGTGAAACAACACCCAAAGGCATTTGTCTGATTTTCCTTTAAGTCCCTGGAGAGAGAGAGGCAGTCTGAACTGTGGGAGCTGAACTGCTCTCAAGTAGTTTTGATAGAGAGCCTGAACAATGAATGCAGAGTAGAAAACAAACTTTTGGAAGCTTAAAGTTAAATGAGATAAAGTCAACCATAATGCTTAGCACTTCAGGTAAATGTTCATCATTATTACTGTATTCACTGTTCCCCAAACACTTGAAATCTGTTCTTCCCCTTCCCATGAGTGCCAGTACTTAACCTGTCTGCATGCCATTCCCACAGCAGATGGGACATCACGGTTTTCTTCTTTGCACCAATGAGAGTTATATAGATGAGAGGTCTATCTGCACCCCTTGGCTACTGAAAATGCTCCATCAAAGTACCAAGGGCTGGAGGGCGGCTTTGTTGGAAAAAGAAGGCCAGAAGCTAGCGGCTAGAGTCTAACCTACATTGTCACTGCCTGCTGCTCTGCTCTGCCTCTCAGAGAAGGCAACGCGGCCACAGGGCTGCACAGTCCCTGTCCTGTCTCTACCAGTGAGGTACCTATCCATATTGGCGTGTATATGTTGAGGGAAAAGCTAGGTAGATATTGCACATCTGTTTCCTCACTTCATTCCTGCCCCAGGCACATGCCATGCACATATGCTACAACTCTCTGTCTGTTTGGGATTCCTTAGTGGACCATACACATAACTGCAATAAGCTGACCATTTCCATGTCCTGCCTTATCCTCGTTGTCCGCTGTTTTTGCTGTTCACTCTGAGGACTGCATCCTGTTGAGTGTTTAGTGATTAAATCCCAGATCTCTGCAAAGTCCCAGACTCGGCTTGCTAAAGCTTGCCATTTTAGTGCATTATTCATGCTGTAGCAATGCCCAGAGGCCCCTTTGTGCAGAGCAGCATCTGTGGCTGGTACACACACAGCTGTTTGTCCTAAGGTCCAAGATGTGCTCTCACAGCCCCATCCCTGCCTCTTTGGTGCACAATGTTTTCAACCGTCATTAAAGCTTAATACGTTCCATTTGGCACCATTGTGAGAAAGCTATCTTGTTTGGGGAAAAAAATGTTTTACTAAGCCCAAAGCAAAGACGAAGGCACTTTTTGGTGATGGTGTTGATTATTCACAAAATGTCATTCACAAGTTGCCTTGTTTGCCAAGTGTGGGACATATGTTAGTAATTGACAACGAGCAGTGTGGATCTCTTCTATAAATGGCTGTTTCAAAACACAATTTGTAATAAAATAAAGGGGTCAGGAGGTTCCTCAGAAGATCTAATGCTGCACCTCTTTTAAAACTGTTATCGTTACAGGCAAGACTTGTTCTTCCCCCTTCTCTTCCAGACTGCCTTTCTTCCTGTAAAACCTCAGGCCTGTTCCTCATTTTTGCTTTTGTTGCAAGTGACGATTTTTTAGTTCTTTCAGGAGACAGATAATTGAAATCTATGTCTTGTGTTTCTGCATACACTTTCCACCATTGTTTGTGCTAACCTTACTTGAACAACTCCAGTAATGGCATAAAATGATTTCCCGGGACCTAAAGGAGAAATAGTTCTATGAAACTTACTTAATTCTACCTCTTCATTTCACTTACACTGCACAGGGATGTAAAGTAACGTAGATACTTTAAAGGAGTCAGAGGCCTGAATTTGCTCTCATGTCACCACTGCATTAATGTGAAGGCATTAGTTCAATGACATAATTTCTGAACATACCAGTGGGGTTGGAATAAATCTTAATGTATCAGCCTCAAAAGATTTACAGCAGAAGGGTTTGAATGTGCAAATATTTATGTAGGTATGTAGTCCTCCAGAGTCTATTGTTGCCATACACCTGTTTGCCCAAGGAATTTATTGGTCTGTAGTGATGGAGGTAGAAATAGGCTTTCAAGAGACCTAAAAACCACTCAGTATTGAGTGGAATGAACAGTACAATGCACATAATGAGTAAAGTGCCACTTGTATAAAGCACCCTTGGAAATAGCACAGTCAGGTTTGTTTGATATCTGGAGAGTGAAGATTATTTGGTTGTTTAGGTGTCTGTTTACATATTTTTTTTCATGCAGAATACTGGTAAGTTTGAGTATGGTTGGAGTATAAGGATGAGTAGGTGGAT
The DNA here is from genome assembly GCA_013399855.1 of Oxyruncus cristatus. Lineage (NCBI taxonomy): Eukaryota > Metazoa > Chordata > Aves > Passeriformes > Cotingidae > Oxyruncus > Oxyruncus cristatus. The sequence goes on along the minus strand of VXAY01002462.1, from coordinate 115,920 downwards.
GCTTGAAATCCATTCTTCTGGTGAGTTGGCCTAGTCTATCAGCTAGCAAGGAAAAGAAAAGAAGGAGATGCAGATGACTGATGCAAAGTTATACCTGCCCTTTATGATTGTCGATGTCTTTATTTCACGTCTTACTGGACTCCACATTTACATGGTACACTTGTGTAATAGAAAAACTGGTTTACATTTTTTCATGTGCTTTCCAATGCAACACTAGCTGATGTGATCCACCCCAATAAATGTTAGCTAACTATTTCAATACATTCTGTATAGGGTGTAGTCTAAACCAGAAGCTGAAAATACTGCATTCTGCTTCCCAAGCAAAGGGGCCTGCTTCCCATGGCCAAATTCCTCCATGATTTACATGGAGTAGCAGCCCAAAGAGTGCTAAGGTCAGCAGGAATCTCTCTACTGACTTCAAGAACGTTTGTCTGAAGCTATCTGAGACAATGTTAGGCACTGATTTTACTCTAAAAGTAAACATGGATTATGGAACATTTCTGAAAGCCTGACCTCTTTCTTTTATCCCATGTGGTCAGGAATGATCCCAAACCAGAGGTGTCCTGGCTCAGGAGAGGTGGTGCTGCTTGGCTCAGAATGGAGCCAAACCTTTGGCTTTTTCCATTCGTCTCAGCCTCCAGGATGTGAAGCTTTTCCTGGCCATTGAGTAGAGAATGCAGGTTAGTCTTTCCATGTGGAGTCAGCATTTGTTGATCTGCTTTTCCAGTTTGCACTGGTTGTTTTTCCATTAAAGGAGGAAAGGAAGGTAAATTAGATCACTTTTTGGAAGGAGGTGGAATTGAATTATTGTTCTTACCTATTTCATATTTATGTAAACCCCATACATGGGTTCTTGTGCATCAAATAAAGTAAACAATTTAATAAATAGAAGGTCTAATTCTTGCTTCTCTGAACCCACCATTTTAAAAATAATGGATTTAAATTCAATGTTAGACTCATCATTTATACACTTTGTATAAGGATGGTACAACTTGGTAAGATGTGTTCTAGTAGGGCTCAGACACCATGACCACTACTGTAAAAAAACCAACAACCAATCAATGAACTAGGTAGCAAAACTCTAGAAGTAAAGGTATCCCATGTAAACCAAGGAAGGATCTTATGACCCCAGCTATTATTTTTCAGCTCAAGGTTAAAACTTCCTATTGTATACTTTCAGGACAGAAAAGAAATGCAATGGTAAGTTAGAGAGGTTAGCTCTAGCTCACGAATGATGAGTAAAAACGTGTCAGAGCCTGAGCTCTTCCTCTCTCCCCACTGTTTCTGTCGTATGAGCTATGACTACCCAGGGAGCAAGCGAGAGAAGGTTGGAGAGGTAGCACCAAGCAATGCAGATGAGGGGGATCAGGCACAACAAAGTTAACCATCACCACTCCCAACTACTGATTTCTCCTGTACGCTTTTCTTTGCAGTGGGAGCCAAAGTCAATAGTATTACACTATTGCTGACAGTAACGCCTGTGTTGGGATATATGTTTTGCTGACAGCATCTGAAATCTTGGAGGTATTTGCTATTGGGAACTTGGTCCCATCCCTCCTGGTTTGTTTATTATTTGCAGCTCTGCTGCTTCAGTCTCTCAGCCAGCTGGCTTGTGTGGAAAGAGGATTCCTGGAAGAGTGGTTTTAGGCTGGCTCAGGCCTTGGGGGGTTGTTACCATGTCCCTGATTGTGCACTTGACACTGACACACTGAGTGATTTAGGACCAGACACTTGCTGTCTTGGCCTCCATTTCCCTTCTGTGAAATTGTTGGTGGTGGTGCTTACTTCACAGACTGCATGAAGCCGTACAGTTGCCAAGCTCTCTATGAGGCAACACATGACATCAATTAGTTGTGCTGTACAGGCCCAACACTGAGAAAGAAAAAGGTTGTTTCATCATCAGGGCACTGAGTGTGTTATGTTTCTCCATCCATCTTGAACAGCTAACCTTGTAGGGCGTGAGTCTAAATCAATTGTGTACTTTGCCTTTCTGGGCAACAGAAATGTATCTGAACACATGTAAACATGGAACACATGTAAACATATAACACATGTAAACATGATGATATTCAGCATTTCCCATCTGATCTATCAAAGGATTTTATTGGTTGTCATTTCTCTGGCCCTGATAAGCAAGATTTTGCTTTGCTTGCTTAATGGACTTGTAATAAAAAAAAAAGGAAAGAGCAAAAAATAAAGTAATAATTCCATTAGTTTGTTTTCTTCATGTTTACATTGTTTACCAATTATTTAGTCTTCTCCAAATTCCTGTGAATTATACAGGAAGGATTAACTTCTGCTTCAGATTAAAGTTAATAGCAAATTTACCAGAGACTTTAACAAAAACAGAAGATGCCTCAATGTCTTTCCAAATATTTTTAAAGATCAAGATGCTGAGTTGCTTAAAGGAGATGCTTTGCATACTTCATACTATGAATTGATTTACTAAATACTGACAATGCACATGAGAAAGGGGAAAAAACCCTTGACTATCATGTTACTTGAATAGAAAAAAGTGCCTCACTTGTTTGGGATTTATCCTGATTAAACCATAGTCTTATGGATTACTATGCTTTTTTCTCAATAGACGAAAAGCATATAGGGCAATTTTGGCAGTTGAGTATGACTTTCATAGATCCACCAGAGTAATCATAGCCAAAAAATGTGCAGCATGGGATGGTTTATTTGTGTAGCATTTTGGAGATGTCATAATACTTTTCTTTTCTTTGCACAGACTAATGCGTGGCCGTGGCATGAAGTCTATAGCTCCATTGCATTTGATAAGGGTTGCTAGAAATTAAGACCTTGACAACAAGCTGTCACTCATACCTTTGCAAGGTGGGGTGAAGGTATGAAATCTCCTCATTAGAAAAGAGCCAAATCACATTACTGGAGAGGATCACATTACTGGACTTCATGCACTTCATGAATCTCTGGCATTGTGTTTGCTTCGTGATTACCTACCAAATGTGAAAGAGGAAAAAGACCTGTTGGGAAGTCCATGTTAAGTCATGCAATAATCACTGTAGCTCCCTTTCTCAGTTGTTTCCTCATGATCCATTGATTCTCCTGCACCCAGGCTCTGAGGTTTCATGGCTTCTGGCAGCCCACCAAGCTCTGAGGGAAGAAGAAGGAGCACATGTGTGAGATGAAAGGATGAGAGCTTTATGCGATCAGCTGTATTTTCCCTCCCTTGTACAGGCACTTGCGTATTACTGTAGTTTTCCTGAAAGATCAGAAATAAAGTCTTCCTGGACCTGGAGCAGTAAAAAGTTGTTTTTATTGCAGAAATGTGACACCGTAGGAGTTAATGCAAATCCCACTATTTTGGTCCTTTGACATAAAAGAGTGGTGCAGCTGCCTTGCCATATTCAATACTGCACTGTTACCAATATTGTGCAAAGGCTTTGGTACAAAGTGAGCTTAATAAGTAACAATGACATCACACCAATAGCAGTAATCCACAGAAAATTACCTCTTCTCCCTTCCTTTCTTTGTCCTTGTATTTCTGCTCTCCGTGAACTATGAAATGCTCTAGGCCATGCATTTCTCTGAGGTGACTGTAATTCTGCAGTAGCAAGCATCTCTGTCCTTTAGCTGTTAACCATATGGTGCTCCAAACAAGACAGCAAACTACTAGAAATGTCAGCTGTGTCCCACCCTACTGGGAATTTCACATTTTTCTGAAGGCAAAAATATTTTCCTTGGCTGATACTTTATAAGAGTAAATTATTATTATTATTATTATTATTATTATTATTATTATTAATTACCTTGGAGTCTGAACACTGTATATCACTTACTTTTAATTGAGTCGGATATTATTTGAAAAGGTCTATCTTATCCTTAAGAGTTAGGAAAAGACAATAACACAAATGGAAGTGGGTTCTCAGCCAATGCAATCCAGAATTCCTTGGCTTTATAGGGGTGGACGGTCAGTCTTGTTTTCTTCAGCCCACCTATGTGACCATTCCAATAGGGGCAGATAGGGTGTTAGAACCTTTTGAGAAATAATCACTTTGTTATCAAGAATTCAGATGGTTCAAACTGAGCTGTTTTACTTTGTAATGCATCAAATGAAGGTTTCATAGCTTTGTAACTTTAGCATGTGTTTCAGGTGCCTGAGGGTGCATATTCAGTGGCCTTGAACTATTGGGTCACTGTCTTTTTGCTCTTTTCTATTTTATTTCTCTCTGTTCTATTTGTTCTTTTTTTTAATTTTCTTTTAATCTTTTGTCTCTCTCTCCCCCCTTGTTTCTACTTTCTGCTTTCTTCTTCCTTCTTCCTCCTTTTTTTTTTTTCTGTATTATTGTGGTTTTTTGTTTTTCAAGGTTATCTGTCTAGAAGCAAAGCAAACACTGACTTGCTTTCTTTCAAAGGAGATTTTTGTTGAGTTGATAATAAAACATTTGTGGTGAGCAGCAAGGGGCCATCTGTTCACTGCTTAAAAAAATATTCACAAAGTAAGTATATCAGTGAAGTGCACCAAAAAGGACAAAGCAAAGCCTCTCAGAATGCTTCTCTCAAGGCTGTTATCTAAAGCTTTTGGGTTGCTTCAAGCTACATGGTTTTGAACAGAGCTTCTGAGGATGCCTGGATTAAACCTTCCCACTGTTTTACTTGAGGGACAACCTACTCTCCCACTTCTTCAGATACTGATCTGTAGGCAGGCAGATACATACCAACCTTATATCACACCTGCAGGGACTGCAGTGTACTGGGACTGCAGGGCCCTGGACTTGCACAGGTCCATTAGACCTTCCATATTAATGTCTGCCATTAAATCAAAGGGAAATATTGCATGAATGGCCTCCCTGCAAACTCTGAATGTTGGTTATTTACAAGACACACTCACATCCATTTTTAGATGATGAAACCTGATGGGGACTACTGTTCTCTCTGCATGAACATGTATAGATAGGAATGCTAGGGAATGGTTCTTCGTGTTTTCACTTCCTCTGCTTGGCAAGTGAGCGTTGCCTTTTGACAGAAGAACGGGGAAACTCATCCCCTTCTCCAGTGTCCTGATGCTGTGGCTAAGGCACCAAAGGGATCTGGAAGAAATGTGATGGAGGCAGCAAGAGCCATGACTGCTCTGTGTTTCAGGAAGGTCCACACTCCTGTCGGTCCTGCACTGCAGTTCCTTGACCTGCAATGACTGTCACACTGAGGTGGGACTTGTCACCTCTTATATATGCCAGCTGTAGTAGAAAAGGGTGAGATGGGAAGACCTGACTGAGTCTGCTCCAGTTACTTAAGAGGATGCAGTTTCAGTAACACTGTTCAGGCTCTTCAGCCTGCTTATCACTGCACTGACCAGTGTTTTGATCCCGACTAAGTAGCACTGCAACAAATTTGGGGTGTTAGGTGTGATCTTGTGCGCTTCAGTGAGCTTAGAATGTCCTGATCTCTTCATCACAATTTATTCTCATCACAAGAAATTTACAAGACAGCTGGAATAAGTTTAGAGGTGGGCAACAAAGATGATGATGAAAGATACAGAAAGGGTCTGCATATAAGCTAGGACTTACTTGTTTTGAAAGGAGATAAAAGAGGAGGAGGTGATGGATTTACAAAAAAACCTCAAGTGGCATGGAGAGAATGAATAGATTTAATTTTTTACTCTTTTCCAGTAGAAGAGGTGAGAGACATCAGATTAAGCTAATAAAACAGTACAGCTCCAAACAAAACTTCTTCTCAGGCAGCTGACCTGTGAATCTCCTTGCCAAAGGATGACCTGGGTGCTAAAGTTTATAGGTTTCGAGGACAGACAAGAGAATTTAATGGAAGAGTAATCCCTTGAGAATACTAAATACATAGAAACCACAGCCAAATCAGGAAGCTCCTGTCCTGAAAATGGCTGGAAACTGGGACAGTGTTACAGGGAGTTGTCATATATACCGGTTCACTAGGCATCCACTCTTGGCATGGTGGGAAGCAGGGCATGGGGTAGAAGGACCTTCAACCTGACATTTTACCAGTTTTTTTCTGTTCTTCACTGCAGTTAAAAGTTTGCAAAGCTGAAGAAACTATGGGTAGGGTTTAGCTCACTTAACCTTTGGAAACTAGAGGCTCTAGTTACCTAACTCCCAGAAATCAGTAGCACTGAAGTCACATCGCCCATCCTAATATAGGTATCCAAGAGTATGGATAAATCATCATCTCCATCTACCTTTCATTTCTGTTTTCTGAGGGAGTCTGGACAGCTGCCTAGGGTTGGATGAGTAATTTCTTTCTAAATTTAGTTAATCTTACTTGAGTGAGAATGATCCTGATTAAAGTGGGTTTTAGCAGTAGGTGTAAGGCCTTTTTGCTGCAAGGTTTTAAATGCCACTGTGTTAAGGCTAACATTTATTAGATGTGTCCTCTGAAAAAAGCTCCTTGAACATGACTGGGAATTTCTTTCTTCAAAGGTCAGTGGTCTGCAGCAACAAAACCAATCAAGCCCTACCTGAGGTCTGAGGAAGCTCTATTTCATAGTGTGGGACTTCTGACATTTCACTGTGTATTTAGACAATGCATCTGAAACTAATTAAAAGGAAGGTGACTGATAGCTGATAGACACAGATTGCTGGCTTGTGTTGTACTGTCCAGAAACATTACATGACCATTCCCAGCTGTTGTTCCAGCATGGGGTACACCAGCTGTCTCATCAAATCACATCAGAGAATAACAGCACAGAAATCTTCTACCTTATCCTGCCATAAGAAACTATCACTGACAAGACCCCAACAAGAAAAAAGAACGTCTTGAAAGCTATTGTTTTTTTCTTCTTCTGATCACATTTACTTTCCAGGAAGAAGATGTAAACGCAGTCGAAGTTCATTCTCGCTTTGTTATCACTAACCTTTGTTTTTGTAAATGTATATAAACTGCTAACTTCATTTGCACAGCACTTGAATTACTCAGAAAATTCTTATCCAGACTCCCAATATGCAGTGTGACAGACCTTGGCACTGGTGGAGCAGTGTACCCTGCCTGCCTTCTGTGAATGCTTCTGTGAATGTGTTAATCATTACAGCACAGTTTTCCAAACCAATCAGATACTGTCAAATATTTTTTATATATGTCTATTAATTAAAGTGAAATACATGTGTTTTTTTTTAAGAATAAGTCTGTGTTTTAGTTCTGCCGTTTACTTGTTTGTCCTAGAATTTATATTTCCTAAAGACAGGCTTAGTAAAAGCCAAGATTGGCAGAAATACCCCCATTCTATTTTCCTTTTCTGAATTTGACTGTATGTAATTGTTTAAATGTATAACCAGTATCTTAACAACACAAAGGACACTATATCTGATAAGGATACTGTCTCAGTTTAATGAGACAGAAGTGTTTTGCTAAGGAGGATGAGTTATGAGGAAGACCAAAACTCCTCTCTCTAAGCAATTGTAAATCCGAAATTAAAAGGCTCCAATTGAGAAAGTGTGGAGAAAGGAAAAATAACAGCCCTTTATTAAAGGATATATGTGTATTGGCAAACAACAAAAGAACACAAAACAAAATCCCAACTGAACAATANCAATTCTAACCAAAGTCAGCAGGGGGCACTGTTGGATCGCTGGAGGTGCAGAGCCTGCTGTGCTCGATGTTGGCTGACAGGGGGCGCTGTTGGGCTCTGGTAGTCACCATGTGGGTGCCCCTGGTGTGCTGGGGGAGCTGAAATGGAGCCCTTCCCTCCCCCTCACTGGGAAGGGGAAAAAGAAGAAAGAAGGGTTCTTCCCAAAGGGGACTCATGTTGTCTGCGGCTGGCAGTGTGACTTCCCCTTCCTTCAGTGATGTGCACAAAAAAACTGCTGCCAAAAACAGGGGAGTGGGGGAGGGAAATCAAAGGTAGCTCTCTTCCCAAATAGTTCCTCTCCAATGAAGTCCAAGCAGGTCCACCCGGGTGGGGCGGGGGGCAGAAACCAGGGTGCCAGCAAGCCAGGCAGCCAGGCTGAGAACAAAGCAGCCTCCCAGCTTTTGCAATGCACAATTTCCCTCCGTTCCCGCAACCATGAACTGAGCCTCGTTCTACCCCCCCACACTCAGGAGAGGGAAAAAACCCCAACCAACCAAACAAAAAAAACTCCACAAAAAAACAAAACAAAAAACCCAAACAAACAAAGAGAAAAGTCTCCTGGCCCCTCCCCAGGCCATCAGCCTGGAATATCAATCTGCTGGCCAGTTCTTTTGTGTTAGTCAAATACCCAAGGCAAAACCAGCCTTCAAACATCCCTCCCACACAGTGGGGCAGGGGGAAGGGAAAATTCCGTGTTTAGTTTTTTAGAACAAGTGAACCCCTGACATATACGAAACTGGGAGGAAATGGGTTAATATAAGAAAATGCAGATGTGAGGAATCAACTTTCACCAGCTTGCCTGGAAAACAGGAAAAATCTGAAAATTGTACTTTATCTTAGTTATAACTGAATTTTAAAATTATCAGATGCTATTTGATAATTAGATAGAGATGTTATTAGATCATCAGATATTACAGTAATATAATAAATAATAATATAATAAAATAATAATAAAATCTCTGAATACTAACGCTTCTGGGTCTTACAGTGTCCTAAACCTGGAGTAATGCCACTGAATATATCTAAATGACATTGATACAGAATTGCTGGAAAGGTAGAGTCAGATCTGAGATCTTTTTCACCTGCTATGTTTAACCTGAACAGACCTTTACCTGATCATTGCTTTGCATGCAAAGCTTAGACACCAGGGCTTTTTTGTCTAGAGAATAAGAAGCAACACTATCCTCAGGTAAGAGGAGCTCTAAACATATTCAAAGGCTATGCAGCGTGGGAGAAACACATAATTTGAGCCAGTGTGGGTGGCTGAATACTCTGAATATTATTATGGATCTTTTAAAATTATGAGCTGACAGCATCTTACCTTACCTACTATCCCGAATGCTATTTTGTGCCGTCCTTGAGCAAGGCTGTCTGGGGGAGGTAAGGCTTGTCGAATGACTAAGTGCTAGCAGTATTTAGACACCTACCTCCCCTTCACTTCAGTTAAAATTAGGCACAGAAATGCCTTTGTGGTTTTGGGCCTGGTGAGCAGGGAGATATGGCAGGAAATCAAAGTGCCCTGCAGGAACAGAACAGCAGCTGAGCTGCTGCAGTGGGTGTTTAGTGGCTATGCTGATGGCAGAAGTACTAAATGGAATTGTCTCTGGCTGCACCACGGTGGTTCTCCTCTCTGTGAGGGAGCCCATGCTCCCCTGAAGCTGATACTGACTCTCTAGGATGGATGGAAACTACAGTTGACCAAGTAACTTGTCCTAGCAGTCCTATCAGCTCTCTGAAGAAAGTGTTTCCTTAGAAGTTTTTCGGGAAGTCCTCTACAAGTTGGTGATGTGTCACTTTTTAGGAATTTGCAAAAAGTGATGCTATGAGCAGCCAGACAAGGGTTGGACAGCGTACAAAGACAGCTTCCATGAAAGAAGGCTAATGTCAACAAATATAGGTCAGATACACATAATCATTTATCTGCTCTGGCCACACTGACAGTAAACCAGCTGCAAACATATGCAGATGACATGCTGAGTCTACTTCAAAGGCCTTTTACAATTACAAAGGCCTTTAGCTTGGACACAAGCAGGGCAATGTGAGCACCAAGATAGACGCAGAAATCTTCCTCAGACAACCATTTCTTAGCCTGGTATTCCATTTTGATTACCTCCTTTAAGAAAAGGAGAGCTGCTATCATTAGCTGGTTTCATTGCTGTTACAAATGATGCCCAGCTACACCTGTTTTATGGTTACATTTAATTTTCAAGCCTAAAGGAAGAGAAGGGGCAGAAGCCTGGGACAGGGAATGCTGGGACATGGGTTTTAGCTGAAATAATCTGTGGGGCTGGGCAATTTAGCTAGCTAGAGAGCCATCCAAATGAAGGATTGGGGAAGTTCCTCCCCATTTTCAGAGAATGTGCTGGAAGTTTGCATGAGGGGGAGGCTGTCCTGCAGCCCCTGCATGGTCATCATCCAAGAGCCATTCTGGGGGCAGAGAGACAGGAGAAGGCACATGGAACACTTAAAGGCTGGCCTGCATGGCCAGGATCTGGGCCACGTGGAACAAGTGGCTGTAGTCCCAGTATATTTTCCATACTGGATACAGCTACAGATTTTCTGTCTTACCAGAAACAAAGGTGTCACAAGGTTTGTGTACAGTGACAGGTAGCAAATAGGGTTGTTACTTCTTGACTGGAAATCCTAAAGAAATATCATCACAAATATCTGTTGATTTTGGAGCCATTAAACAATGACAACTGAGCTCATGTTAAGTGAAAAAAGAAGTATAAGCCTTCACAATAACAAAATGCTATGTGTGAATAAAACACTTCCTGGGATTGTGATTTTTCCGAAGTGCTATAAGTTGAAAGTTGTTTTTCATTCAACAGCTACAGCTGTGACTCCAGCTGTCCCTCCTGAATGTTATTTGATTCAGGAAGCCTCTCATCTTGAGAACTGACCTTTCAAAGGGGTTCACATTGGGTGTTCTCCCTTTTTGTGCTTCATTATGTATATGCTGATGAGCTGAGGGTGGTGGCCAGGTGACAAATTGCTAGAAAGTGAAAAATTGATAAATAACCTGCTCATTAGTTGGAAGGCTTGTAAGTAAAGTAGGGAAAGAACGGTGGAGAACAAGGACTGTTAGTTGAAGCTGATGAGAGGTCCTTTGGAATATGATTGAAAAGAGTAAGTCTTAAACTGATTGTATAGGTGGATGTTGCATGTAGTTCATACTGCTTTTTTGCAGTGGGTGGGTGGACACTCCCACCATGGCTGAAAGTTTTTCTTTAGCTCCTTATACATGGGAACTTTTCTGCTTAAGAGTGTGCAAATAGATTGCTGAGTCTGTGTGTTTTCTTGTAAGACTGTGCTATCTTAGAATGAATAGCAATGGTGTCTGCTATTGGAAAAATAAAGTCTCTTTCCTAAGAAAGCCAGGGATGGGTATTTGATTGATAATGACTCTCAGCGTGACTTGAAATGCAGTTTAATACGTACGGCCATGCAGTTGTACACCAGTGCCACCTTCCACCTAAGCATGGCTCTTCTCCTTGTTGAAACTATACATTTTAGTAAGGATGCAGGGTTCACTAAGATTGATCTTACTATCCTGTTAAAGGTAAAAGCATCACGTGTGGTTGTTATCTGTGAATGTTGGTAAAATCCCTGTAGATAAATGCTGCAATTTCTGGAAGTACTTTTTGGAGTCTTGAGACAGTAAATGCTTTTCAATATGTGCATGGCTGGTGGAAGCCACCCCTCTGCCTTTGGCTAGATGGAGATCATATTTAATGCCTATCAAAACTTAGTTCTTGAAAACTGGCCCCTGTGAGAAACATTTTTAATAACCTGGACTTTTCTGAAAAGAAGTAGGTGCAAACGAGTCAATTTAATTACCTAAAGTAGCTGTTTTCCTGTGTAGGCACTGAGAATTTTTCTCTTGATTAAAACTGTTTCTGACAGAAGCAGGAGGACTTGCAATACTTCAGGTCAGTCAGGGCTGGCAATCAGTGTGAAATTATCTCTGTTTTTGCTGGTATTGGAGTGAGATTGGTGTCTTGCCATCATTTTTTGGTATCACAAGATACAAGTGCAAAAGAGACAATGCTGGAGTCAAACGCAGATTTGTGGATCCCCTGTGGCTGTCTCCACACCTATGAAAAGAAAACGCATGATATTAGCAATGACGCACCAACTCTGGGAGCTGTTCCAGGAGTTGTCCCTGAAGCATCCAAGGGAGATAAGAGTTAAGTATGTGCTCCAGGAAACAGAAGAGCAAACACACAAAGCATGTTAAACCCAGGCAGCCAGTCTGCAAGGATGCCGTGCACAGAATAAGCCTAAAAGGAACCACAGTAGATATTGGGGCTTTCACAGTTTGTTCTGCAGTAGAAGATTTATATACACGTCTGTATTGTGCCTACAATACCAGGCTGGGAGCAGGTAACCCTTTACCTCTTTCTGCAGAAGTTCCCCACTGCAGTGAGTGTAGCCCGGAAAAGTTTGTACCATCTGCAATGGGCAATCATAATACAGTCTAAGACACAGAAAATTGTTTAGGTAGCTATCGAAGCACTGGTACTTAACAGCAAATACTTTTTGTTATAGTTGGTGCATCAACAGCTCACCAGAGGAAGCAATACTTGTTATGAAGACAGTGATTTTGAAGGCTTATCGCTGCAAAACTTTAGCAACATTCACAACATGAACATGTGATGATATTGGAGTTTTATGCCCGAAGTTACTTAAGTGCTGCAGGCAGCTGTATTTCAAATTCTTTGGGCCTGGAGAAGCATTGCAAGCAGTTAGTAATTCATTAATGTAAACTACATAATACTTCAGAATATCTGTGCCTACCTAACACTAATGAATTGATCAGAAACCTTTAAAGATCGTTACCAAAAAGCATAAATCATCCCTGTAGACAAACTAGTGGCCCCCACCTGCGTTAGCAAGGTACTATTACTTCCACTCCAAAGTCTCTGTGTGGAGCTTGCACATATTTCCTCAGAGTGGATCTAGCTTGCGGTCACCGAATGTGGTGCAGATTTACCTGGTTTATCCCATGTGCTGGCTACATATTTGTCTAGAGAAATCCTGCCTGGCTTTGTAAGATCTAGCCCTTCTTTAATAAAGACATGTTGAATTATCCTGGCCTTGTGTGCTTAAGGGTTCTCCTGACAGAACTTCTCCTTAGAGCATCCTTTACTTAACACTTTGGTAAGTAATAGGGACATATATAAATACATACATTATCCTGGGTTTGGCAGCCTTGTGGATGTTATGCACATAAGCCAAGCTTGTCACTGGGAGTTATGAATATCCCATGAAAACAAGCAGAATCACAGTACAGGCAGTGATCTGATAGTCTGTATAAGGTGGGATTTTTTCCACCCCTCCTCCTCCCCACTTAAGGTTCCTCAAAATAAAATATACATTCATGATAGTATTTTTGCTGCTTTCATCACCAATTCAACTAACATGGGTTTCAGCTGGATTAAATATAATTTTGTTGATAACTTGTGTTTTGAGTAGTTGTCACCATTTTTTTTTTATGACAAAGTCTATAAAAAAAACCTTTAAACCATTTATAATACAATATCTGCAGAGAAAAGCCTCAATATGAGGTGTGCTTAGGGTATTTCAAAGAAAACATAGTTATTGCAATAGCTGTAGATCCAAGATACTTCACATGTGGGAAAGTTTAGCTGAAGAAAGAACAGTTCATACATATAAAGATAGGACATCTATAAAAATAGGCATATAACTTGACCATTTAAACTCCTAATCATGAGTTTAAATAGTGAGGTCTAGCTCATTTCCTTTTCCCAGTATTTCCTCTGCAGATTTATGGGTATAAATTCTAGGAGAGAGATTCAGTTTGTGTGTTTTATCCTGCTTCATCTGTGCTTTTAAAAAGGCTCACACCAGTGTGGTTATCTTTTGGCATGGCACATCTTCCTATGGTGATGTTTGTTTGTTTCCTTTTGAAGTATTTTTCTCTTGTGGTTCTGTGTTTTAGAGCAGTGCTTTAAAAATACGCTGTTGGCAGGACATGGCTGGCTTTTTCAGTATATTATTAGCTTATCAAGCCTAGAACTTGCTAAATAAGCTCTGCCATAGTGTATGTCTATATCATGCCTCTGAGTCTTTTAAACGCACTGTAACTTAATGCTGACTATCAACAGTATAGTAGTTTCTGTACTTGGAATTTAAATGCTGGGATTTGGCTTTTTACTGGATTGACTAGAAAGTTATGAAGAATTGTACGCCAGAACTTCATTTTTTTCCTTCAGGTTGAGGTTTTTATCTTAAGAATTCTATATTGGCCTTATGTTTGGTCTGTGTGCACACAAATCAATGCATGGGGAACTTCATCCTGTGTGGCTGCCCCAGGATGAGAATTGTGGTGGATGTGTGGGTGCCTCACCTTGTGAAAAAGCTGCACCTGACCCACACGTGGATGAGCAATTGTTGCTCTCCCCAGCGCTGTTTTGGCTTGGTATGTTTAAATAGACATGAATGGGATGTTCAGGAGTAGGATGTTAGAGTCAGCTCTGTGACAGGGTAGAGACAAGGGGCTGGGAAGTTGATGGGTGGCTGCTGATGGTAAAGTACTCTTCTATGGCATCACCTAAGCAAAGGATTTCCAAACCTATATGTCCAACACCAGGGCATGTTAAAGGCTCCTAGGATGTTGTGCTTATTTAATAGAGCTATACTAAGATCCTGCAAGCCACAGACACACAATACAATTTGAATGTTTCATACCTTTCTGATTATAGTTTAGGCTGTGTTTTCTTATCTGCTTCCAGCTGGGTCACATCTGTAAACAGAGAAGTTTGTCTCTAAGGATATGATTCCAGAAAACTAGGAGAGTCAGTTCAGTCCAAAGCACCATCTGCAGAAATGAAGATTTTAAAACTTGCTTTAGGTGTACCAATCCTATACTGCTTCTGTTTCCTCTCTGATGTTTTTCTTGGGTAAGCAGATAATTTTCTGAAACAACGTCCAACTTGTTGAATGGATTCTGACATTATGGCAATGTTCCTCAGCAGATTCCAGTTTTAAAAACAAAAAATTGCCTATTTCAAAGTAATGCAGATATTCACAAGCTTGTTTCACCAAAATTCATGTGATGGAAGACTTAAACTTCAAGAAAAGGTAGTTGTAAAATAATTTGGGTCCTTGAAAACTTTATCCTCAGAATTTCCTTTTAATGTTTTCCCAGAAGACTGCTAATAAAGTGAGGACCACAAGTACGCATTGACTTCACTAGTTGTTAGTCACCTATGCAGATTGCTGCCAGAGATGCTAAGCCAAAGCAAAACTGGCCCCAAGTGCCATAACAGTCAACTCTCCATCAGCCCAGCTCAGCAGCAGTTCACAAGACCATTGATGTTCCTGTTTCCTGTAGTTTTGTCTAGTGCCTGATCTCAGTGATTTAGGTGCTCAGCAGGTGACAGCTCAGTACAGAGGCAATGCTGCAAAACGTCAGCACTTGGAATAGGGACACAGAGAAAGTTTGGGATTAGGAAGCTGCTGGAAGTGCTGATGACAGAGCAAGAACCAATTTCTGTGCTTTTCAGGTTTTTCTTTCAGGCAGCTGTAGGGTTCAAGCTCTTTGTGAAGAAGAGCAGCTGACTGGTTCTGCCTCTTACTGGGAAAGGCACAGGAAGAGTAGAATATCAACAGCCGCTATACGCAGAAGTGTGCAGACATCCTCTGGATTACTGTGGTGATGCTCACTGAAACAATTAAACTTATGGACTGCAGGTATACACCTGCTAAGCACTGAGCCCTTGCCTTCAGGCAATAGGATCACAGTCTTCTGGATGACTACTATTATCTATTTATCCTTGAGTAAATAGCCCTTAATTCCTCTTCTGGATGATGTATGACTGAGATTAGTGGGACACCCAATTACTGCTTGGAGTGCAGTCAAAATTATCTTCCTACCATCTTACTTTGAATCCTGTCTATTTCTCTGCTTCATCTAAAATGTTCTCTCCCTACATTTTAGGGCTTCTTCTAGGCAGTCATGCTGTATGCATCAGATCTCCTCAGCTTGCCAATGTGTCTATCTACTTTGGTCAGCCATTAGTGACAGGACACCATTCATTTCTTTCGTCCTGCTGCTGTTCCTTTCTTCAGCATTGCCTTTTACAAAAATACCATGCTTCCTGACCTTTCCCAAAGAAGTTTGCAGCCTGCTGTGTTTGTAGTTAGCTCAAAGCACTCTGAAACAGTGGCGTTTGAGTCCCCACCTTTTTTTCTCTATAATCTGAACACTCAGCACGATGAGATTTATGTACAAATTGGGATATTAATGAGACATGTCTTAACTTCTTGACTGTAAAATAATGAATTGGCTTATTGCCTTCAAAAATGTCACTCAAAACCAGAGAGCTCAGATACTGCCTTTGGGTTGATCCAGACTATGAAAAAAAAAAATAGCATTTAGGGTGAAAACTATCCTGTGTTGTTCTCTTCTTAACATAGCTGCTTGTATTTGCAATAAAATGTGATGGCTGTCACCTAAAATGTCTCCATGTTTCTAAGGCCAGAGGTTGTGACCAGTCCTGTTACTAATGGGAATAATAGTAGCTGGTAGGACATAGCATCAGAAACTGCTTGGAGCTATCCTGTCACCTGCCCAAGTTTGTCAGGGGTAGAGGCGTGCCCTCATGATATGGTGATAACCAAAAATGTGCTAGGCTGTGTATTACCTTTTTTTCTCCCCTTACTCCTTCTATTGATCTTTTCCCCAGAGCAGGTGATTTACTGTTAGCACTGTTTAGAACCACACAGATTGTATTTGATTGTAGTTATGATACGTAATGTGAGGATTTGGGGAACTTCATGTGTTTTGGAAGATAGCCATGGTATGCAAACCAACAGGCTGGAGGTCTGGGACTGCATTTGATGTCGTAACTCAACATCTTGAACTGCTCACTTGCTGTCTGGTGTAAAATGTTCAATTTCAGTTTCCTTCAGCCACCCACTGCCAACTGTAGATTACTCATGAGGTCATTTATTGCTCTGTGTAAGTGAGGGTAGCAGAATCTGGCACTGGAGGTATCTCTCTCTGTACCGCATACAAAACAGAAAAGGCAGTAGATGTGTCTGAAGAGACGCACTGTTAATATGATGCATGTCACTTCAGACAGTGTTTGTGTTTCTTGGCAGCAGTGGATAAAGTGGAGATATGAGAGCTGCTAGTGCAGGGACTGAGGTTAAGGCTGAAGAGCCCAGTGTGGGCAGTGCTATCTCACCACAAGCTTCTGGGGAAATAACATGAGTCTGGACTGAAACAGATTCCTGAAGATAATTTAATAATTAAGGTACAGCAATTTTTCTTTGTAGAAAAATACAATACTAGGTGAAGCTGCGGATGTTTAGTTTTTCCATAGAGCTCTGTAGATCCTTTTTAGAGTAGGCATATTCTCGAATTTGTGTATGGAGACTGAGACTATAACTGAGGACCAGAGGTAAGAAGAGTGCAGACCTGTACAGCTTTCTGAAGGAGGCTGTTCCTTTTTCCACTGATTGAGATATTCTGGTATGTAACAATGTGACAGAAGGACTACACTCAAGGGTATCTGGGCCAGACTCTATTAATTTTTTTTTTTTTTTTGTGTCAGTGGATGTGTGGGGTAATCCAGATGATTTAAGTGAAAAACACTTAGGGATTGACAGAACTGATATCAGACGTGAGCCATGAATGGCCCATCTTCACGTAACTCCTTCCTCTAACTCGGAGCTGGTTTGGAGAGGTTCTTGTTTAGGTAGCACTGATGTTTTTACACACAGACAACCTGTCAGCAATCCAGATCAACCATTTCAAACCAAGGGCAATGACCTCTGATGTTCCCAGTAGTGCTCTAGAGACATGCCATGTGGTTAGACCCAGGGGACCGAACCTCTCCACAATCTGTTCATAACACTGAGCATGGACACTAACACTCCTTCTTACACTGCTCTGGTGTAAGCCTTCCAGGGGTTGCATGTGCAGGAGTAGGGAAGTTTGCCCAGTCCTTGCCCTCATGTCCCTGAGGGGCTGAGTAAGGAAAGCCCCATCCCTTCCCACTGCTCAGATTCTCCTCCCCAGCAGCACGATCCATTGCTGGAAGGGTGAAGAGCAGTGTCAGAGTGCTCTTCTTCAAGACAGTGTGCCTTTCTCAGCATCCTGCTGCTTCTCTGCACCATAGACCGAGCAACCTGTTTAGCTGGGTGAGATCTGACAACTACAAGGAAAATGTGATGGGCTGGTGCATCTTACCCAAAAATTCCCAACAGCAAAGCAAGTGTCCTTAATAAGTAAGTAGCTCTAACCAGACATAGATCACAAGTAGTGTTGTGTGTTTATATCTGGCATTCAGCTAATATTAGACACAGATTTAAAAAGGCCGATGAACCAACTCTGCAGCTAAAGCTCAGAAGCTTCCTGCATAGAAGACAGCTGGTTTTCAGAAGTAAATTTCTGAGCTTTTGACCCATTTATAAGCTTCAGCCAGTGGATGTTTTTAGTGCCCAATACATGTGCACAGTATTTTTGAGCAGTTTGCTTGCTGACGAGTTGCTGCATTACAAAGTTGGGTAACTGGAGCAGCTTTTTGCAGCAAGACTTTCAAATGATCTGTATGTGGAGAGGGGTGTCATTGTGACCCAAGCTGTGGCAGCTGTGGCAGGGACTGAAGGAATGTTGCATGGTTTTGTGTCTTAAGTCCAGATTCTGACTAAACCCTGAATGGATCCTGGTATCCAATCCTGATGAGCTGTCCTCAGTCCCAGCTGGGTACGCCACATATCTTCTTTCTAGCCGTGCGGGCTCAGGGGTGGAAGAGTGTGAACTGAATGTAATTGGGGTGAGAATTTGGTCCTTAAAATAGCTTCTAAACTGTGGGAAAGCAATAATGTTGCCAACCAGAGAAAGTACTGAAAGGTCATCACACTGAACACTTCCTCCATATCAAAGCAAAGGAAGGCCCTTTTGTTGGCAATTCCATCCTCCTGTCCAAAACAGAAAATGTTATGGCAACCTCCCTTTTTTTGGATCTTCACAGGTACTTGCACACTATATGTTATGAACATATATAGGCAATTTTGCTACACTATGTATAGATTTACTTTCTTTAATCCATGCAGTTCTGGGCGTACTGAAGTTGAGGATTGACCCTGGCATTTCTGTGGTTCTGGATTTTCCATCTGATGTGGTTTTGAAAAGTACTAGTAAATTCTCGCAGAAATCTTTTGTTTCTAACCACAGCTCATGGATCTTTTCCAGGCAGGATGGCAAAACTTGTCTTGAACTTTCTCCTCATTCTATTAATTAAAGATTGGTTGATCCTTCTTGGTTTACCTTGCTTTTGAGCTAGGGTGTTGGAAGAAGTCCATTCTATATACGTATAATCGAGGCCTTTCACCAAGCTTATCCATGGCATGTTCCAGCTATGTTAACAATGGCCACTTCAGGCACAACCGACATATGGCAGTTGTGGGTAGCGAACAAGATGTTAAACATCTCCTACGGAAAGAATCATGTGACAGACTGCGGTCTCATTAAGTCCCTTGTACTCTCCCATTCTTATTTTGTCCATTTAAATTCCCCTGAAAACGGAGTATCAGCTTTCCAGAAGAGATGTTGACTACTTACTGAGCAACAGCTGAAAGCTATCATTTTTAAACTTACAATTTCTTTTGACATTGGATGCTTACACTGGAAGACACATTTTTCGCTAGAAAACCATTTACATTTTGCTTTGCAGACCAAAAGAATTGATTAAAGCAGAAGCTATTCCCAGTTTACAATTACTTCTTCAAGATGGTAATAATAATTGACCTCAGGTCAGTCTCTATATAAATTATATTTGAAATCATGTAATTTCCAAACAAGCCCAGCTAGACTGTCCCCAGAATGTATTTTCCAAGAGAAAGTTACATCAGGTTAGAGCAAGATATGGAACAAAATTTGCTTTGATTCTTAAATTCTGGTGTACTAAACGGAAATCAAGCACTTGTGTCCCGTATGTTAAAAGTATAATGTTTTGTTAGTCATTAACAAGAAAAGTATTATGCTTAATCTGTGGCTTTTCTAAAGGTTTTTTTTTTTTTTTTTTTTGGCAATTACGCTATGGAAGAGAGCAGCTGAAATAATAATAAAACTTTATATTTGCGGGGAACTTTCATCTGGGAATATCAAAATAACTTATAAGCCTTGTTAAGTCTATCGTGATATTTTTCTAGGATACTGCTTTCCTGTGGCAATTGGTGAGCAAGTAAATTTACCCTGATTTAGCAGAAGGGTGAACTGGGGCACAGAAAGGGTAAACAACCCATGCAGGGCTACTGCAGCAAATCATGGAGGGTTAGCCAAGATTCGTGTGCACAGAGGTGGGGTTTGCATGATGGTTTCAGTCACTTTTTGGTTTCTTATGATAGGGAGTTTCTCACTGCCAAGCGCCTTTCCCCCAGCAGTGTGGGGTATCCAAACCCTAAGGACCTACCTCCAGGTGCTGGTAGCTGCTTGCCTCCCTGTTGATTTCACTCATTCACAAGGGCCACTCGCCAGGTCCCCTGCAGATACCCAAGCCCCTCTCTTCCTCCTGCCCGAAAACTGGGCTCTGTAACAGGCACTGCCCATCCCAAGCAAGGAGCCCAGCTGGAACACTGACATGGAGCACCCAAGTAACAAACTCATAAAGAGCCTCGTTTACAGGCGAGGCAGAGATGCATCTGCTGAAACCATGAAGCATCTTCTTGTTCCTAATAAGCATCTCAAGGTACCTGGAGAGCAGCAATCCTCCAGTTAGAAGTGGTGAAGGTCCACCTCATGATGCTAAATCCCTAGCTGAGAATAAAGGGTGAAATCTCCTGGCCAGTAAGAATAAGGAATCACTCTAGGGACTCTGTCAGCCACTTAAGAGACACATGTCTTCAAGATATAGGGGGTGGCTCTGATCTGTGAGATCTTCAGGCCTCTTTCTTGAAATAAGCTAACACCTTGTCCCAAAGAGCTCATTTCTGTCTTTAACGAGAATGTATTTTCACAGGTTATAAATCCAACAACTCTTCTTCATTAAAGCAGGAATTCCCCATCTTTCATGTAGGTTGTAAAAGCACAAGAGTACTCCCTGAGCTAACTCCAGGTCTCTGTGGATGGTCTGGGCTGGATCTGAAGAAGCAGCAGCATTGTGTGCTCTGGAGAGAGAATTTTTCTGGCTGTGCCCATTTCTACTGCACAGGTGAAAACCAATTGTGAAAACACTGATTGATATACATCTAAAACACCAACTAATATAAATCTATAATTTTACCAATGAACTGCTCAGTCAGGTAAGGGGGCAATGAAAATGACACTTTGTCTTTGAAAATCTGAGTTTAGACCACATACACCATTTATAAGAGATCTCAACATAGAAAATGGCTTTTCTTTAGCTGGAAGGTACCATGCTGCCGATTCAGAACTGTGAAACACCACTATTCCACTGAAGAAAAGGCAAATCATATATCTGCATAGCTTGGACTCAGGCACAATCAGGGTTTTTGGTTTTTATTTTCTTATTATCTTTGTCAGTGATTCTGTTCAATTAACATGACTAGATGTGCAGATTCTGATGTCACTATTGAATTAAAAAAAAATAAAAATAGCAGATGCCAAGCAGATTTGCAGATCTTCCAGCGATTTTATTCATTAATGAACTCCAACTTCAAATAGACCCAAAGAAAACACGTGTACGGAAGGCTTAAATCCAGAGCTGCTGAAGGAATTCCAGTTCAGGACATTTTATTAACCTTCACATAACTGATTGTGCTTCAGCTCTGCACATGTTTTGATTTGTCGCTGCTCAAAAAAATCAACAGCACATGCATCTCGGATGCCAGCTGAAATATTTTGTGAAAGTGAATGATCAAAAGCAGGTCAAATGCCTCATTCTGTCTTGCTCAAACATGTTCGAACCCTGAATAGTTCTTGCGTTTAGGCAACTTTACTAATGCTTTTTTTCTTTGTTTCTAAAGTCTCTGTAGAAGAACATAATCTGGACATTTTATAGTTTGAAGGGCATTTTATTTAGTTACCTGTCTAGATATGTACATACACAAATTAATTGCTACTAGTTATGATGTGCATAAAACACTGACAAACCATCATATTGAAAAAGGTATTTTTATAGGTTGCAACCTGTTTGAAGAGCATCATTAAGGTATGAAACTGAGATGTTAAGTTAGTAAAAGGAAAATTCTCACAAAAAATTAATAAGGCAGAACCTCACCCTGTGGTAGCTGAGGCTTTGGTCTGATGGTTAACTGTGCTGGCGATGTTTGCATTAAGAGTATCATTATAGTTCGGCTTTTCTTCAGCAGTTGAATGATAGTGAAGGACAGAAATGTCATGTTTGGTCTATTTACTAAATTCATTCTCTTAATGAAAATTCAGCCAATTTGCAAATAATTTTGCTGCTGTTGATAACAATCTTACAAGCTATTTGAGTGCAGAAGCTCTTTCTGATGTGTGTGGAAATGTACCTTCAATGTGTACATTTAGTGGTCTTAGAAAGGAGGTAATTAAAACCACATACTTTATAATGAGCGATGTCACTTTAAATCAGAAAACTTTCATATGTCTTTGATTCTGTTACTATTAATTGTTTTCCCTTGAAATCTGCTATGATTTATGGGAAAACATTAGTCTTTTGTAGAATGACATGGAACTATGATTTTGTAATCCTTCTGGGCACTATTAAAATGATTTCCCACAATTGTTGTTTCCTTTAGAATGATTAAATGTCCTTATTGCGTCCCATATGCATACCAATTTTCTGTAACAACTTGGTTGGCAATCAATGCCTTTTATGGGATTTTTTTGTTTGTTTAGTTGTAGTCTTACCTTTCACACAGATGATATATCTTGGCTGTATTTTTGACCAATGTGTATTTCTGTTTATACATATATCTGCATACCTGTTGGACTGATTTTTAGTTTGATGGTCATTGAACATGTGGTAAGACTAATTACTTTCATTATCTCTTTTGACTCAATTCTTTTAAAAATTTACAGTACTTCAAAGTGACTAACATCTAGTTTCTCTTTGAGATGAAGTTTGGAACCAAAATTTTTTTTCCTCTCTCTCTCTCTCCCCCTTTCCTCATCCCCCAACCTGTCTGCCTAATATCTGAGCAATTTAACCATGTGGTTAATGTAAAATAAAGACCACCCAGGCTTTCATTACCTGTAAAATGAATGATAGTCCAAGCAAAACGTAGTTGAAGAGACTTGCTCTTCTTGTATGTTGTTTTCAGGGTGGTTTTTTCTTTTTTTTTCCTGAATGCACTGGATGATCCATATGTGAGGGACTAGTGAGACTAACTATTCCCTGTAAGGTTCTGGTTTGATGATAATGTTATTTTTAGGGCATTGTTATTGATATTGGCTAGCATTACTCACAGCCTTTAATCAAAAGGAAAAAGTGATAAAGACATCTTTATGATATGCCGTATGTGAGAAGCATGAGAAATACGGAAAAAGATTAAAGAGGTTGTATCTTGGCCTCGGAGAAAAGTCTTTGTCTTGTTAAAAATAAAGTTGACCAGATGTGCTCATTTAGGAATGGCAGCCCTCATTTTTCCAAACAAACACATCACTGGTTAGCCTTTTAAAATCAAAACCTTAATTTTTACTTTCGACTCTGAGTTTCCATAATGCCTGTTACACTGCTGTGTGACCAAGTTATGCAAGGCACTTCAGCTTATGCCTTATTTCTGCAGGTGAATAGCCAACACAAGCTGCCAACTAAAGAAGTCCTTCAATTCCTTCACAAATCAGGGCATCAAGTGACAAAGTTTGTCCCTTGCTGAGCTGTTCCTTTGCATGAAATTCTTTGTAATTGCACTGCATTGAGGCAGGTTGAAAAAAAGTACCATAACAACAAACAGCTGTAGGTGCAATAGTCATAATCGGAATTGCTCAGCCTGTACATCTATTCCTCTGAAAGTGCCTAAAGATTTTTTAAAAAGCCAAGCAACTAAAACTAAAGAAAAAAAAATTATGTGAAATACCAAGCAGGCCATCTGCCCCTGCAGCACTCACCCACCGCTGCTGCATATGCTCGATGCTGTTTCGGGATGAGTTTTGTCAGAAGCAACGGCATCTTGCAGGGAGGATTCTTCATTTACAAATTAAAGGTTCAGGCGGTTAACTGAGCTCTTCTACTTCGGGGTCAGACACAGCTTGTGGGAGCATTTTCTCATTAGATTTTTACAGTTTAGAACAGGCTGAACATATTGGCCCGCAGGACTGCTGAGAGGTTAAATCTGACAGTGGGATTTTAACAGGACTATTTGCATACCGATGTGTGCTCTGGAATGAAGACTTATTTTTCATTTACTCAGGCAGCTGACTGTGTAGGTTCCTACTTTAAAGTACAGAGGAGAAAAGGGAAAGCTCTAAGAACTACATCAGGACAACAAGAAGCATCTGGACATATCCTAGAATAAGACCTTTGGTTACGTAACAGGCACTTATTCCAGGACTGTGTCTCCATTAGGTTGACACTCAGTGAATTCCCATCCCCTTCTGCATTTTTGAAACAGAACCAGAAGTCTAGGAGAACATATACTAAGTTTAAGGGAAGCAAGTCTATCTTTCAAATGCCTTTTTCCATAGGGTATAACTGTTCTTTCTTGTCTATCTGGAAACAATACTGACTTTTGCTGGAAGAGTGTAATGAAAGAGCTGTTTGGGTTTTACAAGTTTCTAAAAGAATAATTTTATTACTGTTAAGTGGAAGCACTTTTAATGCTTTCCTATCCTAGATGGCAGTTATCTGTGTTGACAGAACACCTAAAGGGGTGGAGAAAATAATAGTCTTCCAAACTGAAAGATTATATATATAGCCAAGCATCTAGCAGCTCTGATACTAATAGTTTATGTTCAAATCAGTAGGAATAGCCACATGGCAACAGCTACTTGATGAAATCTTATTCAATTCTTTATGTTCCAGGATTATGGAGAGGAGGGGTAGGGAGGTGTTTATTATGAATCATTCAGTGGTGTTTCACATCTGTAATTTCCAAATGATGATGGAGGAGCTTGTGGTGGTCTGTGATGCTATGGCTCATGCTAATTTCTGTGAATCAGCACTGGAAGGGCTCCACTGGTGTACCTTAGATCCTTTCCCATCTCTCAGATTGTGTCACAGTGCCACAGTGTTTTCACTACACTGGGCACTGCTGTGCAAAATTCATCCTTTGTTGCATGGCAGGTTGCTTGGTAGGCTGTGCCCCAGGCTGCAAGTCTGTGTGATGGTTTGCAAGGGAAAAAAGGATGTGTAGTCCATCACACACATATATCCAGTAACTGGCTTACTTCATCATACTTCATCATATCCTTGTATGGAACTGGGGTGAGAAAAGATGAATGGTATCTTTGGTGGTCCATCAAGTACAGCAGAAAATTCCTAGGGGGAAGATGAAGATTGTCTGGCCTCTGGTGCCTAATGACCCTTTTTCTGGAGAGTGTCAATCTGTATTGGTAGTTGTGTCTCTTTGTTTAAACATTGACTTTCAATTTATTACTTAAGGGATCCAGCCTTAAACTGGAGATAGGTCATTATTTGCCCTTCTATTGTAAACTGAGCTGTACAGACAAACATGTCAGAAACACCTAAGGGTAAAATGCTTTCTAGTCTAGTAGCATATCACTTTATTTTGGTGTCACTTGATTAACATAAACTGTCAGTGGCCATGGCAATTAGAGAAAAGTTCATCTTTATTACCTGGAAACCCAAAAAAAAAGAGTTGTTACTGCTTTGGTACAGCAGTAGGATGGAAAACTGATAGTCTGTGGTGCCCAGCGTTGGGTGCTCTGTAAGCACAAACCAGGAATTCTGCTTCCAGTTCCTGGTGCTTGGAGCAGAGGGGCTCTGGCCACCTTGGCCACAGACCGTTTTCAGACAGGCAGTAGACATCCTCCATAAATGTCCAGGCAGGGCTCCTTGGAGCCTGTGCTGACCCAAGTGAAAATCTAGCTTAGTATTAAGTACAAACAAATAGACAGAGCCCTATGGAGAACAGCCATGCTGTTTCCCTGTCTTGGTCTGCTTCCTTAGTAATAGGGATATCAGTAGGCAATACTGCAAATCTATCCAGTAGTTTTTTCCCTTTCTAGGATCTGTATCTCCCTAACTTTTGTTGGCTGTGGAATATATCCCTAGTAGATTAAGCCCACAAAAATAAGTATGATATTCTTGGTTTAAAATCCAAGCAGTATTCCCCAGGTAATCTTTTGCTACTTTTCTCGAACACTTGGTGAAATGGAGTTACATATAACTACTTGAAGGGAGTCACGCGGGAATAAAAGCATCCAAACAGCTGAACATGCTGCTGTTAAGAAGACTGGGGTGAAAGACCTAAATAAACCTCATTTGGTGTAGATAACAGACTGCATATATCACTGTGTAGGTTCACCATTTTGCAGTAGAGTTATGAGCTTTCTGGCCAATACACAATTTCCTTTATTGAATAAGGAATTGAAATAGATGACCAAAACTAAGCCATGCTGGTGGAATTTCATTCAGTGCTGGGATGTTTCTTTTGTTGTGTTAACTATCCTTCAAAAGTGAGCCTCTATGCTTATCTAAGTCACAGCTACCATTTCTGATGCACACATCTCCACCCCAACCATTTAAATGTAATTTTACTCCTTGAGCATATGTGAGAGTGATACCATTCTGCAATCAGAAATGTTTGAGGGTTGGAGTTTTCTTCAGCCTCCTTATATTTACTTGTTTGTTTCCTTATAACATCATGTTTTGGCTTGGAAATATGTTTGGCTCCACAGGAAGACTATCCATTGCAATTTATGCTTCCTGACCTTTTCTGAAGCAAAATAAATTGCTTTTTTGAAAGAAACCAGCTGCTCTCCTCTCCTTTCCCTTCAAATAAATCTGACCTTACAGTTGTTGCTTGTGGAGACAGTAGAGGCTTCTCCTTGAGTCAGAGGACAGGAAGCAGGAAAGGGTAAAATTTTCCTATGTTTAAAAAAAATAAAAAAATCAGATATTCCTTAAAGGATGCTGAGTTTCTCAAACCTTTTCTCTTATTAACAGAGCTGCTTTGCCTGTAATGCCCTATGCACACAACTTCTTGTTGCTTTAACTGAGTATCTGCCTCCCCCCCAACCCCTGTACATGTGTTCACTCTCCTGGAGTGGCTGCTGCTGTTCCTTCTAATGCATAGCCAGAAAGGATGAGAAGTTGTGCAGAGATTGGACTGAACGGATTAGGTAAGTGACCGCAAGCCCCTTATACAACGTTCACTTGAATTCTGGAGTGTACTCTCCCAGCTGCAGGGGTAGCGGGCTGGGAGTCCAGCTGCAGGCACTTACTGCAAGAGCAGCGTAGGGTATGGCGCGGGAAAGAAAGGAAATACATCCTGCCACCTGATGAGGGTTCATCACACTGGCATGTTTGTGCTCCTTGTGATCACAGTTAGGCATGTCCTGAGTACAGCATCAGTTTTCAGCCTGTGCTGCTCAGGGGGATTGCTGGAGCATGGAGGTTCACATGGTGTCTGTGTAAGCCTAGAAGTCCCAGATAATCTCCGATGTCTTCTCTTGTGCATCTAAATTCAGCTCCAGCTTTTCCTAGGGAGTGCTCAACTCTGTTTAGGAAAGAGAGTCAGCTGACTTACAAATATAACCTTTTGCTTTTTTAGACTAAGGGTGTGAGTTTGGAAGAAGACAACACCACATGGTGGCCCTGGCCATGAAGTTCTCAGTCTTAACTATGTCTTATCGAAGTTTGAGGGTTCAGGTTGTGTAAAGTACTTTAAAATCACTCTCTAAAATGAGTTAAGTAATGAACCATCCTGCACACTGTTGGAGAAAACAATGCCGTTGGAGGAGATAAGGAAAGGTTCCTTTCTGACAATTATTTTTAATAATGTGATTTAATTTAGCTGAAATTTGGGGAACAGTTGGGGGCAAGGGGAGAAACATCCCTCTCTTTTGTTAACCTTGCTCGGGAAACGTGAATCACTGAACTAAATAAAGTTTGTAAAAGATGCTTTGAAAATACTATGCTACGCCCTATAATTCAGCCAAGAATGAAGGAGGCGGGAAAAGAAAACATCAAAAGTCCCTGCTTCTTTTTATATTGCTTCCTGGCACATTTCAGTTCCCCCATCCCCCCATATTCTTTCTGGGCTTATTTTGTTGCTTTTAATCTCTTTGTTCTTTCTCTTTTTTAAAAACAATCCTTTTCATCCTGTAAAGCTGGTACCAAAACCTTAACGACAACCTTGTTGTTTACAGACAACAATGACAAGAAATGCCAAAGGAGAAGGGAGTCCTGTAGGGACTGGAGGAAAACAAAGACAGTTTTTAACGTGTTTATTAGGACCTCATGATGTACAGATGAAAAATTAAGTTCAGAACATGAACTGCTCTTCAGATGGCGCCGTTTAAATCTGGAGGATGTTAACATTCCTGCTGCATGACAAAGGTCCGCCACCCCCTGTGTTGATACTCATCCTGCTCAAAGGGGCAATAACATCCAAGGATGAACAGGGGCTGGGGCACCAAATCCTGCTTGAAGGCTACTTTCATAAGATTTATCTTGGGATTTTTCAGCATTCCTTTGCAAGGGTCAGTTTGCCCTTGAGGGCTAGGCTGCATGGCTCTAACTCTTTGCAGGGCTCCAGCTGTTTCATCATTTCCACACATTTGGATGTATTCTTTGGCAGCAATTATTAGTGGTAGAGGAGGAAAGGCAGCAGGAAAGTGCATGCCCCTTAAGAAAGGAAGCAGGGATATCTATGCTGTTTTAACAGCCGCTCATGTTGTCAGGCGACATCATGGGTAAAGACTATAAACTGTATGGACAAATCCATCTGTGGGTACCCTCTGTGCTGGCCTAAGTGGAGTACTGGGAGCTGGCAGTGACACTGGGTGGCTGGGCGACAGCAAGCAGTGGGAGGCCCTGGGCTTGTTCCCCCCTGTACTTGGGGCAGCCGGGTGTGAAACCCATTTCTGCAGTGTCTGGCATTTGGTCTTACCTGTTTAATAGGAGATTAGCAAGGGGAGCATGTGTGGTTCACTTGAACAATGTTCCTCTGGCGTATGCCTGAATCTGCCCCACTCTCTTAACTTACTCTCTAAGTGAAGAAAGCAGCAAATGAAACTGAACGGTCTTGTTTTGCTGTCATTTCTAAAAAGCCATACTGCTGGTGGGACCACTGCTGCTCTGCCCTTCCCCTGGCCTGGATGTATCCCTTGTGGGCAGCTCGGAGCGTTTGGGAACCTGAGGGTAAGTAGCCATACAGGCTTTGCAGGGAGGTGGCAGTTCTCACTGCCAGAGAGGTACAAAACCAGCTTGTCATCTGCTTTTCCATCTCTGCTTTGCTGCTTGACCCCTTGCCTCTCCTCATAAAAACAAACATGCACAGTCTGATTTCCAGGTGCTTTAACTGGTTAAGTGCCCATGGCAGCAGATGCAGCCAGGGGAGGGCTGGGGCCTGAGGCAGGGTGGGAAGGCAAGGGGGTTTTCTCCCCAGGCTGCTGAGCTCTGCTGCCACTATTTAGCCTGAGGGCTGGACTAGCATGCATGTGGCTCAGGCACTCCCTGTGGAGCACTAATGACCTTTGGATCTGTAGCTTCACTGTCCCCAGACCCGGTGCTTTTCCATCTGGTTCCTGCTATTTCCTTAAATCCCTGCTGGCTATTTAATAGCAATCAGGGAGTTTCAATGAAGCTGAGGTCACTTTGACTCACCAAATGTCGCTGCTTCTAAATGTAACCAGACTGAGTCCAGGGTAATGTTTTTGCTGGGTAGAGCAATGACAGAGTGTCCTCCGACTCCTCATGAGATGTTGATCACGAGCCCACAGACTGAGCTCAAGGTTTACTTTGTGTGAGGGTCTGTCTCTGCAGCAAATTTATTAAC
This sequence comes from Oxyruncus cristatus, assembly GCA_013399855.1. Classification (NCBI taxonomy): domain Eukaryota; kingdom Metazoa; phylum Chordata; class Aves; order Passeriformes; family Cotingidae; genus Oxyruncus; species Oxyruncus cristatus. The sequence continues at coordinate 86,477 of VXAY01002462.1, read as the reverse complement.
ATGCCACTGACTGGACTGTCTTTTCTTTAGATGTGGGGTTTATGCCAAAATCCTTAAATATTTTGGGTTTGGGGTTTTTTTGTGTGTTTTGTGTACTCCACTTTCATGTGTACCCGAAGTTGCCTGATGTGTCGAGCCTTTGAATCACCCTGTCCCTGTGAGGAATATGCATAAGCATTCAGTAGCCCACCATGGGAAAGACACTTCTATGTATCTTTAAAGTCAGTCAAAGCTGAAATCACATGATTTCTGACAACTGCTTGGCTTGCAGATCTGTTGGTAGCACCAAGACTCTGTGGCCAGTGAAGTACTATTGAAACAACCCCCCAGCCTGGTTGTGGTTCACTTTGCAGCTCTGGCATCGTTGTGCTGTCTATGAGCACATCCTTATGCCAGGAGAGCTGCCTTGGAGACCACTGAGCAGGAGGACAGTACTCTTGGCCTGTGGACACAAGACTTGAAGCTGGCCTTCAATGCAAAGCTTGAGTGCTCTGTTGAAGAAGTCATTATGCTGCCCCTCCAACTCCCCAGCCTTTTTTTTTTTTTTTCTTCCTTTCATCCTAAGAAAGAAATGGGGGAGAGTTTGTGGGAGAATAACGTTTGCTCATCTTGTGCAAAGCATGGTGATAAATGAGGGCTAGAGAAGCATGGCAAGGCATGTAAACTTGTGCTAATGGAAACCTATGTGCCAACTGAGTGTTTATTCAGGCCTATCACTGTCAACAGAGACGTCTTTACAAGACAGGTATTGTTTGTAGTAACAAGTGTACCATGAAGGAGAATGTAGCTTCGAATACATGAATTCACCTCTTTGAAATAAATTATTAAAAAAAACACAAAAAACCATTACCCTTTCTTTACATGGAATAGTGGTAGTGCCAAAATACCTGATTATATGTCTGCATATTTTGGATTTAATCAGCCAAATTTTTATATATCAAACTTCCTCTTAATTGCATTCTTCTCTTTGGTACTGTTGAATGCATGGTACTGTCCCAAGTATACCTATCCAGTTTGTCACCTGCACCTTTTGATATCCATGACTGAAGCAGGACCAAAAAAAGAAACAGATATTGGTGTTCCAATATTTTTCTCTGCAGAACAAAAGGAAAAACAATCTGTTGAACAGACTATCACACTTATTCTTCTGGCCTTTCAGCAAAATCTATCTCAACTTAACAAACAATAGTGAAAGTTCATTTTGAATAGAATTCACTGATTTGCAGCTATTTAGACAAAATACATACAAATTCTTAAGTGCAGCATAAACAAAGCACTAAATCTTGTGTCAGAACTGCATTGGAGAGAAATAGCCAAGTAGGAGAGAAATAGCCAAGGAGTTTTGCTGATCTTTGACAGAATTTATCACATATGCCTTTTTGCCCTTTTTAAAAAACAGGAACATTCTACAGCTCTAAAGTTGTTCCAACCTCATGGACCTATATAGATACCAGCAAACTGGATACCAGTTGATTGAGACTGAGAGATCAGTAAATCTGAAATAAGACTAGATAACTAGGGTAACAAACTTCATCCACATTAGGCAATTTAGAATAGCATTCAAAGTTTGGCTATCAGATCTCCTGAGTTGCATCATGGAGAAATGCGTGTGTTGGCACACCCCTGGAAATTTGGTATCGGTCTGCTTCTGATTCCACCCTGGCTTTCTGAGAGAGACTCTAAATTTCATCATGTCTCAATTTCTTTTGCTTGAAAAACCCCTCCACACTCAACAGTACCTCCCTCAAAAGACACTGTGAAACTTAATTGCCTTTAAAATTCTTGGAGAGCGTTTTGGAGAGAAGATCCCTTTGAAGATGTGTATCTGTGCAGTGAAGCAGGTATTAGTTTAGATGGTGAATATGAGCAATACGATGATCTTCAAGCTGGCAAAGAGGAGTGCTGCCACAAATGCTGTTCCCTAGTTCTCTGGGTCTTCTACAGAGATCACTGCTGTGCCAGGGTACCATAACACTCCCTGCACAGCCTGGGTGGAGCTGATTTAGGGACAGGCCCGGATGTGTTTGAGGTATGCTGGCTCAGCAGCCAGATCCCTCCCCAGTGTTACTTAATTTCCAAAGCTGCAGCAGAAGCTGCGGGGAGGCAGTGCCGCAGTCTGTTGTGTGAGATAAAGTTTTAATCTCTCCTGTTTGCCTTGGCACTCCTGCTGGCTGGGCACACAGGAAACGTGTTCGAGTCATTTATACACGTGGCATTTTTGTGCAGCCTTGGGAGGACCCTGCTTAGCAGGCTCTGCTCTCTAGTTCACCAGAAACAGCACTGAATTTCCGAGCCTCTCGAGAGCTCAACTCCCTGTTTACTAGGAAAAATGTCTACTTCTGGTCTTAAGATTCTCTAGAGCTAAGCTTTGAGGGTTGGCTGTTGAAGCAATTTAAGAGGTAAAATGTAAGAATCTGCTCCTGGAAAGAAGTGGAAATGGAAAGAAATGATACATTTGAGTAGATTTGGGACAGAATATTCAAGGAAATTTAAGCCAGAGCAACACCAAGCAGTGGATGGTTGAAGGTTTTGCTCTCAAGTGTTTCTGTTTTCCTTTATCCACTCAAGAAGTTAGTGAATTGCTGGCATTTGGTTCAAGAAGTGTATGTCCAGACCTCTGCAGGCAGTGACAAACTCTTTCAGATGCTACTGACCAGAATTCAAACTCTACCAGCTGTATCTGTGCTCAAATACTGTGTCTGCTATTGCTTGACAAAGTTTCCTGGCCAGAGCGGGCAGTAATTAATTTGTTTATACATGTTTACACTGGACAGAAACTAACATCTCGTTAGAAAGAAACGTACACAAAAATGGTTATGACAAAGAGTTTGTACTCAAAGAAAGACTGTACCTTAAGTCACCTAATCAAAACATCTTGCTTTCTTTTGCTTTCATCAGGAGGTATCTTTGAATTTTAAAAATGAAGCATCTTGCCAAGATCCCTGGTTTCCCGTGACTCAGAGCTCTAGGTCAGCAAGCAGCATAACTGTGTCAGCATTGCTTCTTGCCCAAGCTACCCACCCTGTCCTAACACAGGGTGTGCTGTCAGGGTGCATTACCCCCTACATGAGGCTCCAAGGGCTCTGTGTCTCCAAATGGCCCAGCGATGGAGAGACAGACAAACCTCACTTGGAGACCTGGCCGTGGTGCTCAGTTATGCTATGGGAAACACACCTGCGAGCACAGCCCTGACTCTCTACTCTTGCTTCAGATCACATCTTAAGCTGCTTTGACAGTCCAGAAGAAGTAGGATGGTGCAAGGCACCTTCAATAGCCAAGCACGTTGTTACTGAATGACTAGTTTTATTAAGAAACTTTGAAACTCCCAGGCTAAAACTAGATGTGCTTTTCTAAAGGTGCTTCTGCTGAAAGGTTAATTTTGTATTAGTTACCTTCCAGGAGAGAAATCATGTCATCAGTGTACAGCTAGTCATTTGCCTCTAGAAGGGTTAAAACAAAGAAAACTGTGAGTCATTAGAAAGGAATAATTCCTTTATTTGAAGCACACATGAAACAGGAGTCCGGATGGTGAAGGAACAAAGCCTCATTCTTCCATGTGCATTTGCTGAACGTCTTGGTGTCTTAGATAAAGGACAAGTATCTACTAGTGGATTAACATTATGAAAAATTCAGGATTAAAAAAAATAATTCTTTCTCAGTGAGGGTGTGTAATTGAAGCTCTGTAGCAGTTCAAAAGCTCAGGCCAGGAAGCTCCTGGCCATCAGCTAATTCACGTATTTTATGACAAGAAGGCAGAATGCTAATCATCAGAGCAGCATATGGAGGGGGAGAATGGGAGGGCCACATGGATATTCACTGGCAACAATCTGAACTTCAGAGGCAGTACAGAGGGCTATTAATGCACTCCCTTGCCCTGTCGGAGAGTGCTGACCTCACTTCTAGTACTGCCCCTCCAGGGTACTTTATTTCCAGCATTGCTCAACCCAGCCAGGCCTGTTTAACAATTTCTTTTCTGAGTTAGTCTCTTTGAAGAGGCCCTATTTTCTGTTCAGTGACATGAAAGAGATACTGATGTTGATTATCAAAGGCATGTGCTCCAAACCACCAAGCGTCTAATGCCCAGGGGAGGTAATATTATCTCTGCCTTCAACATTTACATCCTCCCGCCAGGAAAGATGTGGTGGTTAACTAGCACATCTTTTTTCCTTGCTACTAATTTTACATGAGCTATTAATCAGAGGGGAAAATTAACTAATTCTTCAGCTTGTAGGTCATGCTAGGGCAGCACTCTCATCTAGGTTAAAAGGACTGTGGACTGGTGCAAAGTCATGTGTGCTGTTCCTTGCAGCCAGACAGGTTTATGTATGGGCTTTTTGCTCTATTGTACCAAAGAAATTTCACTGCAATTCTGTCCAGTGACCGCAAACCTTAGCCCAGCTGCACAGCTGGAAGGCTGGTTACCCCCACCTACTCCTGCCTCCGGGAGAGAGATTGCTCCACCTACCAGCTGCTGGAGTAAAGCTCAATCAACATCTGTCTGCTCACTGTGAAAGGAAAAAAAATCTTTCCTGAAGAAGGAGCTCTTGGACATTTACTTTCTGATGATAAGGGAAGGTCTGTTTACCAAGCACTCATAGTTGTCAGAGCTTTTAACCCAGAAATCCCTGAAATTACACTGTGGGCAGATGGAGCTCAGAGGTAAAAAAAGGGAAGACAACTGCTATGTTAAACAAAATTATTGCTTAGGGTTTCTTTCTATAATGTTTCCCTGCTCACCAGCTGAGGAAATTTATCTGATGCAGGGCTGCAGAGAGAGCTGTGGCTCAGCATAGTTGCATAAAGCTGCGACTGACACCATTGCCGAAACTCATCTCCTGAAGCCATGGTGATTATGCACGTGCAACAGCAGATCCTCTCTGATGCAGTGATTCAAGCCTTGTCCCATCACACAAGCTTCACTGTGCACCAGCTATACTAGGCACACACATACATATCATGCTTTATACTGTGGACTGTGTGGTCTAGACTCAACGGCTCAAGAGGTCTCCTCCAGCTTTGTGTTAATTAAGATTACACAGAAGGAGAGAGTTTTTTTCTTGACATGGAAATTGAATCCTAACCTCCTCACCCTGTGCTTCTCTGCATAATTCCCCCCCACACACACTCTTTATGTATAATATCTATATGTATAATATCTATATATCTTATGTATAATACAATATGTATAATGTCATATCTTCCAAGATGACAAACGTAAGCAATCCTGAATGGCTTAAGGAAACTGTTTTGCTCAAGTTAGCAAAAACTGTTTTGCTCAAGTTTGCTCAGATTAGCATTTCTTCATCTTTTGCCCATTTTATGATCTTAGAAAGAATGTTGCATTTGCTGAAGTTGTTTATTTAAAAGATGCACACAAATCCATATTAAGTGATTTCAAGATACTGTATGCACTGAAAAAGAAAACAATGGCATGTGTAGATGTGTTCACACAATTTTCAGTTTTTATCTGTGATAATATTTTGGCTAGGGGGCTTTAAGTTGACAAAAATGGGTCATATAAGCAACTATACAGATTTATTGCTATTTAAGTAGGTCAGGTACTGTCTTTCGAGATGAACACCAAAAAGTTCAGTGAAGGGTATCTAATATATTTTCAGTGAAATATGATAAAATATCATACCACTATGTGAGTTTTTATAACATTTTACAAATAAATTGTATCAGGACACTGACTAAACATTTAGGAGAGTGTTATTTTAAAAGTGACTTAAACCAGAATGAACATGAACTCCTTCACTACCAATATATCCATTGTGGGCAGCTGTCATCAGTTTGTTTTCTTTGTTTGTTTTTGTTTGTTTGTTTGTTTGTTTGTTTTCCATAAAGATACAAATGCAAATGCAATATCTCATGTAATTATTGCAGTGGAGCACACAAGAAGGACTTCTGGGAGTTGGGGTATCTGATCTGCATGCGTACTTGCTGTGGTGCTAAGCCTGGGGAAGTCTTTCTGCTACTTACTTGTGGACCTGCCCTTGTTGTATGCAAACCTTAGATGTTCATTCCTTTTCTGTAAGAGCTGATCCCAAATATTTTTGAGTTTTTTTCACAAAAATTATTTTAACTTAAAGATCAACACTTAGCTCAAGACATTCAAGCCTTTGCTATCTTTTTGCTTTGTCCTTTATTTGGGTGCACAATATAAATAAAAACCTCTTTTGGCATTCTTACATGGTTTTTAGCTCCACATTGCCACCAGCTAATGAGTAATCACTTCACCACTGAATTTGCTAATGAGTTTCTGCTAGGAAACAGAAATAACATGTAGAAGCAAATGTTTGTGATGTGCCTTCATAAAGTGTTTGGTTTGGGTCTTCCAGAAGAGGATTCAGCAGTGTTTTCCTCCATCTTAATTAATCCCAGAATGAAAGAGCACCAAGATGTGTTCAGACAGTTCAGTACTGATCGAGACTGATTTTACTCAATAGGGTGTCTGCACATACTAATACATTTTATGATAACTGTGCTTACTCAACACGTAGCCCTGGAATAAAGGACAATGGCACCAGTGTATAAAAACATGTGTGGAAAAGCCCATACTGATGAAATCTACACTGGAACAGATCAAAAAAACAGGACCCTTCCCACAGGAAAATAGTAAGTACGACTGTAGTTTTATCTTGATTTGGAAACTGATTGTCCTGGCTCATCACCAGCATCAGACTTCTGCTTTTTCATGTTTCAGCCTCTGGAAAGTCCAGCCTTTGACGAAGGCCACTGGGTAATAACTGGAGGCATCCACTGATCCAGAAAACAGGAGGAGCTGACATAATGGCAGGGCTAGAGCTAACAGACTAAATGAATCTTTGTTCCTCAATTATGACTTGGACAGAGACATGGAAAGAGCTAGCAGATAGTCCAGTGTCATGCTGAAACCAAGCAAGGCCTCTGATGGAAAATCTGCAAAGGTCTGAACTGAATATCAAATTCTGGTTATAAGCTGGATGATGTATTTTCCCAAAATTCTCATTTCTCACTAGGAGAGTTGATCTTTGTTGGTAGGATGTTCTTACAGTTCACACATTCCTTGTTCCAAGCAAAGGCAAGTAATGAAGTTTACTTCATTTTCACTTCATACGTTACAATTAATACCTAAATGTTTGTCTGATTCAGCTTATTCTACTTGTGTCCTCCTGTGCTTATAAACTCTGAATATTTAACTAAAAAAAAAATAAATATATATGAATTTTTTTAAATGCTTTAGCAATTTATCTTGCTTTGGTTATTTTAGACTAGCTGTGAGCTAAGCTGTTAATATATTTAGCTCCTACATTAGCAATGCCAGAGCTATAATGACAATATTTGCAGCAACATTGTTAGCAACATATGTTTTCTCTTGTCATTTGATAGAAAATGAAGAATTTTTCCAATAGGCAAGCTGTGCAGCTCTGAGTAGCTATATCTTCTTATCTTGAAAAATCTTCTGCATTAAGCCTGTTTTGAAAGTGAAGACTTTTAAGAGGAAGTTGCTAGTTTCAAGGCCAGTAGCTTCATAGGAGTGGGACTCAGTAACACACACGCATTTCCGTTTCAGTGATATTCATACATTTTGATGGGATCTTCTTGTGTCTTATCGGTGATTTCTTCTGAAACCATTCCATCTTGTGTTTCCCTCAATTTGAACACTCAGTTCTTGATCTCAGAACCACTGGAATCCATGTATCTTTGACCACATCCCCCAGGTATAATTGGGCATATGTTAGCCTGCTGTGAGCAGGCTTCATGATAACTACATGAATACCGTGTAGACCATACCTATTTAAAGGCTGTAAGTAAAGTGGCATTTCTAATATCCTATGGTATCTACCACAGTTAGTCAAAATATATGGTCAAAATAACTCCACTTTTTAATACTTTGTCATACACGTCCTGGTTTTGGCTGTGATAGAGTCAATTTTCTCAGTAGTTGGCACAGTGCTGCATTTTGAATTTAGTCCGAGAAAAATGTTGATAACACTGTGACGTTTTAGTTGTTGCTAAGTAGTGCTTACTCTAAATCAAGGATTTTTCAGTGTCTCATACTCTGCCAGTGAGCAGGAGCATAAGAATCCAGGCAGGAGCCTGGCCAGAACAGCTGACTGAACTAGCCAAAGGGATATTCCATACCACAGAATGTCATGCCCAGTATATAAATTGGGGGGAGCTGGCAGGGAGCCACCAATCACTGCTTGGGGGTGGACTGGGTATTGGTCAGGGGGTAATGAGCAACTGTATTGTGTATTAGTTGTCTTTCTTGGGATTTATTGCTCTCTGTCTCTTTTTCACTACAGTTATTATTATTATTATTATTCTCATCATCATCATTATTATTAGCATTATATTTTTTTTTTTTGAATTATTAAGTTACTTTTACTTCAAGACAGAGTTTTACTTTTTTTTCCAATTCTTCTCTCCACTGGGAGTGGGTGGGTGTGTGTGAGCCAGCAGCTGCACAGTACTTAGTTCATAGCTGGGATTAAACCACTACAAGGCAGTATATGTATTTTTCCACTGATACAATTTCCACCACTAAGTTGAGCCAGTTGGCCGAGTTAGGCCCATTTTTGATCACTTAAGTGTCATGAATCAGCTGGTTAATTATTACCATTGCCAACACTATCCATTTTGCCAGTGGGTTGGGTAGCTGTGAGCAATTACAGAGGACATTCAGGCAGAGTATGATCTTCTCTAGAGTGAACTCACATTTTGTGGAAGCTCTGTGTCAATTTTTTCCTTCCCCATTCCCCTTTCATATAATTTTTGAGTTCAAAGGACATGCAAACTATAGGCTCTGTGCCTCTTTTTCACTATAGCTCTGCCAGTGACCAGCACCCTGGAAAGTGTCTTCTGGAGTTCATGGGAATGTAATGATGTTTAAAGAAGTCACAGTATTTTATCCTGATGGTGTCAGTTCGCTGTGTTGTGAAATTTTGCTGTTGTTCTGCTCAGTATTACTGAACAACGCTCAATTCTTTTATACTCTGAAAGGGACAGTAAACGGGTTTAGTTTTTTAGTATCTTGAATTGCTACAAGAAGTGCTGGGGCCAGGTTCAGTCTCAGAGAACATCCATCCACTGAACTCTCATGTGCTAAGTTCACAACTGGCTAAGGACGTCTGTCCTACTTAGAATGAATAGCTGTTGTGACTTTAAAATAAGGTAGGCAGTTTCCTTCACTTTATTCCCTCATGAAGTGAGAATTTTCCCCATATTTGTTCATATGATAGCAATAATACATCATAATATATTTCAATTACAGCGCTGCTCTCTTTTTCACGCCAAGCCTTCCTGTAGAATTCTGTCAGTTTCTCTTATAGGATTAATTCTGCCCAATATACTTAAGAAGGTGGGTTTAATGTTCCATAACAAAACTCACTACTTTTCTGAGGCCACTTCCCCTGTTCTTATATTGCTAGAGAGAGATATACAGAAGCATTATATAATTTATTGAAAATTGGAACTGATCTGGATAGTCCTTCTCCTTCCATTACAGTGCTCATCTGAGCTCAGCAGCATCAGAGAAATGCTGGTGGTCTTGGATATCAACTGATACGTTTTTCCAGTTAACAACCTTTGAGTGGAGATACAGTTGGCCCAATACCTCTTTTTCTGGGCAGACTTTTTGCATGAAGAGCAACAAATTGAATCTGTGGTTGAAGAGTAATGTAACCATTCTCAGTTATTTCTCACTTATGCAAATATCTTTCAACACTGCTGTGCTGTACAAGATGACACTTGGGTGGTTTCAAACAGATCTGTTATTGTCATTCTGATTATGGCATAGCTGAGGGCTTTGATCAGCACAGTAGGCAAAAAGGCTGCTGGCAGTATGAGAGAGTCAATTTTTTAAAAAATGCTCCAAAAAAAAAAAAAGCTGCAAACCCAAATTTAATCTTCTAAGCCCCAAGCTCCCCTCCATAACTCCCAGTTATGACCACGTCTTGAAGAAATAACGTTATATATTGACACAGGAACCAGGAATAAAATCAGATTCCATTTGTAAATCATCTTACACCTTGCAGTCCTATTCCCACCTCCAAATCTCTAGTGAGTTGCAGAGTGGAAGGAATAAAAGGCATCACACTGCCTCCTCCTATGTACTTGCTTATTAGAATGGGGCTCATTCCTTGGCTGTGGCACAAATGTTAATGTGCCCTCTTCTAATTTTGCCAGTGTTCCACTTCAAGAGGAGCTGGGTAAGACTGGAGGGAGAACTCCTTCGCAATCATACAATGAACATGGGAAGTGCCCATAAGACAATGAAGATCTGGGTCAGCACAGTATGTCAGAGGATGCAGTGTGGCCCATATTCTTCTGCACTGTGGCCCCAAGTAGGGAGCGGAAGACAACTAGTTCCTGCTAAACCCTGCACATATTGAACATCTTCTGGTGTACCCCTGTGTGTTAAGCCACCATGAAACTCCTAGAGAAGAAAGGGATGTCATCCTGCAATTCTACCGAAACCAGCATCCGGCCCCAGCAATGAAAACATTTGCCCACCACGATCTACAAGAGTGGCTTTTCCTGCTAGGTCTTGAATTGAAGATAGAGCAAAGCAATAGTGCTGTGGGAGTAGAGCCAAGGATTTTCTGCTACAAGCTGCAAGCTATTACTTTCAGGCAGGCAGGATCAAGCCCTAGCCCCAGTGGAAGAAAGGCTGTGGGGCTTCTCTTGCCCAACAGCACGAGGCAGAAGAGCAGCTTCTGCGTAATCAGCTCTCCCATGAGCAGCCAGGCTGTTTGACAAGCTTTTTCTCTTGGTTTTATTCTCTCTGTGACCACATCCCAATTGTCATATGAAACAAAAATCCATGCAGTCCTTTTCCTGGTACAGAGCCTACTCCTGCAATGACCCGTGTACTGCCTGCTTGCTGCTGCAGAAAGCCCTCCCCGACTCCGTGTCAGAGCTTTGCTGGTGACCACTTAACACTAACTATTGCCTGCAGCTGCTTCAAAAATCATCTGCTTGCTTGGGGCTGAAACAACAATGCCAAATTAAAGTAGCTCCTGCTCAGTCCCCAAATCCACACTGAGGAAATTGTGAGAGGCGGCTTGGCCTGTGGAATGTGTCCATGGTGTGTGCTTGCATTTGCTAGAATGACAACAGTCCTGACAGGCTTTGAAACACACACTTTGTGGGCAGTTAGGGAGGAGGCATTCAGACTTTTGCTGCTCCTGCACTTTTTCAGTTGAGAAAGGTTTCCCAACAGGGCATACAGAGCAGGAGAAAGCACTGGTCCTTCCTGGCATTTTTACAATGCATTTATGTGATTCATAGTGAGAAGAGGACTCTTCTGCTTTGATCTGTTGTGCCCATTGCATTTCATTTTGACTTTGCTGATGAGCACAAGGAGCTGCTCTTGTGAGCTGGCAAGTGTCCCCATGTTGTGGCTTGAAAATATTCACAGGTGCCTTCACCCTCCTCTCCCCATCACTCCTCCATCTGCCTGAGGGGACTAGGGGCAGGCAGGCAGGGAGGGAAGTGACTGAGGAGGTAAGAAGAAATGCAGCTGAAGGAAGCAGAGCTAGAAGCCTGGCCTGGGAAAGGGGAATATGAAGGCAGAAATATGAAGGGCTAACAGAAGGGCTTTGAGAAAGGAAGGCAGGAGGTAGAAATAAGAAGTGATCCTTCCTAAGTCTGCAGGTTCCCCAGGCCAGGAACTTTACCTGTCTCTGTGACTGCATGCTGTCCTTCTCAGCTATTCTGAGTACATGCTGTGTCATTGAGACTTCTGACCATGGTAGTGGGAACCAGGGAGCTGAGGCTGAGGGGTGCAGCAGTCAGTGGTATCTTCTCTTTGGTAAGGGAAGGGTGATATGCAGATGTTGTGCACAGTCCTTTGCATTGCTTGACCTCTTGAGAGCTTTCTCAGGTTAAGGCCATTGCCTACATTTATGGTATGGAAAGGCACCATGAATGGGTCCTGTAGAAAGAGAGCTTAATAATGATATAGGAAAGGAAAATATACATCATTAAATGAGATAATGCCTCTCACGGCACACCTTAGAAGTCCTGGTTTGAATTACTAATGGTGTTCTGAGGAGGGTTCATGACCTTTACTGATCATAGTCATCCTCCTCAGCCTTCTTCACAAATTCCTGTCTGTGCTCCTGCTCTATATTCAGCAGCCTGAATGAATGAATGAAAAAATAGTTAATATGTACCATGAAATGTTAAAAACAAACTTTCATAAATGGATTCCAGTCTATAACAGTCCAATTAAGAAACCGCAGCAGATTTACAAATCAAGTGATACTTGACTTGGGCAAGCCAAGTGATCAAAGGTACAGCCAAGCCATAGTGAAACAAGCCAAAAAATCAGACATCAGCCAACAAAGCTGACTAAATACGTAGAGTCTAAAAAAAAGAAAATACATAATAGATATGTGAGTCACTGTAGCCACCAGGAAATGGTGCCAAAATATCCTTGCTGGCTTTAGTTTGCCTCGCTTAGACCTACATGCAGATGCTGAGCTGAGCCCAAACAAGGCATCAAGTACAAGCCTGTCCTGTTCCTTCATTGGCTCAACAGCTCTTCCTTGACAGACTGTGTTAGCTGGGTATATAATGGAGATTTGATTGTCTATCGGGAAAAAAAGCAGAAAAGTCTGACCTGATGTCCCCACACTGTCTCTGAAATTAAGCCACCTTTCAGGGTTTCATCAAGATTACACCCACTGGTGTTATAACAGAAATTTCTGTCTCTGATTTTTCAGCTGGGATCCAATTCCTGAGAATCAGAGCTACTGAAAGCAGCCAGGTCTGCTTTCATTTGTGGCTTCTTCTCCCCTGCACGAAGTGCCATAGGTTTTGAGAGATGTTGAATGTATGGTGAATGTTTCCAAAGGCTGAATGTACTCCAAATGTCATATTAAGGCAAAAGCATTTCAATAGTGTTTTTAATTTCTTTAATGAGATTCTTCATCAAGCTCTGTAGATGGCAGTAAGTTAGTTTTTTTTAAAGTATTTTGCTCAAATACTTATGCATTAGGACACTTATTTCTCTATAAACAGAGAAAGGGATCCCTGCACTGAAAGGTAGTAACTAGATGCCATTCTCCAAGGATTTGGGTCAAGGATTGAGGAGGTACTCAGGGTATTTTATTACTGTAGACAAAACTATTGACCAGATGCTTTACCATGAATATCAATAAGTAAGGAAATTCCATATATACACAGTAAAGCTAAAAACCAATAATACAATATGTTAACTTTTGATATTTACCTGTCTCTGGAGTCTCTCAGCTTCCTGCTCCTTATACTTAGAATGCCTATTGGCAAGAGAGACTAGTGACTTAAAAATAGACAAGAAGAATAAAAAAAATTATCTGAATCAACAGTAGAAAGCTCTATGGAATCTTGCCATTACCACCAGTGGCTTTTTGGACCAAGGCTTTCCTGCATTAGAAATTAGTCAGATACAATATTTGGCTCAGAACACACACTTCAAAATGCCTAAAAAAAGGGGGGGGGCGGCATTCAGATTTGATACTGGTATGCAAACCAAATGTTAAAACTATTAGGATTACTTATGTGATAATTGTTTTTCTTCAGGGCAAAACAGTAATTTGAAGAAACAAGGACCATGACTGATCTTTTGGTTTGTAATTACCTTTATAGATGCACAATTGCATGTTTGGCTCTGGCAATTGAAATTGTTTTATTTGCTTTTCTTAGTGCGTGTTGTCTGTAATTACCACATCTGAACACAGAAGACTATGATGTTGTTTTGTTAGACCAAAAGGATCGGGGGCCTGTGGTTTAGTTGCTGGATAATTTCAAAGACATTTTGAATAAAAGAAAATTCCTAAGGAATTGCCTACTTTGTTGAGTTGCTTTTATTTTATTTTCTCTCTCTCTCTCCTTTGTTTCTTGTTTGGTGGGGTTTTTTTGTTTGGCTGGTTTTTGTGTGTTTGTTTGTTTTGTTTTGTTTGTGTTTGGTTTTAGTTTTTTGGTTTTTTTTTTTTTTTTTAGTGTTCTTAACGGTGTGGAGTAGGAGCAGAGATGGCAAGATCTTATTGGCTTATTTACTGCTCACAGAGGAATTTAAGCATTTCTCTGTCTGCTCTAAGTATCGTGGAATGTTGCTAACAATTGTAAATAATTTTATGATTATTTTGCAATGTGTTTGAGCTGCACAACTGAAATTCACGGTTGTTTTGCTATTGTCATGAATGGATGGAAACTGAGATCTTAAACAAAAACGTGATCATAGGATCATAGAATATGCTGAGTTGGAAGAGGCCCATCAGGATCATTGAGTCCAACTCCTGGCCCTGTGCAGGACACCCCATAAATCACATCATGTGCCTGAGAGCATTGTCCAAATACCTCTTGAACTCTGGCAGGCTTGGTGCTGTGACCACTTCCCTGGGGAGCTCAAGCACGCTTTGGGTGAAAAACCATTTCCTGATAGCCAACCTAAACTTCCCTCAACTCAGCTTCATGACGTGATGCGGAAGTGTATTTCCCCTTTCTTAGTTCTGCGGATAGATTCATTACTACTCTCCTCTGCTTTTTGGAAAATGAAGGGTTGGATGGAAAGGACTGGTCAAAATATAAGCGTTATGACCAAGGATGGACAATTCAGCGTGTTTGTAACATGTTTTCACTTCCTCTGTTCGGAAAACAGAGGATTTTGTTCTGAAATCCATTTTGCTCAAAATACTCATAGAATGTAGTAAATATGTCCATTGCCATACTTATATATTTTGATTTTTACTTTTCTAATTGGAAAGGTCCCTTTACAGCATCCTGGCATAGTAAAAAAACTGCAATGCAGACATCATTTTCAGGGGCTCCTCTCTAATGTCTAGACTTCTGCCGTATATATACGCACACAGGTACTTGTATATAAGAGAAATGCTATGGGCTACAACCTTGCCCACTTGGCAGAGGAGGACCCTCTTCCATAAAAATAAGGATCATGTGTGTTGCTTTCAGCCAGTGGAACAAACTCCCCTGGGTAACTGAGGTCCAGTGCAAAGCTACTTCTTCAGCCTTGTTTTCTGTAGTATGGATACATACCAACAAACGTAACCACAATTTGAAATAATCTCTCTCTCTCTCAAAAAAAAAAAAAAGAAAAAAAAAAAGAGACACTTCACTGCTCACGTCTCTCTTCCCTGGGGAATGATGAGCAAACAGACAGTATGGGCCAAGTCTTAGTCACATGGGAAGCTTTCAGAAACTGCTCAGATGCTGTAGTGAAGTGCAGTATAGGAACATGAACACAAGAGAAAGAAATATCCCCTGTTTCTCCTTGCCAACAGTAAACAAAACTTTTGGTCAGGACTCAGACCTTGTTTTGGCAGAATCTCTCTCTAATAAACACTGATAATTTTTGGTTGCATACTGCATTACCTATCACAGACTTTCCTTTGGCTTCATGATAGCCAGATGGGATATAAATAAAGGCAAGGGCACACCCCAAGTTTTCTCTTGTGAACTGTGAGAATCTGTTCCCAGAAGTGAGTTAAACTGAGTCAGACACGAGCCTCACTAACCTAGCTATCAATCATGAGCAATTCCATTGGATCAGTAGTGGTTCTTGTTTCTTCAAAAAATTTGTTTCTGCAGAATAATTTGCAGTTTCTCTTATCTGTCCATCTGAACCTTGCTGTGTACTTTTAGGGACACCATACCTGAGGGAAAGTGAGATGTACATCCTAGCACTGTCATGCTTCCATTTTCCCCCTATACTTTGTCTCTTCTGATATTTTCTCAATTTAGAGGATTTCCAGGAGCATCCAGAAAATTCTGAGGATATATTTGAAAGCCCTAGGACAACAGAGAGAACGACATGATAAAGGAAAGTGTAATGTTATTCTGTAATAAACTGCAGACTGCATTTATTTCTCCCTGAAGGGGCCTTTTTGGGTGGCAAGTGGGGAGCCCCAGGCAGATGGATCCAGGTGGAGATGCTCCAGAGAATGAGCCAGGGGATGAGTGAGGCTGGGCTGCCAGTCTTCTTCACAGCCAGAGACAGTGGAAGCACCTTGAAGGAAAGCTGGGATTTTTCCCTGTGTTGTACCTCAGTAGTATCTGGCTCTGTGTTATCAGCGAAGCTTAAATAGCTTATCTTTTGCCTGCATACGTATGTGTTTTTCCTTCTTGCCAGCCCAAGATTTCTTCATTTGAATGTGTGAATAATAATCCCCTGAGTAGATATGGATAATATAAAAGCATACTAAAATCTCCAAATATTCAGGGAAAGATCTTATCTTTTGTTACGTGGAAAGATGTCTGCAGTCTGGCTTCAGTGAAGGAATAACTTAAAAGGCAGAAAAATAAGCAGCAGAACATCAGCTCTCACTTCAGTGTGTAAACTTTGGAAAGGCCACCTGTCAGATCCCTGGTGGAAAGCTGCATTTTGTTTGGCATCTGGCTGATTGCCACGATGAAATGTTGAAGTGTTTGGAAACTTGTGGAACTTTCTTCAAAAGGCACACTTCCCCTCCCCCTTTCTCTAAATAATTAAATCTTAAATGTTCTGGCTTACAGTTAAGAAAAGATAAAACACAACGGCAGGATTCTTTCAAACACACTAGTTAATAATGTGGAGACCTTTCATGCTATTTATTTTAGCTTTCCCCACATGAATTACAAAAGAAATTGCCTCAATGTCACCTAAATGTTTCATCCCAGGCAGTCACTGATTCTGATCTTGGTAACAGTGAAGTAAATCTGAAGTAATGAAATATGACATAGTTGCAGAGAGCTGTATACTTATTCCAGTGTAAAACTGGTGTATGAACACAACTGTGATATCACTAGTCATATCAGCTAGAAGCTACTCCAGATTTTGGGGACTCACACGAGCTACTCCTGATTTAGGCAGTGTGACTGAAAACAGAATGAGACCCACAATTATCACTTGGGTGACGTCTTGTGAAAAGGTAAGAATATCACATGAAGTCTGTTCAATGGCAGGCATATTTTACTCTGATCACTCATTTTGACTGTTTTCCCCAGCAATATATTGTGCATCAGGGTCCTGCTGGAAGCAAGTTGTTTCATGATTCCAGCACTTTTAGGAATGCAAAGCTCCAGATTAACACCATCTGTTGTTTAAAGATAAAAGTAAAGACACTGCTGTTAGTGGCTAGTTCTTTTTGTAATTGCTGTTCTTTTAAGTAGCAGACATTATGAAGCTACTCTTGCCCCAGCAGATATACATGGGGCTGCCAACAAAGGGATACGTGCTCTTGAGAAGTTGGACCCAAATATTGTTACAGTCATTTGTGCTATAAACCCCCCCCCAAAACTGGGGTTTTATTCCCTTATGTTTCTTGATGGTATTAGTGCTCACAGTCGCTGGGGGAGTGGAGGGCCTGAAATCACCCTCAGCCACAATGCACAGACTGGCCTGCCAACAGACAGCCTTCTTCACAGTGTCCCACTAACGTCTTGAAGCTTCCTGGGAGTGAAGCATGAGAAGTCAGTCTGCAATGTCATTGACACAATAGAGATGACACAGTAGAGCCTACATATAAGACCATGCACTGCTGAAATAGTCCCCACTATTTTCCAACATGTGTTATGCATACCGGATGAGAGGGTGAGTGCTATTCCTTCTGAGGATCTAAAACTTTGTCTTGCATATGTGAATTGGAAGAGTACAGGGACAAGTGAGGTCAGTGATCATGTCTTGCATACTGGTTAGTAGAGCTAAAGAGGGAAATGAATTTGCTCCAGGTATAGCAGCACAGCCAGAACCAGGCACAAGGCTGTAACTGTCCAGCTGTCTCTGCACGGGAGGAATATGGCAGTGTTTTGGCCTGAACTCAGAAAGAGCCTGTCAAAGGCTTCCACACACTGCCCAGCTACAGCTGGGGATTAGCACAGGACAAGGACCACTCTCAAAAGGCATTTTGGCTGCAACCATACTATTTAAAGAGTAACGCAATTTACCTTACCCTATAGCTGTGCCAGTTGGCCTCAGGGCAAAGAATGGCCCTTGAGCAGAAACAGCTCATTTCATTTACCACCACACTCAAGGTAGCTTGAGTGTCTCTGATGTACCCTTGGAAGAGACCAGCACCTAATGACTTGATACTTGTGACAGGGTCACTTTTGAGATGTATGATGTATTTCCTATTGGCTCCCATAAAGAACAAGCCAGGCTTAGCTGCCGTTATCCCTTGACTTGGGCACTGAGTAGTTTAACAACAATATCAGTTTTATTTGAGATGCAGGCTCTTGAAGATACAGGTAACCAGATGGCAATCACCAAATACCGCTAGCAGGAAATGGTGATGTCTTTACTGACACGTGTTGAACTTCATCCAGAAATTCTGGGGTCCCATAACAATACCTGTCACACATCTTCTGATGAAGATGAAGAGAGGGAGACTACACAATGTCCCCAGGCAGCCTGTTCAGTGTTCTGACATGCCCCATATAATGAAATTCTTCCTCATGTTGAGGTAGAACTTGCATTTTATTTTGTGGCCATTGCTCCTTGTCCTGTCTCTAGGCACCACCAAAAAGAGTCTGTCATGATCCTCTTCTGCACCTGGGGATGAACAACCCATTAGATTACTTTTTAGATTACTCTGTGCCCAGCTCTCCAGCCTATCAAGGCCTGCCAAATGGCAGCACAGCCTACAGGTGTATCAGCCACCCCAGCCCAGTTTCCTATCATCAGCAAACTTGCTGAGGATACATTCTATCCCTTCATCCAGGACTTGGGGGTGCTGACTCATGAGGAGTTCAACGTGACCCACTAATGTGTGCTTGCCGCCCAGAAAGCTCACTGTATTCTGGGTTGCATCAAAAGAAACATGGCCAGCAGGACAAGGGAGGTGATTCTGCCCCTCTACCCTCGTCTGGTGAGACCCCACCTGGAGTACTGCAGGTGGCTCTGGGGCCCCCAAGAAAAGAAGAACGTAGAGTTGTTGGAACGGGTCCAGAAGAGGGCCACAAAGATGATCAGAGATCTGAAACACCTCTCCCGTAAAGACAGGCTGAGAAATCCAGAACTGTTCAGCCTGGAGAAGAGTCCTAGAAACAGCATTCTAGTACCTAAAAAGGATCTACAAGAAGGCTGAAAAGGGGCAAACTGATGCTCCCCTTTTACCCTCCCCTATGTTCCCCTCAGACCTGCAAGGGTAAGAAGGCATCCCAATCTCCCATAGCTAAATCTTCAGGCAAATTATACTGAAACCATGTTGGATAGGAAGCTGGTGGAGAGCTTAAAAGACT
Organism: Oxyruncus cristatus; assembly: GCA_013399855.1. Taxonomy (NCBI): domain Eukaryota; kingdom Metazoa; phylum Chordata; class Aves; order Passeriformes; family Cotingidae; genus Oxyruncus; species Oxyruncus cristatus. Next base: position 67,271 of record VXAY01002462.1, on the reverse strand, counting down.
TCTTCTCAGTTTAAGATTTTTGTGGACAAGCCCTGTAGCATAACTCCCAGAGAGAAAGCCTATCCCTTGGTAAAAAGAAAAAGAACAAAAAAACCCCTTTTATAAGCTGTGTAAGGGTATTTTAGCACAAAGATTTTCTTCTCCAGAGCCTCTTCCTGTGGGTTTAAGCTACAATGGAGATAATTCAGGCCACCATAAATGTTGATACAATTGTAGGAAAACAAGAATCTAGTTTGCCCTTTCCTGTCAAGGAGTCATTTTTTCTCTCTGAAAGTGATGACTGAGCCCTGATCCAAAGAAATCCTGAATGCTCAGCAATTCATGTTAAGGAGCAAAACAAAACCCCCAATCCCTCTTTTATTCTGCCATGGCATTTTGGTAACTTTTCAACGTGCTGTCATCTGGTGACAACAAAGACCTCATATCCCCTTTCTTTTGACCTTGTACTAATTAGTGTACATGTAAAAACAATTTCAAATTGAAATACAGAATAATATCTGTGTTAGCTATTTCTAAAAATAATGAGGAATGGCAAAAAGAAATGTCAAGACAACAGTTTTGCATAAGCTGCTTGAGATTTGCAGATTTGTGGTTCGTCTACAAACTTGTACACATTTTTCTGACCTTTACAAGGTTATGCTTTGCTCAGATCACTAGTCATGTGTTTAAAAACTGTTATGTTGACTTTTTTTTTTTTCAAAGCAAGTATAACTCCAGGACATAATTCCATCCCGATGGTACAGGGGTGTATACATGCCAGGAGGTCCTACTTGAAGATGTTACTTGAGATTCATACATGATCCTGCTGGAATATTGTGTTTGACAGAATGTGTATACCCCAACTGAGACGTGGTTATGTAATTATAATATTTGGAGATTCCTTGGGGGTCATATAATACTGCGTCCTCTAGAAGTTCAGTGAAGAGCTCTCCACATCATTTTTTAAGCACGTAGGACATGTAAGGATTTAGTTCCTATTTGGATCTGTGGGAACTTGACCCTCATGGATATTTTTGGTCTCTCTATCGAGATTGTTACAGTGACAGCACAAGTATACTTGGGTCCCAATTGTGTCCTGAAGGATAAGAGAGAAAATTCCGTGGGGTAAAACCCATTTCAGTCAGGTGCATCTCTCTCCTTGTTTCTCACTGCTGTGAGAAATGAGGAGATTGTAACATAATTTTTCAAGTTTTCATTCTCACAAGGTGCCTATGGAATAGGCTGGTTGATGCTATCTAACTTCTGTGCATTTTAGTGAGCAGTTGAGATATGTATTTGACTGAGAAATGATCCTGAGCAGCCTACACTGTAATTTGAAAAGCCTGTGGATGTGACAGGAATTTGTCTTCACCATATGTTTCCTTCCTAAGATTTTAAGTAAGGATAGTAAGATGTCTGTCCTTAAACCAGAAAGACTACAATGGTGAAGCAAACAATGATCCAGATCAAAACAGGTATTTAGTATTTCACCAGTGGAACTTAATAGGAGCTGTGAGAGCTCAGCACTTCAAAGGATGTATCTTCACTTAGAGACAGTGCCTTGTCTTATTCATCTATCCCACCCCTCTGGCCTATGTTCCTATGTGATAAAGGTACAACTAGTTATATGAGAGGGACTCAGGGATGTATGGATCCTGGAAGAAGGTGATGGTCCCTGAGCCAATTCATCAGGCCTTGCCTGCCTGGAGCCTGCTCTTCATGGTCTGAGGGCCAAAAATCAGTTGTTACAGCCTCAAAAATGTGCCACAATGGGTGGACACCCAGGCTGTATGCCGAGCTTTTATACCGAAATTTATTCAGTATTTTGACTTCAGAGAAAAAACAAGCTTCAAGGATAAAGAGTTCCATGCATCGGCCTCCATTTCAGATGGTCCTAATCTATATAACCTTAACAGATCATGCCATCGGTTGAGAAGTGGGGTGGGGAGAACTGTAGTATAAATAAGGTGAATAGCACCGAAAAAGTAGATTCAGTAACTAGACAGCCCTGGTGCCAAGAGATTGAATTTTTAAAATAAAATTTTGCAAAAAAGATAGATGCCAGAAAGAAACAGAGTACCTGGGCTATCTGTTTTTTCCATAGCTCTTATTTTCTGTGTTTTGTTTCTATGACATAATGCTGCTCTGGGCTCTTCTTTCTGTGCAGGGCTAGGGGTTGGAATTGATGATCCTTGTGGGTCCCTTCCAACTCAGCACATTTTGTGATTCTGTGATAGTGCCATTCTCTGGAAAATCACCAGGAAAGAAACTCCTCTTCATTTGCTCAGAATCTAGACTTCCCAGACTTCATTCTTCACATTCAAAATATATGCACACAGATATGTAAGCTGTTAGAGAGCATCCAAAGGAGTGCTACGCAGTAGGTGAAGGAACTCGAGGGGCAGCCATCTGAGATAGGGCTGAGGTCACTTTATCTGTTCAGCCTGGAGGAGACTGAGGAGAGAACTCACTGCAGTCTACAATTTCTTCATGAGGGGAAGAGAAGGGGCAGGCATTGATCTCTTCTCTGTGATGACCAGTGACAGGACCTGAGGCAATGGCCTGAAGTTGTGTCAGGGGAGGTTTAGATTGTATATTAGAAAAAGGTTCTTCACCAGAAGTTGGTTGGGCACTGGAACAGGCTCCCCAGGGAAGGGTCACAGTACCAAGCCTGACAGAATGCAAGAAACGTATGGACAATACTCTCAGGCGCATGGTGAGACTGTTGGGGATAGTTATGTGCAGGGCCAGGAACTGGATTCAATGATCCTTGTGGATCACTCAGCATATTCCATGATTCCATGATTCTGTGATTTAAATGCCTTTTTTTTTTTTTTTTTGCTAGAAATAACCCCTTTTTTTTTTCATATTATTTCTGTATTTGATCAAAAAGGAAATCCTACAACTTACTCTAATAATACAGGATCCTATTCAGTGCTGGGACACATGTGTCCAATCCAGTTGGCCCAAGTGCACTCCTATCATTGAAAATAACTACATTATTTTGGCTCACTGATGTCATAAGTTCTTTGCTAACCAATGGAAAACAGATCACTTCTACAGTGATATATACAAACTTCATCTTCTTCCCTTTTATTTTACAGTTCTGATTCACAGATTCCTCATTCCCATTTTCTTTCCTCTAGAATTCTTCCATTACTCATGCTGAAACAGTGAAATGAAGTGTCCAGATAGAGCACTAGATTTTATGACTTTTTGTGTGCATGTGATTGGAATGTGTGTATAAAATGATAAACGAATACATAAAGAGATTGAGTTAAACATGACACCTACTTCTCATTGAAGTGCATTGCTTCTTCCATTGCTTCTCCTCTGTGTAGTAATTTCCATTTGCATATAGCTTTGCCAGGCTTGAACTGCAAAGGTTAAAGCTTGCTTGGAGAACTTTAAATTACATCTTTCTGAACTCCAACATGATTGACAATGCAATTCAATTTTCTTCAACAGACGTTTTTGTTTGTTTGTTTTTGTAATATAGAAAATCTTTTCTGTGAAAGGTAGCTCAACATTCATGTTACAGTAGCATCTGGATGCTCAGAGCTAGAATTTAAATGCTATTGGGCCTAATTGCACTAACTGCTGTATAAACAATAGATGTCCTTGTCCCAGACCTACAAGATGAGACAAATATAAACAGATGGGTAAGACAAAAAAATAAACAAATTGAATAGGAAATTCCCAGTTCTTAGGAGTCGGTGCTCAAAACTCTTCATTCATTTGGCTGTAATTCAGCTGATAGCAGATTCTTAGGGGAAGAATATAAGAGCAGTGCAATTACAGAATGACCTTCTCAATGTTTTACCTCCCAACTTCCAGTAGTAATTTGTTTAGGGGTTCCTCAAACTACAAGTTATATCTACATTTTTGTGTTTAGCCATGCTGTATCAGCTGTTTTTTCATGAATCTGTCTTAATTACTTTATAAAAGTAATTTTGGGCTCCAGAGCATCCTGTGGCAATGAGTTCCCCATGTTAATTATTTGCAGAAAGCTTATTTCCTTTTGTTCATGTTAAATTGCTTGTCCCATAACTTCATTAGTTGCCAATAAATTCTTGCACTTAATGGTTCCTTGTTTATTTTCTCTGAACCCAGTCACTTTGTTTCATGAGATCCTGCTACAACTCTTTACTGTCTGCTTTAGTTTTGGCAGGCCTGCATAATTTTGTATCACTTACCGACTTCATCACCTCACTCTTCAGTCCCTTTGCAATTCATTTAATGAACTGCATGAGTCAGTATAGCTCCCTTGTGCCTTACTAGTAACCTCTTTCAATTGAACAAGCCAACCATTTATTCTTACCTTTTATTTCCTAAAAAATTAATGATCTACGTGACCACTCCTATGACAGCTTAGTTCCTTTAAGCATCTCTGTTGAGAGATGTCAAATGCTTGCTGATAAAAAGACTATATCAATTGAGCTGATGTTACTTACAATTTCAGTGACTGGATCAAAGAACTGTAATAGATTTATAAGGTAATGTTTTTCCTCTAAAACACTCTATTCCCTTCTTCAGGTCTTTTCTAGATACATCATATTCATCCATATGTGCACTAACTATGTTCCTTTTAAAGTTTCCATTGTATTTATCACCTTGTATTTCTCCCGTGCTTGGGCTGATTTAAACAATATATCATGCACCAGTTCATAGCCTTCACAGGGAGTTCCTCTGGACCACTTAGGTAAATACCACATGGTCCTGATTAACAGTTATTGTGTGGTTTACATTTTCATCTAGGCACAAAAGTCCTTGTATCAACACTTCAGTTTGAGATAAATCTTCAGACTCTCTCTCTGTAAAGAATGGTCCTGGTATGAGAAACTCCATAAACTTCTCTGCAGTGAACAGTGAAGCCTTGGCGTCAACTTTAGGTTTTACACACATATAATTTTTCAGGCTCACCAATTCTCTGTCATGTGTCCTGCTTTTGAAGTTTGAATAAGTTTCTATTACTAGTTTTTAATACCTTTGGTAAATTGCATGCTTCATGTTGGCCTTCCTTATTACTTATTTTGTCATTGTTTATGGTTTCTTCCATTTTCCTCTTAAAAATTACCCCCCATTCTGAAGAATGCAGTACCACATCTGATAGCTTTTGTTTGTTTTTTTGCTGCATTGGCTTCTTTGTGTTTTAACTGAATATTTTTAATTGGCAGAAAACGCTCAGTCTTCTAACATAGTGCCCCTAAGCTGCCTTCTTCCCCTCATTCTCCCAAATGGTAACCTACTCGATTAGTTACTTCACCTGATTAGCTTTGTTTTATCCTTCACTGGCTTTTCAGAGATTCAGTGCAAACAGCCTGCATTTCAGAATACTTTTGAATTAACACATTGTCAAACAGTTCTTGCTCACTCCTCAGGCCTAGTCCAAGACCTGCTTCACTTCTTTGGATCTTTCATTATTTTTTTCAAAGTGCTACTCTTTTCATTATTTATAATTTAGATCAGCCTTTCCTCGTGGGATGTTTACCTCGTCTGCAGCAGGGTGACTGAAATTTCCAGTTACTATAGCATTTTGCCCTGAGAGCTTCTCAAATCTCCAAGAGTCAGTTGGAGTTTCTAAGATCCTGAACATGTCTTTTTCTACAACCTAAGCTCTCTCCAGGTACTTCTGTCTAGTCCTGCCTCATGTATTTTCATGCTTCTTATATTCAGCATAGCTTGAGGAAGAAAAGCTCTATAACTGTGTCTCCAAACACAGTAGCAACTTTATTCCATGGCCTCTCGAATCCTGCCTTTAACAATGTGCAATTCAGGCTCCCAGGCAAAGGAGAGGCCCTGTGCAGTATGTCAGATGAAAGAATTTTTCTTAAAGATCTCCATATACTGCAACATGATCAGAGTCAACTTATCATAGATTTCTACATGAATACTGGAACTGATGAATTTTTCAATGTCTTTGTTCTAGAATAGGTTTTTTTGAATATATCCAAGAAACATTCCAAAGCTGATCAGAGCAATCTTAAAGAAGAATGTCTTTGGATATAAGACTCTTGGCAATGGACTTTTAGGGTTAAATATAGCAACATATAAGCTTTAAATGACTGTTTCTTCCACACCTGAACCTTGAAACTAAGGTAAGACCTCATGTTATATTTATAAAGAGAGGGCACATCCTTTGATAAGGTTATCAGTAGAAGATATCTCATACCTTGAATAACTTTGTGTTAACAGTGAACAGCATTGATTCATGAACTTCATGGCACATTACAGCTGCCTGTCTCAGTGTCATAGTTAGGGATAAAGGGAGCAAATTCAAAATAGGAAAAAATACGAACTTAGAAAAGTGGGGAAAAATATTTAAAGACACTATTTCTGAAAAGTAATAGGAAGTTTCCTCATGTACGTGGATCTAAATTACTATAGATTGTAATGGGGAAAATCAAACCGAAGTATTTTATTAACTGTTAAATTGAAAGCAAATGTACCATCTTGAGGAATTATTTTTACCATCTGGTACCAGCTGTAATGTTATCTTCTCCCCTCTTGCCTCTCTGCACATAGTAAGCCCTATTAGCTCTTCACTTTTTAATCTTGTTTAATGCCAGAAAGAAGTAAACGCCAACATGGGCTATTTCCAGTGATACCATTCGTTCCCAACAGGATCAGTTTTTCTTTCAGGTACACAGCAGTGATTGCACATCTGTTTTCTGTGGTTGTTTTGCATGGTCCCTGCGATGTTAATGCACAGATTCTGGAATGAAAAAGGGTGTGTGCACAGTGCTAAACTGGAGAAAATAATAAAGGATAGGGATGCTAAGATAAAAAATCAGACTAGTTAACCAAGGAATGACTTTTTTATTTTTTTTAACTTATGTTCATATCCAGTAAATTAACGTAATCCCAGGTCTAATATCCTACATTGGAATTATTCTGAGACTCACCCTGGGTCTCACTGCTTTGGGAATTCTAAAAATGTTATGTCTTCTCTGTTACCTGCAGTAGTATTTCAAGCACAGAGGTATTTCCTCTTCACATATGACAGAGCTGTGATATTCCCAATCCTCACCTCAAAAAAGTCACTAATTTTCTCCTGTGAAGAAAGTCCACTCCTTGCCTGTATTTCAATCACCTTGTGTATTTTGTATTTTATGTCCATATTAAAAGTCTCACAATACCCTAAAAATAAAGGGTGGTTTAAGATAGTATTTTTTGATCAGCAGCTTTTATTACTGTAGGTGAAGCTGAGTGATAAGTTAAAGAGGACATAAAGGCACTGAATTCTGTAGCCTGCAGTATCTGTGTTAGCTTGGGTTAAAGTTGATGGCTCCAAGTGATTAAAGGTATTCTGTAACTGACTTGCAGAACTTGAGTGCAAATATTTCTTTCTTGCACCTTTGCCAAGAGATCCAGTTCCCCTTGAAACCAGAGGTAACAGCTAGAATATAACACAGTGGATGATAAGGGATCATTAGTCTGAACAGGAGCTGTCTTGATGTATTGTGACTATTGAGGCCTGAATACAAAACTATTTTGTATACTATGCCCCAGTACTATTCCATTTCCTCTTCTGTATGTACTTAGAGGTGTGTCCTGGGGAAGCAGAGACTTCCCTGCCATTTTAAGCTCTAACAAATTAAGGCAGGGAAATGTTGAGAGAGCTGAATTCTCTGTTGGGGACTCTGTTGTACTCCTCTCGTGATCGTGATCACGTGTCTTTTCTTCCAGCACACTGCAGAACATGCTAGAGTGCATCTAGTCTGAGTCATCCCAATGCATGTATCATGTAAATTAGAAAACAGCTATTGTGGAAAGCTGCACAGGGGATGCATGAAGATACAGGATCACACTTTCTTACAGGAATTTTCCAGATAACTTAGAGAAGGAATAGGATTTATGAACTGTGGATCCAAGGAAGAGTTAATCAAAAGTATGTTAAATATTTTCAACAACAGAGGATAGCAGAGAGCAACCCAGCACAGCAGAAGTGTCACAGACCAGATGGATAGCTAGTGCCATTCTGGTCAGGAGAAAAAATGGAACCAGGGGCAGGCAGGCAGACATTTGAGCAGGTGGCAAGCTCTTGGTGAGCAGACTTGATGTCTGAGAGGCTGCCTCATCTGCATGGATTTGTTTTGTTCCTTTTACGCTTTTATTTATAAACATTTTTAAATGTATCATCTACTTTAAATGCTGGAAGTACTTTGATTTGCACTTTGTCTTGGCCTGGTTTAATAGTGATTTCAAGAGAGATGAGTAGCAAATAATATCTTAAGAAGGGAACACTAGACAACAGCTGTACATGTATGTTAGAAAAGCACTGGTCTGAGAAGCACACATTGATCCAGAGACAGACCTGGTCCTCAAAAAAAGGGAAAGATGGCATTGATTTTTTGGTTTGGATTAGATGTTGTAGCTTACACAAATAATTTTTACCCCTCTGTACTATTAGCAAAATGTAGGTGCCTTCAAGAAGCTGTACTTGGCTTGTGCCTGCATCCATAATCTTTTCCATGCAGTGCCACAGAAGGCTGCCATGCACTCTCTGGCCCTAGATTGAGACATACCTATAGCATCTCCAATAGGAGATGGGTCTCTACTGCATTTTCAGGAAGGATGTTCTCAGGTAAACTAACCCCGTGTTGTGCTCTCTCCTGCATTTGGTGTCTGCCTCTGTACTGCTTTCTGCATAGTCATTGTAAGCTTGATATCAACATCTGAGCCAGATTCTTTAAATCTAGTTCAAGTATTTGTGCATAACACAGCAATGCAGAAGTATCCAGGAACTCTCATTACATTGAGCAGACAAGCTATTTTATATTTTTAGTGGAAAGAAAAAAAAACAACCCCACAGTCTAAAAAATATTTATATAGGACATTGCAATTATTGTTCTGAATTAATGAGTTTTATCCACTCGTTTTGGCTTAAAGAACACAAAATCCCAATGAAAGGAAACAGATGTAGTTGTTTCAAGCATTTCCAAAGGAAACTGCAGTAAAGTCTGAAACATCACTGTATAAAAGCCTTGTGTGTCATGGAGATGTTCCGATATTGTTTTCATTTGCCAGCTGTGTGTAAAGAGGGAGTTATGTTTGTGGCCAATAGATCTTCCCACATCAGAGCAGTAACGACAACAAAGCAACGGAAATATTATGAAAACGCTAACTTTACCTTCAAATACACTTGATTTTCCTAAACAAGAAACGTGGGTTAGGAATCAGTTCAAAGAAAAATGGTCAGAATTTATAATGCTCTACTGAAAAAGACAATAAAAGGAAGAAAGAGCATTAAAAACCCCAACAAGTCCAAAGGGAGTGTGGCCAACAAATAAGCTATCAGGACGTTACCTCCTGGCTCTCCTCCTTAGCTAGTGCTTGTCAGCCTCTATCCTCCAAGAAAAATACCTGCACTTTCAATTGTCTGAAGACATACAGCATAATAAACCAGCAAAGAATTTCTGGGATTGCAAATCAGGTGATTCAAGTCCAGCTCCTGCCTCTGCCTCTACCATTGGTGTTAAATGTTATTATCTGTGTCATGGTAACACCTAGAAATCACAGATCCAGTGTAGCAGATATTTCTACAGCAGACCCATAAAACTATAGTCTTTGACCTGGAAAAACCTGCAGGCTGGTGATACAAGCTTCCTGTGCTTTGGTTTTCCTATCAGTCAAATCGGGAACTTCTGTTTGACCAGGATGTCTGTTTGACTCAACTCTGGGTTTCTGACTGGTGCTCTTTTTCACCAGCTGCCCACTGTGCTGGAAAAACAGCTATTTGAGCTCAGCAATCTGTAGATCATAGTCCCATTTTTGCATTCAGCTCTACACATTGCAGGGATATATTCAGACCTTACTACATATGGAGTCCAAGGTATTGAACGCATTTGGACAAAACCCAAACCTACAATTCAAGGGATAAAACTTCTGGAAATGCTTTGGAGTCACATGATTATATGATAGGACGACAGTTTAAATTAATGACTGTCCTGTTTCCAGCTAGGATAGTGTTAATTTTCTTCCTAGTAGCTGGTACAGTGCTGTGTTTTGGATTTAGTATGAGAATAATTTAGATAACACACTGATATTCTGGTTATTGTTAAGTAGTGCTTACTCTAAATTCAGATCTTTTTCAGTTTCTCATGCTCTGCCAGTGAGCATGTGCACAAAAAGCTGTCAGGGAATGTATGGCCTAGACAGGTATTCTGAACTGGCCAAACGAATATTCTGTACCATAGAACCTCATGCTCAGTGTATAAATTCTGAAGAATTTATTGCTGGAGGCTCCAGATCACTGCTCAGGGACAGACAGGGTATTGATCAGTGGGTTGTGAGCAACTGCATTGTCCATCACTTGTTTCACTTGGATTTTATTCCTCTCTCTCTTCATTTCCTTATAATGATGGTGATTTTTAATATTACAATATTGCATTTTGTTTGAAACCATTCTTCTCACAACCCATGAGATTTACTTTTCTTTCTGATTCTTCTCCCCACTGGATAAGGGTAGGGGGTGAAATGTCCAGGAGGCTGCGTGGCACTTAGTTGTTGGTTGGGGTTAAACCACAACACTGATGTTTTCAACTGAGAATGCAGTGGAAGTGGCAAAATATCTTCTGTGAACCAAAAAAAAAAAAAAAAACAAAAAAACACCAAACCCTAATACTCAACTAATGTAAAATAATGGCTAAGATCTGCAGTGAAAAAGATAATAGTTCCCTGTGAAAATCTTTGGTTTGCATTTTCTTAATGTATTTCTCTGCGAGTATCTTTCCTGTCTTTCCCCAGTCAGTTAAAATGTTGACATTGATAGCCACCTCAGCAACTAAATTTCTCCCTTTGTTTATTCTGGTCCCCTTTTGCTTTTCAAAGCATTATCCTTCAATTTCCAAGAACTATACTATTGCCCTGACAGCTTGCAGTTAAACCATGAGACTTGGAAAAAAACCCCCTTAACCCTAAAAAAACCTAAACAAAATTTTAAAAAGCCCTAGTATCCTAATGAAAGAGTATATGGAAATAAACCTCTGGTGACCCAACAGAAACAAAATATCAGAGAACAATAAACCTTTCAAGAGAAAATATTTCAATAAGTACATATCCTGTTCAACAAATACCATCTACAGTGTTAATAAAATACAGGAAGGCTGTCAAAGCTTACTTGCTGGACAAAAGCTTTAGAAAAGGCAACTCCTGTTTTTCCACCAAGGGAAGACACTTTCCACCAAGGGAAGATACTAGCAAGTAATGAGAGGGGTGGGTTGTTGTGTGACCGTATTATATTTCACATAGATGCTACTATCTTATGCAGCCACCACAGAGAAGGGGAGGGAGAAGGAAGCTCTCTTAAATTCTTCAGTCCCAGCTCAGCACATGAATCTTTTTGCTGGAAAGTGACATAGAACAGAAAAAGCTCACTGTCTTTGAGCAGTCTGTGTATGAGCACCATGCACCAAAGAGTCACGAAGGTATGGATACTCTTGATATTTTCATGTGGTTTCATCAAACTGTGTGTGTGAGTCAAGATGCTGAAGAAAAACAAGAATGTCACCATGGAAGTGCAAAGTCTACCTGCCTGTAGAATACAGCAGCCCAGATCATAGGAACAGGGCCAACTGGTTATTGGACACCCATAAGGTAAATCATGTTAACATGAGGATGTTTTTTATATGTAATCAAGTTTTAGCTCAGATGTATGATTAGATAAATCCAGGTGACATCAGCCTGAATAAAGCAAAAATAAACATAAAGGTTACATTCACACTGCAGTGCCATGTGGAATCATTTTGTCAGGCAGGTTCCTGTTGAGCTCATAGCTCCAAAACTGAGACCTCTCTGATATGTTGGTGTTATCCTATGTACAATCCGCATTTGAACAGGATACTAGGGTAGCACTTTATGCTTTAGAAACTAAAGCTCAGAATGATCTATTGCACATACTTGACTGCTGTCAATTCAGCAGACTATGCATTTGAACATACAACAAAATACTTCCCGAACTATCCTAAAAATATAGTTTGTTTTATGAATTAATATATTCTTATGTATTTGCATTGAGAGTTTGGAGGGCAAAAATTAGCACTTTTGCCTGGAATGTAATCTCAACAGCAAACTGGATAGAAAAAAAAAGAGAGCAGAAGCTAAGCGTCCCTGTTTTCCACAGAGTCAAGAAAACATGGATCAGTTTGTGGATGATCCATGGATCATGGATCAACAAGGGCCCCTTCCCTGCAAAATCACACAAGAGCCCCAGGGTCAGAGTCTGTACAAGAGCAATTACACAAACCCAAACCCAAAAGTGGATTTGCCGTAGCTTGTGCCATGTCTGCACAATGTTTCCCATCCATCACCTATTCTGCTGTGCTGGCTGAAATTCATCAATCATCAAGGCCTCTGGTCTCACCTCCAAAGACATACAGCTGAGAACAAGACACTGATGACTGAAGCTGCAGGTAAGCAGAGGCTTGGAGTAATGAGCCTGTGCAGAAAGGCTCTTCACAGCCCCGTTTTGACAATGTGTGTGCGAGTGTTTTTGGAAGGGGTGAGCATGCCAGTATATAGCCAGAGAACAAAGGTACAGGGTAAGAGTTGACCTATATTCAAGGCCAAATTTTTTCAAGATCCTAAAATAAACAGGGGTCATTCTGTATTCATGATCTTATTCTGCAACAAAAGCAGTATTTATTCAGTCCTTTCCTTTTCCAGCCTTCATGACTGTTAATTCCAATTCTAGACCAAGCTGCAATGCATCTTGTATTTAGTGTCTTCGAATTATTACATGTCATCTTATCATCTTAACATCTTTTTTTTTGTTTGTTGTTTTTTTTTGTTGTTGTTGTTGTTTTGTTTGTTTGGTTTTTTGTTTTGTTATTGCCTTTTACCTATAACTTGTAATTTTGGATTTTGGACCTATATCTGCATGGTTTCAACTATGTTAGCAGTTGTTTTGCCCCTGAAAAGACACTATACTCCCCCCTGAAGACTCCCCACTATACTCCCCACTATGTATTGCCAGCTCTACCATTTCCGTTTTACTCCTTTGTATCATCAGCACAGCAGGCATCCATTCCGGCCCAGTACATATGATACTATTCTGGTGATTTGAAACCTAATTAGGATGCACCATTCCAGTTTAACAGCATCAGAGAAAGTGGAGTTATCAAAAGAAGCTCTGCAGAGTTGAGAACCTACATCTTGAGGAAGGCAATTAAGTTTCAAGTTAGTAACTTGTTTTAACACATTTTCTCCTTCCTCCCTCCAGTTTTATTAACTGAACAACGTGTTTCAAAGGAATTCCAAAGGAAGAAACTTTGTTTGGTTCAGACACCAGAGCTGAGTTCTTTTCCTACTGTGGACTTCCCAGGAGAAATCTGGCCAACCTTGCAAACATTTCCCTTCACTCTCAGCAAAATTTAGAAAGTGAGAAGGCTATTGTGAGAATAAATCAACTAAAACTGTTCCTAGGAATTATGGGATTGTGACCACATAAATTCACAGAGAGCTAAAAATCTAGACGCTGGAAAAAGGGAGTAGACTATAAGAATAGACAGCATCCTTCATACTGTCCCCCCAATGTATGTCATTAACACGGATTATGAGAAAACATTCAGAAATGAGAGGATAATTTGTCCCCATTAAATTCTTGGCCCCTGTTTAGCAGTAGTGTCCAGGGAGGCCATGTCATTTATTTTTTTTTTTCAAATGGAAAATGTTCCTTAGGATGGATAAGTTTGAGACAAGCTATTAACTTCACACAAGTCACAAATAATCCTGTAAACTGAAACAGCTTAATCTTTACGAATTTGGTCTAACGCCACCTAGGGTCTGTTGCCTTGGTTGGTCTTCAATCAGTCTTACTTATCTAAGATAAATTTGTGAGTAGGTTCTGAGATTAATGAAAAACAAAGACCTTGCAAGGGTGACCCAGAATCTACACAGAAATAGGACATTAGAAACCTGCCCTCCTTTATACAGACCAATGCATGAACTGGGCTGGGAATAGAGCTGAATGGTTTTATTTGGCTAGACAGAGAAGTACAGTCTGTATATTGAAACTATGAGATATATAAGACAAACAAGAGGGGCAGAACTCTGTTCTACTTGTTCACATAGGCCCCAAAGAACAGACCCAGGTAAATCAAGAGGAATGGGCTTTCTCTAGCATTATGATAACAGCATTCTCTTGCAGTGCTTTTCAATCAGCTTAACAAGCCTTCAAGATTTATCTTTTTTTACATTCAAATTTGACCCCCTATCAAGTTTACTCAGATAAAAAAAATGAAGGCTGATCTCGTTTCCACCAACTGAATTCCAAGTTGTTATTTACAACAAATAATTCTGACATTATTCTTCCAGATGCATGTTACAGGCCAGAGAAGAATATATATGGCAGACTGTCATAGTTTGATGCTATTTCTCCTTTCTCTTTCTACTTACTAGGCAGACTTCCTTTTCAAAGAAGGCTGCTGAAAGCATTTTTTAAAAGATAGAAAGCAATTCTCTTTGTCTGTGGCCTCTGCAAGAATTTTAGATCTTAGTGGCATAGCTCTGTGAAAAGTGTCTTTCTTGTCGCTTACATTTTCTTCTTCACTGATCAGCATTTGCCTGTCAAAGACAGCATCATAAGGGCAGTCAGCTGCCATTCAAAGTAGTGCTGAATGAAGAGTCTGGCAAAGCTGCAGCAGTACAGGACAGAGAACCAGCAGCCAGGCAGAGATTTGGACTTACTGTTTTGATAGACTAGAAGTGACAAGGGCCAAGAAGAGAAAACTGTTGTGAGGCAAGAGAGAAACATGCTTGCCTTCAGTGACATTTCTCATATGGAAGACAGGTTTAAAAGATTGTTTCCTTTTCATTTGCATGTTTCTTATCTCATTGTACTGTTCTTCTGAAAGATGGCAAAGCTGTTAATGTCCTCACAAACTTAAAGCCAAATATCTATACCTTCCAAAAGTCTCTGATATATAACAGATTAGCACTGGGCAGATGCTAGTAAGGAAAATAGTCCAGTGTGCAATATACACACTTGCAACTAGTTCCTCACAAAAGGGTACAATAGTTGTACACAGACATACAGCTAGGCACATCCAAGGAGCACAAGATCTTGGTGTTTGCTTCTAATGTGTGCAGGAGGGATATTAGTGTAAGGAACCTGAATGAACTGCAATCCCAATACGAAACCTTAATATAACTTAAACCTACCTAGAGTGCATGAATTTCAAAGTTGTGCAATAGGTGAGAAAAATGCGAGCACATCACTAAAACCTAGTCCTTAAAATGTATGTGTACTTAAGCCTTGTATATGAAGATCTAAGGAGTATATAAACCCTTACTATATACATATATTTTGGCATAAAAGTAATTTCACATCTGGAGAGACTGGAACATGTACGACCCTTTGATTCAATCTGTTCACAGCTACAAGAGATAAACTGTATATGAAGGTTGCCTTTGAAGATTGAAAGGCTGCTAAGAGTGAACTTTTCGTTATCCATGCTAAGTATCTCTGTCTCAGTATCTTTGCTGAGAGACACATCTATTGGTTATTTTGGCTGGAGTTTGGCTTTGAGCATGTATGCTGATTCCACCAGGTACAGACTCATGATAACACCTTCCATCATTGCCAAGCACGTCACACCTATCTCACTCTTAGGACTTTGTAACAGGAAACTAGTAAGTTCATAAAATCCCAGCTGTCACAGACAGAAGAGAAAGGGAGATGCTGTTCAGTGTCTCTTCCAGGGGAATCAAATTAAGGTACTAAAAATCTGGGTTCAAAATACATCAAAGAAGATAATTTTTATTACACCAGGTAGATGAGCTGTAGAATTCCTCTTCAGAAGATAATGTAGAAATTGAAACCTTAAATAGGTGGGAGGGAAGAATGGATAAGCTCACGGAAGAGAAACCAACCAAGGCTTATGAAATACAAAAAGTAAATCCTGCTTAGAAAGTTTCCAAAACAAAAGTGTTTGGAAGACAGGAGGATACAAGTGGAAGTTCCATATATGATTGCCTTGCCACATAATTTTCTAGGTATTATGGATACCATTGAAGAGCAGAAGACTGGAAGAGACGGTTCCATTGTCTAACAAATTGTGACCCTTCTTAGCTTCTGATAATCCTCCTCAGCCTCAGATTCATCAAGCGTGACTGACTTCAAAGCAAGCAATCCTTTATATTATTATGTAAGAAAACTTATCAGTATTTGAGTTACAGTGCAATTTTTTTCCGGCTTGCTTTATTATAAGGCATATTAAGGGAGGTGTTTCAGCTAAAAATAAAATAGGCTCACTGTTTGCCTTTAAAATGCAACTGATTTAACAAACTGTCTTGTTAATCGCTCCAACCGAACTAAGAAAACAAGAGAAAACTCTTTTGCAGGAAAAAAAAGAAAGGAAAAAAGAGAAAACGTGTAAGAAATAAGCATGAATATGGCAGAAGAAAAATTTTCAGATGGATATGTGATTTCCAACCTGTCTGTGAAGGCAGAGAAGCACAGTGACCTAATGGAAGGTTGCAGAACCAGTATAAATGTAGATCCTTGATCTGCTAGAGGCAGATAACTTGGGCAGTACCTGTGGCGCCTGTTTATCATCTGATCAAGCCTCTACTAGTATAGTCTTTCTTCTATTTTGCTCCTTAAGAATGTTCCTTCTCAAAAATAGTACAGGCATCTGTAATGGCTTCTGCTGCTTGCCTAGGCTTTTCTCTGATAAACCTGCATTACTTTCTGCACTACCTGAAAATAGATTCTTCTCTGATTTCCATCCCTACAGGACAGCTGAACTGAGCAGAACCCAGAAGTGACAGAAAATTCATGATATAGGGTGAATATCCTTTAAAAATCTTGAGTTAAAGAGATTTTTCGCTCTATGTTACATCATAAATGTGTTACTACTTCCCTTCCTCTCTGGAGGAACGCACCAAGCATCAAATGACGGAATGGAAGAAGGTAATCCTTACTACAGTGTTTTCACTGTTTGTCTCTCTCTCTTTTTTTTTTTTTTTTTACAAGCTGAGATTAATATCCTGTGGAGAGATTAGAATGACAAGATACTTGTGTTTCATCTAAATGGAAGCAGTGATTGGGAGATTTGCTATGTAAATGTGTCTGTGGGCCAGATTTGCTTAGAAAACCCACAGCTGTACTGCAGTAACATACTCATCTTCCTTCTGTCTTTCTAGACATTCACATGAAGAAAACATAGGGTATTTTCCATTATGTAGTGTCTCAGTTTAAAGACGACGGAAGTGTTTTGCTAAGGAGGATGAGTTATAAGGAAGACCAAAACTCCTCCCTCTAAGCAATTGTAAATCCGAAATTAAGAGGCTCCAATTGAGAAAGTGTGGAGAAAGGAAAAATAACAGCCCTTTATTAAAGGATAGATTGTATTAGCAGAACAACAAAAGAACAGAAAACAAATCCCAACTGAACAATAATCCCATACCCAAAAATCCCTTTCAATGAAAAGTAAACAGTTCAGTTTGTGCTTTTTGGTGCAATTCTAACCACAGCCAGCAGGGGGCGCTGTTGGATCGCTGGAGGCGCAGAGCCTGCAGTGCTCGGGGTTGGCCGACAGGGGGCGCTGTTGGGCTCTGGCACACGCCACGTGGAGGC
The DNA here is from genome assembly GCA_013399855.1 of Oxyruncus cristatus. Lineage (NCBI taxonomy): Eukaryota > Metazoa > Chordata > Aves > Passeriformes > Cotingidae > Oxyruncus > Oxyruncus cristatus. The sequence continues at coordinate 49,711 of VXAY01002462.1, read as the reverse complement.
CCTTGGTGTGCTGGGGGAGCTGAAATGGAGCCCTTCCCTCTCCCTCACTGGGAAGGGGAAAAATAAGAAATAAGGGTTCTTCCCAAAATGGACTCACAGTGTCTGCTGGCCGTGTGACTCCCCCTTTCTTCGCTGAGGTGCACAAAAACCGCTGCCAAAAGCACGTGAGCCGGGGGAGGGAAAACAAAGGTGGCTCTCTTCCCAAATAGTTCCTCTCCGATGAAGTCCAAGCAGGTCCACCCGGGTGGGGTGGGGGGCAGGAAACAGGGTGCCAGTAAGGCAGGTAGCCAGGCTGAGAACAAAGCAGCCTCCCAGCTTTTGCAACGCACCTCCTTCCCTCCGTTCCCGCAACCATGAACTATGACTCCTTCCCCGCTTTCCAGGAGAGGGAAAAAAACCCCCAAAACAACAAAAAAAGAATCTCGTAGTCCCTCCCCAGGCCATTAGGCTGGAATGTCAGTCTACTGGCCAGTTCTTTCGTGTTAGTCAAAATACCCAAGGCAATCCCAGCCTGCCCATTCAAACCTCCCCCCACACACAGTGGGGCAGGGGGAAGGGAAAATTCCACGTTTAGTTTCTTTACAACAAGTGAACCCATGACATGTAGGCACAGCAATCAATCTGGAATACTTCAACAGACCCTGCAACAAGCATTTGAGGGGGAAAATCTGGTCTCAAGCCAACATTTTCCTGGTAATCCTAACGAAAGGACATATGATGATCTGAATTAAGACTTAACCCAGGGCCTTGATCCAAACTTTGCTGAGAATATTTTCATATAAATTTAGGTCGGAAGTTTGTATGTTCTGACTTGTTCTCATAATGAGACAATGCACACATTCAACAAGCAACAACCTCTGCAGAAATTCCAATTTCAAAGCTTGGGTCAGTAACTGAACATCCTTCCCTGCCTGGCTACTCTGTTTGTACATGTGTAAGTGTGCCTTCAATTATTTTTATAACACTGCTTTCTGCAAAGAAATGATAACCCACTAGTCAACAACAGCATGTCTATAACATAAGAACTTAATCTTTCCATGCTGATTAGCTGTACTTTGTAGATCCCTAGAAGAACTACTACATGTCCCTTTAGAAATGTATTCTGTAGTCTTTTATCATTGAAGGGAGAAGAGAAAAAAACCCGCTTAAGATTACTAGTAGTAATTAACAATGTCTACTAAATAAAAATAATTTTTTTCAGAATGAAAAATCGATTATGAAATTATTATCTGGGTTAAAAATTGCATTCCAGAAATCCTTTGTAATGTACTTTCCTTCCAAAAGGGTTTATAAATCAATGCATCATTAGCTATGTCAGTGTAGGTTTATACTTCCTGGCAAAAGAAAAGTCCTAGAAAACAAAAAAAGCAAACCCCCCAATTATAATGAAATCTAACCACCAGCCTGCTGGAGGTGGTCTTAATGTGGCAGATTTAAACATCAAAGTCAACTAGAATTACAATGGAAATGTGATGGGCCTGACAAATGATATTGCTTACTGGGGGCACTCACGTGCAATGTTGGTGTACAACTGAACTGAGATAATTAAGTCCTAAAGGATTAATCTAAGAGTCTTGTACAATTCTTCATCCTACTGGAGTACCTTTAACTTTGATTTCTGATCTGGTAATGAACTTTTTGTGGATTCTTCCGAATAGTTTGATCTTGAGGTTTCTGTCAATAGGCCACCTTCATTATTCCCAACAGCCTGGATTTACACTTTTAACATCTACATTACTCTCTAGAAGTCCGTGTTGAACAACAAAGGGGATGGTGCACCTGTAAGGTAGCTGAGCTACAAGTGGCTTCAGGAACTGTCCAACAGAAAAACACTTCTACCATGGGATCTTCAGCTAGATGCTCAAATTTGAGCTGGAAAAATCCAATTTAGTGCCTTTCTTCTCCACATATAATGTTTTTCTTTCCATGGTAATAAATGTTGGAACAAAGCTCCTTAACTTACGTAGACAGTTGTGGATGAGGGGAGGGAACAAGCCTGTGACACCTCCTGTGTAAAGTCCAGAGCAGCACCCTGGCTCCAGCAAAGCAGCACCTGGCCCCAGCAAAGCAGCATTCCTTCACAGGTGAGCATCCTCAGACAGACAAGGAAACCATGGCTTCCCTTTCCTTATTATTACTGTCATTGGTAATCATCACCCACACTGTTCTCACGAGAGTTGGAGATGGGTTTCTTCTTGCAGGGGCTGCCACATTATTGTTACAGAAAGATTTTATTTATCCTCTATTTATTTTCACAGAATTGTCCCGTGAAAGGGGTGGTGGGCAGGGGCCACCAGACAGAGAGGAGACACCCACCCTCTCTCATAGCACTGCCTGATATGGGACACATTCACTTTGGCTGTGTTTGATACAGGGGATGCTGAGTGGCTGCACAGCCCCCTTCCTTCAAATTGAGTTGGAGGCCTCACCACAAGCAGTTGCACACTGGCATGGGCAAGACCAGATCCTGCCCCAAGGGACTCACAGTAGCTCAGCTGTGCTGCAGTGCAGCCTTGTTGTGAAAGCCTGTTTGACCAAAGCCCATTATGCAATAGTGGCTTTTTGTTCCCTTTACTGCATTTATTCTCCATTTGTTTCCATGGTAGCAATACGGAAAAATTAGGATTTGTAATATAAAATCAAGGAAAGAGACAATTTTTTCCTGTCAGAAATCAGTTTGTGTTGTACAGTGATATATTTCTGAGAGCTAAATCTAAACCTGTTTCATAAAGAATTAATACACTCAGCATAATTTACAAAATCAGGAATTTGATTTTATATGTTTCGTAATGGTCCTCTTCAGCTGGGGTTTATATGATTTATTTTTACATTTCTATGATCCAGCATGGAGACAATGCTTTTATAAACCCATAGATATCCAAAACAAATGGTAATTTCATAGCAAAATCTTCTATTTCTTTAAACTGCATTGCAAATTAAGATTATGTAACACCAGAACATAGGGCTCCTGTCTGGCACCAACTTAAATGTTTCTTAATATATGTTCACATAGAGCCCTCCTGTGTTTGCTAGGTTTCATTACAACGGCCAATAAATCTGAGACAATTTATTGACCTACATCCACATGACTGAGCTCCAAAAGGGATGACTAAGCTCCTGTTCTCTGATATTTACAGAATATGGACTGTTGAGTTGCCAAATACCGTGTCAAGCTCCAAAACACGACAAGTGAGAATTTGCCACTCTGTTTTAGTTACACCATTTTTCAGTGGTAGACATTGTAAATAATGATAACTTAATTGTTGTTGTAAGTACTGCTTATGATTTTTATAATGGAATCATAGAATCATAGAATGGTTTGTGTTGGAAGGGACCTTAAATATCATCTAGTTCCACACCTCTGGCAATGGGCAGGGGCACCTTCTACCAGGCCAGGTTGCTCAGAGCCCCATCCAGTCTGGCCTTAAACACCTCCAGGGATGGGACATCTACAACTTCTCTAGGAAACCTCTTCCAGTGCCTCACCACCCTCACAGTGAAAAATTTCTTCCTAATATCTAATCTAAATCTACTATCTTTTAGTTTGAATCCATTGCCCCTTGTCCCTCTCCATCTTTCTTGTAAAAAGCACATCCATCACCAGGAAGACCTGGCATGCAGAATTGCAGGGAAACACTACCTTGAGTTACCTTTCCTCCTCTGTAGGTCAGTCTGTAGTCTTTATTGATTATGTATGTGTGGGGGGGAAGCAGATCTGTAAGTTCAGTAATTGATCTTTGTTGAGCAGGTTTAGAGACAAGAAAATAAATTTTGCGGCTTAAAAGAAAGAATTGGTAGTTGATTCACTCTACAATTCTTCAAAATAAAAATGGAGACCTATCCACATTTTCAGAGATTGATTTCCCACATTAAGGGTAAACATAAATAATATGAATTGTACCGGAGATTTTGATGCATCCAGATTGAAATTTCCCCATTAGTGTTTGTGAGAGAATATGACAATTAAGGCAATTGCATTTAAGAGAATTCACTATGCTCACATGCTTTAAGCATATGAGAAACAGTTTAATTATTTATCTGTGGATAGCCCAAAGACAGGCTAACCTGATATCATAAATTACTTTCACAAAATATAAAACATTTACTTTTCATGAGAAAGAAACCCTCTGAGTTCTGTCCTACATGCACTACAGTAATAAAACATCTGTTCTGGAGGAGAAAATAAAGTCAGATTTTTATCAAAATTAATCACACAAAAGAAATGGTGGATTATTTGAACTGAATCAATTTAAAATATTATGGTTTACAGGACTCATGTGAAATACAAAGCTTAGTTAAACTAATATTGAAAACTGTCTGCAACTTAGAAAGTATTATAGTGAAGGAAATTGTATGTTTGCTAAAGTTTTATCTATATTTCAAGGGAAATTCATGAATGGGCCACAGCTAACTATTATGAATGAACAAAGACTCTTCTCTAAATGTTTATCATTAACTAACATGAGCTGCTTACAATACTGTGGATTGTAACTACTACTGGTCTACTGAAAGAGAAATGTAAGCTCTGGTGGGAGGACATGAAATGCCTAATGTCTGTCTTGACTTCACTTTTGTTTTCTGAAAGGAAATTAACGGAAAGCTTTAAATGCAGACAACGGCCTATAGCTTAGACTAGTAGAATGCACTTTGTGTACATCTTGTTCAACCCTTCTAAACAAATTTTCAGAGGTTCATGATGACCATTGAATCCAAACTGCACATCAAAGTGTCTCTGGATGATGCAGCTCACCGAGCTCTTCTCACAGCTTTGGATAGCATACATTCACATAGAGGGGCTAAAGGTGTTTGATTTTTTATTAGAGAACGGAAATTTCAGTCACTGTAGTGACTTGAAGGAGATTTTCTCCAGTCTACAGACAGAAGTCTAAAGGAGATTTTTACTACCTTTATCTAGAAACCAACACCTGATATACAGATGTAGTCTTTGTGGGGGACTAAAGAGTCTTGCAGGCCACTCAATCAAATGGAATCCTGTTATCAAATTCTTCTTGCACATTTTTAAAACTATCTCAATGCTATGTTTGAGAGTAAGAATCACCATCTTTAACAGTGCTAAACGAACTGGAAGGTTTATTTTCTTTACTTCTGATGTTTACACAAAGAACAATAGAGCTTTACATCTCAGTCAGCCAGGGTGCCCATGGAACTGATTTCAGTACCTTGGGAGGCCTTCAGCAGCGTACCCACATGGATGCCACACAAGTTTTGATAATCAGGTCATTAAAAAAGACTTACAAAGTGCATAGTTTAGGCTGTTGCAGACATGTACTGCAGCTGCATGATAAGAGTAAATGTAAATAACAACTCAGAGTTAGAGAACTGACTCCTCCACAGGGTGAAATAGGCTTTTGCTATTGTTGTCTAATCAATGGTGTAATGAGGTAAGATGTTCAGATACATGATCAAAGCAATTGACCTCAGAAAACATTTTATCTTGAGGAATAAAACACTGGAGGAATGCAGCAGATGTTTTAGTTACTCCATGCTGCCATGTGGAGCAAAATCTAGCAACTGGGCATGCTCTGAGAATGAACTTGACTAAGGAGAACACTAGCTGTGCCTCTGTCAACATAGAAACACTAATGTGTCTAATTCACAGTTCAAAAAAAGAGAGCACTGCATAGCAGCTTTTGTCCAGGATTGCATGCCTGGTTCTAGGTAGGAGGCTAGGAGATATACACATGCTTTTCTGAAGCAGACTAAGAAAAACAATGTTGACAAAGGTTAAGCCAAAAAACAAACAAACAAACAAACAGGGTATTTTTTATCCTTTCTCTGAAAATCTTGCTTCAGGAGTACAAAACTATTCAGTCAAAAGAAGTGACCAAAAGTTTGGGCAGACTTAGTGATTTTATTGGATATCAGTGATTGGGCCATTGGAGAGGATACCCCTGATCTTTCTTTCCTCACTTCCCTGTTCATGGGTATAGAGTAGAAGCTGGCATCTGGAAGAACCATTCATTATGTTGGCAATCCTGTAGAATAGTGGAAAAATCTAATTATGCTTTCAAAATTGGTGAGAACTGTTATGTTTTCCTGCCTCTGTTCTGGGATCTATGTCAAACACTATTTCAGTGACAAATTGATGGATACATGTTCATGTCAAGTTATGAATGCATCTTGATTTGGGGAACAATGCTTCATGTCATTCCATGAGGCACTAAACATCTTGTGGATAAACTGCTGCAAAGCAATGAAAGAGCCATCAAAAGCCATTAACGCCAGATGGATTCTGTGGGAGGAATAACTGGCTTTCTACCAGGAGAGCTGGATGTGAGAGATTTCTGTGAAAGAAGGGAAAATGCAGAAAAAGGGAAAAGGTTGCTAGAGGTTCTGAAGTTGGAAAGCTGGAGCAGAAAAGGTGTCGCATCTTTAAATTATGTAGGTGCTCTATCTTGAAGAAGTTACTTCATCAACAGAAAGAGAAGCTAAAGCAAAGCTATGATAACATGTTTATCAGGTGGTACCTAAAGCAATTGACCTAAGCAATTCATGCCCACATCATATATTCCTGACCCCCTCTTTGTGCAGGTGGGACCACTTGGTAAATTGCTTGAGGCAACAGAGTCAGCTAACAAGAGCCTAGCCAAAAACAATAACAATTTGGGACCCAGAAGCAGTCACTTCATTTCAGAAGTGGTTTGTGGTGAGGTCCCAGTCTCAGAACAGGAAATTTTTGCTCCAAGGTCATCTTTCTAAGCAGAAGGCAGATTTTTTTAACTGGAACAGATTGCAATGTAAGGACTGTGGAATTGCCAACTTTGGGAAAGAAAAAATTAGCAGCAACTCCTATAAGACCACCAAAACAAGCTCTACAAGTATTGATTAAGGGTGGGTCAGGCACTGGTGGTGGATATAACCATCAGGTATGAAAGCAAGTTATCATCGCTTGCTGATGCAGTGGCTGAGAAGGTAAGGAAGTATCAAGAAACAAGTCCAGGAGGTGACAAATGCCAAAAATATCAAGTCTGCCAGATTCCCACTGCAGCATGTGTGAAGTGGTATGGTGTCAATTACAGGCTTTTATCCAGCCTTGAGCTCTCAAAATCCCAACCAGAATAGGTGGCTCCACTCTTCAGTAGAAGAGCATTATTCACATCTGTAGATACTGTACATATCTTTGTGAGACATACATGAACTGTTGTATAAAATTAATTTGATTGTACATAAATTACATTTGAGGGTTGTCATGACTGAGGAAAATGGATTCTTGTGGGAAGCAAGGGAGGCTGGAGGAATAGTAGGTAGGGACTAAAAGGGACTTGTTATCATGATGCGTCTTCTTACACCCTCAAAAAAATAACTTGCCTTTCCTAGGTGGACAGAACACCTTACTTAACCTTCAAAAGAAATATGCAAAGTATTTATGTTCAATAAATAGTGTGGAAGGCATAATCAATGTTTCGCATTAGATCACCTCATTAGACACTAGAATACCCTCCTCCTATCTCATGTCCAATGAATCTGGAAAGCCAATTACACTTTGAGACATTACCACCGACCCCCAGCTGGTATATGTATAATCCCTCTCTCTTTATTCTCTGATGTCTAATAAAAGGCATGCTCACACCATAGTCTTCTGCTATTTAATTAAAGACAATCAGTAGGGAGACAAAAATCTAGAGAAAACCAGTCTTTATTAATTTTCCTGCCCTCAGAGCTATTCGTTTGCTTTCTGCCATATCCATTAAAACAAGAACTAGTAATTTCTCACAGACAAATGAGTTATATGGATTTAATGCAAAAGACAGGAAAAGAAAGGGTACAGAGCACTGAAAACATGGCAGTGGGTTTGAGTGATCAAATAGCACATTTTGGTGTATATTATGGGCCCAAAATTTACCTGACCCAATTGTTCATTAGACCACTACTTATGGTCCAGTCTGCCTGGGAGAAAAAATATGCAGATTCCTCTCCCTTCCTCACAGATAATTTCTTCAGCCTGGTGCTGTACTGTAGTTATGACTCCAATTTCAGACATTAATAAATTACAAGCAGAACTTTCCATGTTCTGCTGCCAAAAAAGGGTATCAGACAGAGGTGAGAAATCCAGATCTAGGAAAACTTAAATTCACCTTCCAGATACAGTGGAGCAGCAGATAGAATTCAGCAGCTGATTTAAAATACATTTCACTGCAGTCAGTTCTGACTTTCTGAACAAGAAAAGCAAAATCATAGCAAAGAAAAGTTAGAGTTAACTGGGAAACAAATTTTACCTGTTATCATACTCACAGTTTTTTACAACTAACAGCTTTCTGAAGGAAGCCCAGGCTGTTTGATGCCAAGGCTGTGGGTAGACTCCTCCATGATGGAAAGTGCTGTCCCCAGCTCCTTGCCTCCAGCCTCTAGCCAAAGGTTAGCCCATGAAGTCTCACATAGGTGCTTTTTAACCCATTTGAGACAAAATGAGCTGTATCAGCTTATGTGCCTTGTTTTTCATAGCCTAATGCTATGGGTTGCAATGGTGTACATGAAGAAATGTTTAGATAGGAGACAGAAGCTTTCTGCAAGGTGTAGTGATGGGCAGCTGGGGACTGGCTAGTAATCAATGACTTCTACTGGTACAGCTATTTACAGAGTTCACATCTTTGTCACTCCAACACTGTAAATGTTTTCCACATTGTACCTGGTCATTTTTCAACACCGAATTCTAATTCACAGCCAAGCATCAGATGCTGTGATATGATCTTTCCCAGATGTAAAACCTCCAAAGGTTCCATGTCTACAAAGTAAAAGCTACCCAGGAATATCCTATTTCATTCAATACTTACCAGTCTTGGAAATCTTTTGTCTGGTCATTCCAGTATAAAGTGTAACCAGACAGCGCACATGTGTAGTTTCACTAGAAAGTGAACAGATATTTACAACACAGGGAACAGAGAAGGCCGGGAGCACTAGCACAAGGAAACACACCAACTGTAAGTCATTAACTGGGTGCTTCTAAAGAATAGTCTGAGGTTATTTTGTCATTTAATGATGCAGTCTAGGGTTTTATTTTCCCAGCTAACACAAGTTTATTTGAAAGGCACTGCAGCAAGCTCATAGTTATATGACCAGATCTATCCTGGCTGCCATAGCAAGGGAAAGAAAAGACAGATGTGATGACACAGGAATCTTTCCAATCATAGCTTCCCCTACTTTATACGTGCTACCACTGAGTGCTGGCCAAAAAGCTTTCTGTGTATGTATCATGCAAGACTAGCTATTTTTATCCAGTACTCTCGTGACCACTCATCTGCTTTTGAAAGCAGAAAACCTCTCTACAACCTTTTTCCCTACTTTGATCTAGGACACAGAATAATAGCATTTAAGATTTAGGGAGGATTTTCCACCATCTGCAATAGATGATAGCCTCTCAAGTGCAATGCAAGAACCAAAGTCAGAAAATTAAGCATCCATGTCATCAAGGGAAGGTGGGAAAAGGAAAAGGAAGTGAAAGCAATTCAGACCTGTGAGTTTTATGAGTACCTAGAGTAAAAGAAATCATGTAAATATTGCTTCTTTTCCCACTTGAGGTAGAAACTTGTAAAGCTCTGATTCCTGTAAACAGTATGGACTTTCAATGACTTCTATGATCTGGTAAGAATTTTGCAAGTTTAACCAGCTTCTCGCTTTGCTTTGACTCTCCTGTTGATAAATACTTCCCTTATTCAGATTACTGAAAACAATAATGATGTCCAGGTTCAGAGAATAAACACCTTCCTGGGCTTGGTGACTGATCTTATGCTACTTAGGGATGTTTCTGATTAATAAAATTAAGGAGTTAAGGAAGCTGGAGATATGGGCAGCAAGAAAGACATTTTAAATTCAGGTATCGAGTGTATAATCTGGGTATCTTGCATGATTGTGTAGCCTGTGTTAGCAACTCTGGTTGCTTAGCCACCAATCGCACCTTCTGCATCAGGTTTCTGTGCTAGCCTGGCTAGAGACAGCCTCTTGTTTTCACAAACACTGAGTCAGAGGAGCATGCCTCAGCAGAATGTCCACTGCAGGCTTCCTGCAGGGCAGGTCAGGCTGTTCAGCCTTTGGCCTGTGAGTTGTGCACTCCTACCAAAAACTGGCCTCCATGTGAAAACACTGGGAAATGCAACCCTGTGCTCATTCCTGTTAGGGGCTGTGCCCGGTTCTGGACTCCCCCACTATGAGAAAGTCAAGGAGCTACTGGAGAGGGTTCAGTGAAGGGCCACAAAGATGAGGAGGCTGGAGCATCTCCCTTATGAGGAGAGACTGAACGAGCTGGGCCAGTTTANAGAGGCTGAGGGAGCTGGGGTTGTTTAGCCTGGAGAAGAGAAGACTCAGGGGAGACCTCATCGCTCTCTACAACTATCTGAAAGGAGGTTGTAGCCAGGTGGGGGTTGGTCTCTTCTCCCAGGCAACCAGCCGTAAGACAAGAGGGCATGGCCTTAAGCTGTGCCAGGGGAGGTTTAGGTTAGATATTAGAAAGAAATTCTTTACAGAGAGAGTAATCAGCCATTGGAATGGGCTGCCCAGGGAAGTGGTGGATTCTCCATCCCTGGAGGTTTTCAAGACGAGGCTGGACGTGGCACTTAATGCCATAGTCTAGTAACTACAGTGGGGTTGGATCAAGGGTTGGACTTGATGATCTCCGAGGTCCTTTCCAACCCGTCTGATTCTATGATTCTATGATTCAAAACCCACCCAGAAGTGTTCCTGTGTAACCTGCTCTAGGTGACTCTGCCTTGGCAGCGGGGTTGGACCAGATGATCTCCAGAGGTCCCTTCCCACCCGAAGGATTTTGTGATTCTGTGTGATTCTGTTTTGTAAAAAACCTTCCGTCAGCCTTGGACACGACAGAGCCAGGGGCTCTGCACGGGAGGTGCCTCCTGGCCCCCGGAGCGCGGCGCAGCCCAGCACCGCACACCCGTTCGCGGCCCCGGGCTCCCATGGCCCGGCCCCCCATGGCCCGGGCTCCCATGGCCCGGGCTCCCACGCCCCCGCGCGACTCCGCTGCCGGACCAGCAGCACGGCGGCCCGTCCCGTGCCCCGCGCAGGCGCGGTGAGCAGGCGCAGCCCCCGCTCCTCCTCCCGGCCGCCCGTGATCCCTGCCGCCTTCCGTAGTGGCAGCGCAGGGAGGCGGGGGAGTGTGGGCGAGGGCGGCCCGCCGCGCTGGCGAGATGGCGGCGCAGAAGATTAACGAGGCGCTGGAGCACATCGCGAAAGCGGAGAAATAGTGAGCGGGGCGGAGGGGGCGCGGTGGGGGAGGCTGGCCGGTGGCTGCCCGTTAGCGCCCGGACTCTCCGGCCTGCGCCGCCCTCCTGCCGCACCGAGGCGTCGGGTCACCTCCTGGCCTGGCAGGGAGGCTGAGGGGGGACCCCCTTTGCTGAGCAGCGGGACCTCGGGAGATAGGGAAGGGGGATGGCGGGGTCGGGGGGTCTGACGGAGGGTGTAGGGGGGCATGGCTGCTTGGCCCCTCTTCTGCCTCAGGGCTGCCTCCCTGCACGGGGTGGGTGCTTACAGGACGCCCTTCTGCCCCGAGCTGGGAGACGAAAGCGGCCCTAAAACTAAGAATCGGTGTCGGTGGGGCGGTGCATCTCAGAGGCCTGGAGCCTGAGCAGTAAGGGCCTTCTAGCTTCCATTGCTCAGACCCAAACTGGAGAGGGAGGGGAGTCACTGCTACCTTTCTGCTGAAGTGAGTGGGAAGAAGACAGGATCACAGACACAATTAGATTGGCAAAGACCTCCGAGATCGTGTCCAGCCTAGAACCAAACACCACCAGGTCACTGAGTGCCGTGTCCAGTCTTTCCTTAAACACCTTCAGGGATGGTGACTCCACCACCTCCTTGGGCAGCCCATTCCAATATCTAATCACCCTTTCAGTAAAGAATTTCTTCCTAAGGTCCAACCTAAACCTTTCCTGGCGCAGCTTAAGGCTACAGACAACTGAGAGAAGACTTATGGAGACTGTAGTGGATAAAGGGCCTTGACTTTGCTGAGGTGGTGTGTGTGTTTGTTTCCTACACCTGTGAAAAGTGTGATTGTTACTTCTTGGATGCCTTTGAAGACCTGTGCTGACATTCATCTTGGAGAACTTACCATCTACATATGATAGTCTTTTGTTGTGTATTTTAACACTGAATATAGGCATTTTGCTTATAAGTCCCACCAATTTCACAGAGAACAGTATAGATGTAATAGCACTGTCAAAGATGCGATAATTTTGGTAAGAAGAGTGACAGGCCCTCTGGAATTATGGATCAAAAATTATGGTAATTTTTATATTGGTTTTAGAAGTGAGGAGGTCAGAATATTGAAATCAAAATTGCCTGATGCCTCGCCTCATTTTACAGTGTATGTTTGTTCCTAATGGATGTATGCCTACCTGTGGCACCTGCACGCGTGTCTACACATTTAGACACACGTGCAGGTGCCACAGGCAGGCATACATACGTTAGTATGTGTCTACACACATGTAGACATATAAATGACACATGAGACTTTGTGTTGGTAAGTAAATTCTTTTATTTGTGTACGCAGTGGAGAGTCTTTGATAATTCTCAGCAGCAAAAAAATAATTCCTGTAGAAGAACACTGAAAACTTTCTGATAGGTGAAAAAAAAAAGGAAATATTGTTAGGTGTTGTGGCATTAGAAATTGAGGCATCATGTTGGTGTAGGCTGACTTCTTACTGCTAACGAGCTGGACTTGGAGAGACTCTCTATGTACAGTAGAAGCATGTTAGTGCAAGGCATGTAACTGTGGGAGATCATTGCAGTGCTTTATGCAGTTCCAACCTGTCCTGGCATTTGTTTTTATGGTACTGATACCACCATAGTATTGGCATGTAGGTAACTGCTCCTTTCCAGAGGTAGTCTAAATAAATATGTCTGAAGTGCCTTGAAGGTAAAACATAAAATCTTTACTGATTGTTAATGGACCTTTCTTCTTCTGTTTTAGCCTGAAAACTGGATTCTTAAAGTGGAAACCAGATTATGACAGTGCAGCTACTGAGTATGGGAAGGCTGGTATGTATGGCTGTAAATATAGCTGTATGTTTTATGATTTCAAAGTATTCATTTAGCTTAATCCCTGATAATGTTTTATGTATTTTTAGTACATTACTGTGTAAGTAAAAGTGTTGTGAAGACTAAAAGTAAAATGAAACAACAAGGTAGCACTATAAAATAAGTTTCTAGTTGTACTTGGAGATCTAGAACAGTAGACAAAACCAATTTTTTTTTTCAAGCTTACAACTTCTACTTTTTATGGTACTCTATGTGATAAAAATAAAACTTTCCTTCTTTAACTTGTCCACCCCCAAATCCTGTGACTTTATCTACAAAACAACAAATGTTCAAGCTGGTTTTAAAATTTTGCTGAATCATCATCTTATGAAATGCATCTTGCAAAGACTGTCTCCATAAGGTAGAGAGATGCTACCAAGTTGGGGTTTTCTTTCAGGCATACTAAGGTCTCTTTCTTCCCTTTTCCACTACAAGAAACACACTGAATATAAAATTCTTACTAATTGACTTCTTCTTGTTCCTAAACATTTTCTTCTTTTTGATAGTAGTAATTTATCATAGTATTTTGGCTCCTTACTGGAGGCACTCCTACTTATTCACTTAAGCCTGAATAAAAAAATGCAAACTTGGAAGAACAGCTGGAACACTTATAAACTGAAATTTATTTTAAATCCTACTTTAATATTTTATCAGTTAAATGGAGATAGAAATACATATTTGTGCCCTGCATTGGTTGTGCTGAGGAAGTTGTTATAGGTATGCCTTGGTGGCACACTTCTGTTCCCACCGTACGGATTTTGTATAACCTCTAATGATTAAAACGATACAGATATGCATTCCTGCAGTTCTGTAATTACGATACAGAGTGAGCGAGTTTCAAAATCCAGCTGAACACATTGTGCACTATGTATGATACTGTGGTGGTATGGAAGTGGTGTTGACAACAAATGTTTTTAATGGCAACTAAGTGACTGATGAAGCAAGGAGGACTGTCATGGGATTTTTGGGAAGATCTTGGTAAACTGTAACCATTCATTTAAAGAGTCAGTTTGCATCTTTAGGTAGTTAAACTCTTGAGCAGCAGTGGTGGAAAGAGGACAAGCTGTAAATAAAACCTCTTATTTGCTTTCTTGCAGCTGTTGCTTTTAAGAATGCCAAGCAGTTTGACCAGGCAAGGGAAGCCTGTTTACGGGAAGCTGAGGCACATGAAAACAATAAAGCGTATCTTTTCATTGATTGATATTCTTTTTTCCAACTTTTCATTGATTGATATTCTTTTTTCCAAGAAGCTGAATCTCAGATTGTGGTAATGGGGGTTGGTAGCAGGTTGTTTGATACATTTGCGCATTTTGTCGGTCCAGCAGAATGGCTTTTTAAAAGTCTGTTCCCATGTGCTCTGAGTGGGAAAACTAAAGAACTCTTGGTTAGAAAATCAATTCCCAATCAGAAAATATGTTCCCAATAGCACCTGGAGCGATAAGATATTGACAGATGCCTGAGATGTCTAGGTACTGCTTCAGAAATTTAATGTTTTTTTAATTGCCTACAAATGGACACACCTCTGAAATTATTACAGTACTTCTACTAATATTTAATAAACAGTACTAATATTTTAAATAAATGTGCTTTTTACAACTTTATATGCAGCTATGCATTGTTATGTTGCATTTTTCTGTCCTTGGACAGAATAAGAATCACTTGTTTTGACAAGTTGCCTACAGGTTCGATTTGCCTTTATGGGGTTCCTTGCTTTGAAACTAGTAGTTGTATTACATTTTGCACATGAGTTTTTTTTCTGCATTATGTGGCTCTTGTCCTTGACTTTGACTATTTTATTTCCAGTCTCTTCCATGCTGCCAAGTAAGTACAGAAGCACTAAGTAATCTGAAACAAATTTTTTAACGTACAGTACAAGCATGAACTGTCATTTTGATCTCACTATAGTAAGTGTTATGGTTCAAGTAATTTTGCTGTTTCAAAATCATTTCAATGTAAGTGTGAGCTAGGAAAGTCTGAAAACCTGCAACGGCCACCCGAAGAAACGATGATTTTGGCATTCCTTGGCACCTTTTGATACCAAATGTTTTTTCTTAGATGATCTTTTCATAATTTTGAAATTCTACGCTGTTGAGCTTACAAAGAAATTTTTAATTAAAGAGTACTTCAAAGCAAGCACATAATGACAATAATCCAAATACTGCCCATGGATCAGATTAAAATAGATTTTTTTAGTGGGGAGTGTGGTTGAAGTACTTAATTTGTGGAAGGTAATGTTACATGTGCTCTGTCTCAATAAGTAAAACACTTGAAACATCTTCAAAGCATTAAATATTAACAGTGAAGTGATAACCAGTGCATGATAACTTTTACTGCATAACTACAGCTTGCTGAAATACACCATCTTTAACCAAAAGGTGTTTTTGTTTTTGTTTTTTTTTTTTTTTGCAGAGCTTATGAACAAGCTGGCATGATGCTAAAGGTATTTTCATTTACTAGTTTTTATTAAAAAGTTCTATTTTATAGATGAAGAATATTGTGCACTGGATCATTTAACAAATATATGTAAGCTAATTGCCTATTAAAGTGATACTTTTCTGTTGTCTCATAGTCCCCACCAACACCTTCAGTAGGTTAGGAAAGCAACTGGTGTATTTGGTATTTGGGGTGTAAAAATAGTTTTCCTTTTATAGGAGAAAAGAAGAGTGATTCATGTCAGAGGGTAACGGAAGAGTGGTGCTGGTTTTGCTCTAAACTACCACAAATCAATGACTTACATGAAAGTTTAGTACTCAGAAGTTAATTTTATGGAGTTGGTGGTCAACTTTCTCTAGCCCTACAAGTTTGTAAATAAAAATTAAAATCTTAATAAATAAGGTGTTGCAGTTTGCTTTGATTTGTGTCACTGTTCATAAGCTCAATTCCTGACAGCAGTGTCCCTTTGACTGTTGTTGTGTAGGAGATGCAGAGACTCCCTGAAGCAGTTCAGCTGATCGAGAAAGCCAGTATGATGTACCTGGAGAATGGGACTCCAGATACAGCAGCTATTGCTCTGGAACGGGCTGGGAAGTAAGTCTGAGCTCTGAGGGGCTAGAATGCATGCAAGGTGTGGGTATGTCTTTGGTCTTCTTTTATGTGTTTATGATGCTTTTGGATAAAAAACGTTTTCCTTTCATTTGAAGAGAAATTGTGGATGTTTATTACAGGTTAATAGAAAATGTGAGCCCAGAGAAGGCTGTGCAGCTCTATCAACAAGCAGCGTCAGTGTTCGAAGTAAGTAGGGGGTTTGGTTGGTTGGTTGGTTGGTTTTTTCTTTCAGCTCTAAAATCAAGAAAAAGCCTAAGGTTAGGTTCTAAGTTTTTTCCTTCCTTCTACATCAGTGGCTGAGTAATGAAGCTGAAGGCTTCTTACGTTGTAGAGAAGGAGATTATAAAAGTTAGGGTCAGTTTGCTTTGCCTTTTTCTCAGTTTAGGACTTGAGTGAACCTGAATTTTGTATATTGTCAAGTCTTCTGCTTCTTGTTGGGCAGCCCAGAGGGTAGGGAACATATCTGCTATTGAGTCCTGGAGCCCAAAATAATTTGAAATCCTTGAACTATGTAAGAGAAGAGTTTGCTTGGTGCTCTACCAATGCCATGAGCCAATGGTTTGCCTTGTTGCTAGTGCCTTTGATGTACTTCTCTACTGTCAATTGTCACGTGTTTCCAGATTAACAAGTTCGCACTGGTGTTACTTTGCTGAGCGCGTCCATACAGGAGCTGGCTGTGGAACTTGGGAGCACCGAAGTTTCCTTGTGTTTCCCTTATGTGAACTGCTGATAAATAACCAACAGTTGTTCTAAGTTAGAGGTGACACACTTAGCTAAAGACCTAGTGGTCTTATTGCTATGCAAATGAAATGAGAATGGGTGAATTCTTTTTGTTCTTCTCTAGAATGAGGAACGTTTACGGCAGGCATTGGAAATGCTGGGGAAGGCATCAAGACTTCTAGTCAGAGGACGCAGGTACGGCTTTATCCCTTCTTGTTCTTTTAATGTAGTTGAATCTTAAATAGTGATTTTGATTGGGTTTTTTTCTTGCTGTTTTTACGTTTGTGTACTATTACCTAGTTCTTCTTTGAGATGCACTTCAAACTAAAATTCAGTTTCTGTGGGATATGCCATGTTCATCCAGGAACTACCTGTTCTGTATTCTGGGATAATGTGGGCTGAAACGCTTTGTTACCTTTGTGTTTGTTGAATAGCTAGAAAGCACGTACACCAGTTTTCATTAATTATTAAACTGCTTCAGGATTTTTTTTTCTTCCAACACTAATATGTAGATAGTACTTGAAAGTCTGTGGCTGTGGGATACAAAACAGGAGACTTAGGTGACTAACCCGAGGAAACAAATCTGTTAGCAGCAGTCTGATTCTGGACTTCCTAAAGAGCATTCCTTGGAGTCTCAACTGGAGAAATGTAAATGTAATTGCTTGCACCAAACTTGACCTTCAGTTCAGCTTAGGCTTGCTTCACTGAAACATTTAGGTCCTTTAAGAAATTGTCTGGATTTCTAACTCTACTTTCAGGACACTTTATTTCACTGCAGAAAAGTAATCAGAAAAGTGACAATGTGACTTGAAAGTCTTTCTGTGAAAGCCAGTCAAGTAGCTTCCAAACATGTGAATTGGTTGGTCTGCTGCTTAATAGCTCATGTGCTATTTTTAATTCCTAGAAATTGAATATGATTAAAAGAGTATTCAAACTCAGAAGTAGTTACTAAATATGGGTAGTTCATGGATATCAGACTTACTGGTAGCTTGTAGTAATCTCATGACATACAGAAATCCGTTAGGGTGCGGAACAAAGCATTCACCTTGTACAGTGTTATAAAAAACAAGGCTTCTCTGAATGAACAGAGATGTTTTTAGCATGTATACAAAGGAACTGCTAACTGCATATTTATCTACTCTGTTAGTAAGATTTGCTGCTGATTTTTAGTGGTGTTGCCTTTTATTGCAGTAGACTTGCTACTATCTTAGTTGAACACTTTGTATTTAGCCTTGGTTTCCTTGCGCTGTATTCCTGGTGCTGATACTCCTGTTTGTTTTTAGATTAGATGAAGCCGCGTTGTCTCTTCAAAAGGAGAAAAGCATTTATAAGGAAATTGAAAATTACCCTACGTGCTATAAGGTAAATTCTAAGAGCCAACTTCTGATAATGTATTTCAGGTTTTATTTCTGGGTAGTTAATGACAGTTGACATCTGACTGATGATATGTACCTCTTGATCCAGGGATACATTTCTTGCTAATGATGAGAATTCATGGTAGTGGATGTTACCCAAATCTCTAACTGTGCTTTTTTCACTACTATAATTTTGATGCTGGTATCTACAGGAGCTGTTGACGCCAAAAAACACATTAAAATAAAGATGTTATCAGAAATAACAAGGTACAAAACCTGTTACTTGGTACAACAGTTCATTAAAATGTTAGAGGAGATACTCTATTTCATACCAGCAGAGGATAGGCTTTCTGCTTTTTCACTATATTGTTCTATTTTGTGTCATTATGTTGGGATGATTGGGGATTGTAATGACCTTTTTCATGCTAAATATTAGCAGTCTGCTGTCTTTTTTCATATTTTACTGTTAATTTCAAAGCAATCATTAGGTTTCTATTTTTTTGTTTTATTTCTTTTTGTTTAGAAAACTATTGCTCAAGTCTTAGTTCATCTTCATAGAAATGACTATGTTGCCGCAGAAAGATGTGTGAGGGAAAGCTATAGGTAAGTCTGCTTCGTGTCCTATAATTTTCAAGTGAATGTTTTGCTAATGTAGATCTGTTTTGCTTGACAGTGTTTCCATTGTTCCTTCATAAATTTTCGACCCACACTTCTGTTGACTTACAGTACAGTAATAACATTCCCTGGTATGTGGCTATCTGGAATTTTTTTTTTTTTCACACGTAACAGATACAGCTGTAATTACTACAGTGATTCTTCTCAACGAACCTAAAATAAAAAGTTATTCATAAAGAACTAGTTATGTGCCACAGGGGAAATGAGATGGAAATGAGAAGTTCTTCCAGCATTTTCCCTTGTTAAAAGCTGAGCAGAATACCGTTATGGCTTGGGATTCTTGTCTTACAGCTATCCTTTTGGTTGTATCTTTTCATGTGGAACAGAGATGGATATTGTAAACAAATGTTTAGGATTAGAAGTGGGTATTTTCAGATGTTGCTAACTGAATTTTAATTTTTTTCAGAATGTTTTTGCCATGTGTGGAGGCCCTTAAAAAGTTTAATTCTGACTTGCCATTACGATATTTTATTGCAGTTTGAGAAGGGAAATATGGAATACATTATAAAAGCGCTCATTGGCAGCATCCCAGTATAATTAGTTAAACTATCTAGTATGGTGATTAGACTGAGGGAAAGATTAATCTAAATGTTTTAGTTAAAGAAAAGTTTGAAGCATGTGAGTTACTACATTTCTGGCTATATTAATCTAGGAGATCTTGCCCTCATCACACATTGGAGGAAGAAAAGCAAGATTTTTACTTTCTATAACTTTTGAGTAGCTGGTTGAACTGGGAGATAATGTAGGAAGCAGAAGTTAGTCTAATTGAATATGCTGAATTGAAGAAAAGATTTTTTACACATACAGGAGAAAATTCTGGTGTCAGAATACGGATTAATCTTTAACCCTAGTTCCAGAAGCTTCCCCAACAACTCTTCAACTCTCATTAGGACTTAGTAGCAAAATCTTGAAACAACATGTTTTTACTTAAACTGTGTTTTTAGTGAAATGACTTGAACATATATATAAGTTAAATTGCACTTTCTTTTTAGAAATAATTTTTCAAGATCAGTCTTTAAACATGTTGCTCATATTTTTCGAACCTCCAATTTGTATTTTATATGTAGAAACAAATGACAGGTTTTTTTCTGTATGTAAAGAGGAGAAAGAGTTTATTACCTGGTCAGGAAAAAGTTTAAAAGTTCTAATATTCTTGTTTGTCTTGGCTGTGGTTGGGGTTTTATTCTCAGCATGCAAACTAATATTGCTGAAAGTTTAATTTTTATGGATATGATTCCTGTACTTGGAAAAATCAAAGTGGTTATAGGCAGTTCTGTGGAATAACCAGTCTGTCAGATTCTTGAAAGCTGCTTGCACTTCTGCTGTTAAATCAGCAGCATTTAAAGGTAGAATAGCTGAGCGGCAAGTAGATTGCTGAAATGTCCTTAATAAACTCTTAATTTCCTTCAGTATACCAGGATTCAACGGAAGTGAAGACTGTGCAGCACTAGAGCAGCTTCTAGAAGGGTATGATCAGCAAGATCAGGATCAAGTTTCTGAAGTCTGTAATTCTCCACTTTTCAAATACATGGATAATGATGTAAGTAGGCAGTTCTTGAGGGATGTTTTTTTGGTTTTTTTAATAATTCTCTTGCATGTTCAGGTTAAGAGATGTTTTTTTCCTAGTAGAGGAAAATAAGAAGAGCACGATCCATGTATTTATTTTGACTTGCTGTCATGCTACCCTGTACCTGTAAACTTCATGTATTTAACTGTCAGTGATGGTGATTTCAGGTGGTGTGAAGGCTTAGGTGAAAGAGCAGCTTGTTATGCATTTGATGAAATTCAGTCCCCTTCTAATTCCTTCCTTAAGGGCCAGAACAGTTTGCTGCTTCTGCTTTTTCTGAGAAATACAACAGCTAGGTGTGCATAAACATTACAGAGTGTGATGCCTATGGGATGCTATTGCAGGATGCTTTTATCCATTGCTTGTTCCTTAGCAAGGTACTAATTTGTGAAAGATTTTTAATGTTGTGCGAGTAGTTGTGACCATTTCCCCGGCTATTTTTTTTTATTTAATTGAACTTGTAAATTTAGGAATTACAAGGAAGTATAAGGATAAGAAAGGTGTGAAGTAAAGGAAACATCCATCTGTGCCAAGTCTTGTGACAGTATTGACTAATTTTACTTTATTACTCTGTTAAATAGTAAAAGTTGAGGTATTAGTCTTGCTGAAAAACACAGAAGACTTTTTACATTATCTGTTACTAGATAATGTATGCAGAGCTGCATACTGGAATTTATATTTTTATGTAAAGCTTGAAACAGAGAAGCTATAGGATGTGGCCAAATTATTCTATAATAAGCAGTATTAATACAGACCTCGTGTCCCGTTCTCAGTGTTTGGAGGAAAATGAACCAATGTTATTCTTATTCTAAGCTGGGAAAATACTCTGAGAGCAGCATCACTCTGCTGGACTGAATGTTGCCTTCTTCTTTATTGTGAGCATCAGTCAATTCTGTGATAGTACAGAATTTAACTTGCTTTATTTTTGTCAGTATGCCAAGCTTGGTCTTACCTTGGTGGTCCCAGGAGGTGGAATCAAGAAGAAATCGCCAAATGCTGCACAAGACAAAGCCAGAGGACCAGCTGCCATGGGCTCTCATGCTGATGAGGAAGAGGATGAATATTCTGGTGGACTATGCTAGCTACAGGCTAAGTTGTCTTAAATATCTGACTTATTTGTGATGTTAAGCATATCCAAAGGTACCAGATTTACCAGAGCTTCATTGCAATTGTGATATGGGAATCCTAACATTAACTTGGCAGCTTCTTGATACAGTACAGGAGAAAAAGCATGACTGTACCCACCATCTTGAATTATCTTTGGACTTCACCTCTTATCTGGTAGGAGCTTCCTTAGGGCCCTGCCTTCAGTTGAGGGGAATTTTTACTTAAAAGCACAGTTTAAAACCAAACCCCGGAAGCACTGGAGTAGGGAGAGTGGTACAAAATTTTGAACACTGGATTTCAACAGCTGACACTTTTTGGTCCTGGAAAGATGTTTGCAGTTGTTTTTGGAATTAAATGTACCATCATTCATCTGGCTGTTAATCTCCTGTTTAAGACCATTTAAGGCAGATTGTGCCAGGTGAGAGTCTAAACACTAGGGGGAGTGTTCAGTTTGTTTTCAATGGTTTTACCCCACTGGGGAGTATTATTTTAAAACCCTATTCTTTGCAAGCAGTATCCATGTGAGTGTGGAAAATACTAAGTCAACTAATTTGAAGGTATCTTTGCTTAAAAATACACACAGCTTGTTCCTCTTGAGAACTTTATTGACCTGAAGTCTTTGGAAATAAATGTGTGCATAGTGTTTTTAATGTGCACCTTGGGAAAGAAAGGAGTGAATGACATTCTTGACAGTGTTTCTGAAGCATGCCATAACTAGAAAAGAAACTGAAGGTAGCAGATAACGTGCACTGAATATAAACTTGTGAAGACAAATATTTAACAAAAACTGAGGTGGAATGTTTCAGTGATGTGCATGCTTTGTATGATTCTTTCATATTTTCACAGCATAGAACAAGTATCTCCTATAAATGGCATTTTTCAAACTAGCTCAGAATCCAAGGTAACCAAATTTTAATGCATCTTCTCTATTTTTATTTGGTTTCAAGTCATCATGTGTTTTGCAAACTTCTGTAGTGTCTTAAATTTGTTTCACTGTTTTATGCTTAGAAGCTGTCAACTCTAGAAGTTGTACCTATGGCTTGTTTCTTCAGCAGAACCAGAATCCAGCAGGGATTTGTGTGTGATGCCCAAAGTTCAATAAACAAGAGACCAAAAGCAACAGTGCTAAGTGTTGGTACAGTTTGTGCTGTATTAAGCGACTGGATGTCATAAAAAATACCAAGCACGTGTCCGACATACACGTGATGTCTGACATCAGTGTGTCAGACATAATTGTGATTAAGGTTAAACTTCAAGAGGGCTAATACTCACTTTCCTTGGGGTGGATAGCACTCCACTGTGAGGGGTGCACAAACTGCAGCATAATACACAGGCAGGGCTGCTGTAAAACGTCACATTATTCAATTTAATGGATGCCCAAAAACCAGTTTTGTCTTGTTGTGTTGCATAATAATAACACTGCGTTTTACAGCTGTTTGAGATGCACCTGTAGTCCTTTACTATCTGACAGATGATTTCCCTTCATTATTGATGATGTATATAGAAGTTACAGCTCTAAGAAACTTTAGGAAGTGAGTTGCTTTTCTCTGAGAATGCTTGCAGGTGTACATGAAAGATGGCTTTGAAGACTTCCCTGTCACTCTTCTATTTTCACCGCTGGAGCAACTTACTCCTGTTTACTCAACTTCTGCCTTCTGGATTTGTTAATCAAGTTGAACATACACTTTTCATGGGGGAGTCTTTATCACAGGTAGAAAAAACTGCACATTTAGGAGCTCTGGGAGCGCAAAGTAATTTTCTTCTTGCATTTTCTGCTCTTTCTAATTCTGAAATCAGTTTTATTGTGTGATCCCAAGGAGTCTACAATTGCATATGCCTGAGAGGGTGAGGTGCATAAGAAACAAAACTGGGAACCTTGTGTGCTTCTGTGAAAGAATCTGCAGATTTATTTAAACTGTGCTTGTAACACTAACAGGCCCTTAAAAGAAAAATTAAAATTTATGCATTAGATTCTTAAAGCATATTTTTCATATTGCCAAAAAAATGAAATAGTTGTGCGAGACTGTCTTCCACACTCCCTCTAGTTGTGTTTTTTTTTTTTTTTTTTTTTTTCTCCAGTCCACATGGTTAAAAC
>VXAY01002462.1:0-26068 GCA_013399855.1 Oxyruncus cristatus | reverse complement strand
TTTTTTTTTTTTTTTCTCCATGCCAAGTGTGGAAAATCTGGGACAAAAGTAACTGGTACTAGACATGTTAAGCTGCCATTGAATTCAAAGGGGCTTTTCTGATTCTCAGTAATAGAATCTTAATCTTTGATTGCAATGTTGCTGCAAAGACCAAATCTGCAGAAATGGAAGTGTTTGAACATAAGATGGTCTATTTTATATAACTTATTCTCCTATTTTAGACAGTGAAAGTGTGTTAGGAATGTTAACTGCCTTTTAGTAAACATTAACTATAGAAGAAACTGTCTGTATATTATGTGTTTGTGTTTGTTTCTATCTTTCAAAGCAATTTGCACACTTATGTAAATACCATTTAGGTGATCTAAAATGGAAAAGATACCATTTACAGCAAGAAAGTTTCCAAAACCATTGTTGACTGTAAGAAAAATAAAGTTTAATTGTGCATGAAGGCTGAGCAATGGCCAGTGCAATGTATATGTGAAATCAGAAGATTTCTAAATAAGCTATAACTTAATACTCAGATGATCAAGTGCAGTGTGAAACCTGTGCTTTATTTGTTCTTTTCCCCAATCTGTGGTGTAATAGAGTACAAAATGTGTTTGTAACAGCTCTACAGATGCTGCCTCTTGAGAAAAAGAAGCTATGTGTTTCACCAACATCGAAAATAAAACTTGAAGTTAACACATTTGTAGTAGCTTTCCCTGTTGTTGATCAGGTCCTGCTGAGTTAAGCTAATTGTATTTGTCACTTGGGTCAGATTTTCAAAGTAGTTTTCAGCAGGAGAATGCAAGCTTGTCATTATTTGGTTGGATCCAATGCAAAATTTGAAAAACAGCTACGTTTCAATGTTTCATAAACAATCTTTACACAATTTAAGGACACGAATTCTGTAACTTTGGAGACTTCATAATTTTAGAAAAATCACCTACTCTTTCAAAGTCAAACTTACTGAAATACTTGAAGGCTGAAGAATCTGGAACTGAAGTTCTGCAGTGTGATGGGAATCATTCCTCAGAGGTTACAAATAAGCAACTATAAAACTACCAGAACAAAGCTGCTCTTGGGGGAAAAATAAAAATAAAAGCTTTATTATCTAGATTTATAACATGTAGTGAACCTTTTTGGATGCAGAAAATAAGGAAGCAACCCCAACCTCCCCAATTAGTAATGAGAGTAAAATTGGAGAAAGTAAACGTAACTAGAGAGAGCAGGAGGAAACCACTTGGGATCTGTGGTTGTTTGAGCTGGGATATTAATGTCTAAGCTAATGGTTTGTAGAGTCCAGCATCCCCAGGAGCTGGGCTCATCTCTTCCTCTACCTTGGTGCCTGTTGGACATGACATGCATGAGTGTTGTCTCTGATCACCTTCCAGAAGGCTGATGGGTCTTTTTTCCATCGCTGCCGTCGTTGCCCTCCGGCCGTGATTTCCATTGCGTGCGCAGCGCAGTAGTGCAGCCTTTAGCCTGGGACGGGAGTGAGAGGCAGCTGCAAGGCTGCACGTACGTTTTAAGAACATATGGCTGTTGTGATTCATCTGCTGGGTCTGATGGGAATAGTGGTAGTGAGCGTGGCCGGACTCCGCAGTGCTCGCTGCCAGGATGTTAACTGGTGTGAAACCAGTTTAAGCTACACAGCATAAGCATTGCGATCCTGGAGTGACAGAAGCAGGCCCTGGCACGTGTAAAGTGAAAATGGGTCGTCTTTAGTTGTCTTGCTTGTTTTGGGTATGTATTTTTGTGCCTTTATTTTGCATTGTTTCTAAACTTGGTGTAACCCGAAGTGGGTCTGTTTTCCCGAGAGCATTGTTCTCTGTTAGCACTAGATGGTGCCGCAGAGCTGGCACAGGGCTTTCCTCTGCTGCCTGGCAGCCTTCACTCTATGTGCAGGACAACGTTTGCATTTAAATATGCTCAGCTGAAGTATTGATTTGGTTAGAAACATCCTAAGGAGAACCTGCTCTCGCTGCTGCTTCTCATGGCTTGAAACACCTGCCTGAAGTTGTTGAAGAGAGCAGTCCTGTAGGACCAGCCCATCACCCTCCTGTCCTGTACTGGCTGCTGGGATATGGCGTTCCCGCCAGGCAGCTATGCCTGCTGCTCGGGCATATGGGGTCAGTGCTGCTTACAGCCTTGCTCCAGTGTTACCTGCCCTTACAGCTGGCTCCACTGTTGTGCTCAATCTGGGCTGACACACTTCCCGGCCTGCTGGCTGCTGTGAATTGCAAGGGCTGTCTCAGAGCTTTCCTCAGCAGGGCCACTGCCAGGATCTGGCTGCCAGCGAACGCTCCCCCCCCCCGCCTCAGAGAGCTGGTGGCAAGGGACTGTCTTGGCTGCTGCTGCCAGAAGTACTTGTGCCAGCTGTGCTGCTGATGGACTCTTGGGCCATGAGCAGGCGGCGAGGGGACCACTCAGCAGCAGCAGCAGCAGCAGCAGCAGCACAGCTCTGGTCATAAGGAAGAAGACCTAAGCCACTCTGTGTTGTTCAAGGTGCCTGGGAATAAATACAGGTCCAACCCTCACTCCACCTTGTGCTAATACCCATCTCCTCACCTTCTACCCCAAACTCAAGGAAATGCGTTTAGAGTTTTGCCAGAGTGTTTTATCACATGATTAATGGGCCCTTCAAGAGGTTCAAATGCCAGCTGTGATGGATATGACCGATTTGCCTTTCTCTCTACTTGGTGTGTAAAGAGTGAGTGGTTAAAGTTGGGTGGACTTGAAAGGTAAGGCAGCTTTGTAGCAGCATCAACAGAAAAAGTATTTTAAAACTTTGATGACAGAGTTGTAGAAAGAATAGTGTATTTTAAAATTGTCCTTTAAATAAGACACAATCTGGTAACTTCCCTGGTCTTAATGTTTATCTCCCAGAACTTACCAGATACTGCATCTCATGGGAATTCTTAGGAACTAATTTTCTTGGAAACACCAGCACAGAGTTATTTCTCACCACTTTTGAAATACTTCAGTCTAGTCCTGATGCAATACATGAGTTTGGTGACAGGCCCTGCTGCCAAGGAACATCGGAAAGGAAAAGAAAACACCCTTCTTTTCTGTTGGTTGAGAAGGAGATGTATGTAGAAGGCTTAGGTATTGGCTACTTTTCCCTTTAGATCCTAACATTTTCTGATATAAGGTTGGATTTTTTTTCCTTTGTTGTTCATGCATGCTAGTATGTGATCTGAAATTCAAATTGCTGTTTTTCTGTATCTGTCCTCCTGTAGCCATTAGGGAGCAAAAAATTTCTTGTGGCTGAGATGGGGGCAGGGGGAAAATCAGGAGAGAAAGCATGCATGTGACTGCACACACTAGTCACTTTTTGGTTTTGGATGTGTTAACACAGAACTGCTTGTGATCTCTTCATCCATGGGAGGCTGTCACATGGCTTCAGATCTACATGATTTTACTGCCCTTTTTTGTGTAGAGATGCTGCAATGATGTTGGAACAGGTGGGAATGTCTCATGGCCAAACAGAATCTGGTAATAATGACATGCAGCCAAGGTAGTAAATGCAAGTAGCAGCCTGAATGCGCACATATATTGCCATACGTGCACACATATAATGCCATATATTTACCTCCAATTGTATTTATAGCATGATAATTTTTGTTTTAGAAGGTCATGGATATCTAAAACAGAAAATATATTTCAGAAGTAGTGTTTTGTCGCAAGACTGAAATGCAGTAATGGGATGACTTGAAATTTACTGTAATTTGGGGTATGTATTAATTGCTTCAACACTTTCAGAGAGGTTTCTGTTTCAAGGATAAATTTCTATGTATCCGTTTTGCACAAGACAGATATGGAGAAACACTCCATATCTGTGATCACTCCATCTGACTTCGAAATAATTTGTTAAAAGTGTCAGGGTGGGAGGAGGTATTCGGAGTAAATTTGTTTCAAGGTATTTCAGGAATAGTAAAAAAAGTTAAGAAAACACTACGCCTATTGAGTTTTCCTTATAGCACATTGCCCTGTGGATAATTCTGCTGATGACTGTATGCAGTATTACACTGCTATAATAATAAAAATTTGGTCACTTTTAAATGCAGATATTACAGAGACTAGGACTCTGGTCTTTATGAACCAGAAGAGTGGAAACGTTAATTAATAGATCTAATATGACTGAAGTATAGAAAGAGACGAGGAAGCAGTGTGTGATATGGAAAGGAGTGGACTTGGAGAGATGAAACGGAGGAGGGTTCCAACCCAGTGCTGAGTGCTCATGCCCTCTAATGATTTCCTGATCATAAGTGTGAAGAAGGATGATGGAACGACTGGAGACATAATGTGTTGTTTGGCTAATAACAGAGAAATATAACATGAATCATACATCTGACAGCTTGTGTCAATCAAAAAAGTCATCGTTTTTGTCGGAGATTTAAAAAGTGTTATGAGCATCATTGGCAATTCTGATGCACTGCAGTAGGGAAAAGCCCTTTTTTATGATGTCCCTTTCATGAATGTCAAATTTACACTATTCAGTTCTAATGTATTTATTTGGTGGAGTTTTCAGATACATAGCAACTGAACAGAGAGTGTAGTAAAAAAGGATCATATTCACTGCATTGTTTCCTTTCCTTTTCAGGAAACAAAGACAAAATGTGTGCATTTTGTCTTTCCTGCCGGAGCAGGAGTGTTCCTTGAAGGCTTTGCTGTACAGTTGTTTCTGAGGAGGTTGTTTGGTTTTGAGTATTTATTTAGTTATTTTGTTATTTAGTTATTTAGTTATTTATTTTCAGTTTATCCTGAAGGGAAATCAAACCTTTGCTTTGAGCAGATATTCCATTAAGTCTTCACTCTTTTGACCAATTTTTGCTTGATTCTCCGCACTTTATTAAAATCATTGCTTTTTAATTGACAGAGTGCCGAACTTGGTCTGTGTTCACTGAAGAGAAAGTCAGAGATTAATGTACTATCATGAACCTGGAGCAGATCCTGGTCTTTATCAGGAATCCAGGATGTTCTCTGTTGGTGACAGAAAGGCTGGCGTTTTGTCACAGTTTTGCATTTTTATCTTTGACCAAATATAAATAATGGGTGAATGTGACACATAATCATTAGATTAAATATAGGCTTGAATTTAAAATATACAAACTGTTTTTTCCACCCTTAACCAGACTTTTAGGGGTTGTCATACATCACCAAATTCTTTTTTTTTTTGAGTGAGGAATTCATATTCCTCCAAGTTAAATGGTGTGGCTCACTAATATAGCACATGCCATATGATACAGAATTATGGCATTTTGAGACAGTTGGGTTAAATGTGATTTCATTGCTTCAAATATGAATGCTATGTTTCTTGTCAGTCTTCTAAGTTATTTCAGTGAAGTTATTTGTGTCTTTGACTCTCTTCCCAATTTGCCTAAACGTCATTTCTAAGTAATGTTTAAAGATATTGATATTCCTGATTTCTAAAAGAATGGTTGGAAATCTGTGGCAGTGATTTTCTCTTCAGATGACGATTTAAGTTACTCCTAGACAGCTGTGGTATATTTTTGTTCACCTCGTCAATCTCTAGATTACATTTGTCCCTATGGTTCATTTTGTTTAAGGGATGCCACGTTACATATCAACTGTGTGAGCCAGGCTGTCATACTTCATGCTTTTCAAAGTATTCCAGGCTTTTTTTTGGATGGATGACTGGCAGCCTGTGGACCTTTGGCAGACTGATAGCCAGGCTGTGATCAGATTGATTGGAACAGAAGCCTAGGACAATTCTTGATTATAATCTTGTTTCTGTTGATTGAGCTCTTTAATAAAAATGTCACTATGATAGGAAAGAGGGGCTGCATGAAGACTCTGGTAGTTGCGCGTCCCAACTGCACCAAAGTTAAAAGAATCAAAGAGTGAAACTTCTGTAACCAGCAGGAGAGGATGAAACACTGTAATAGTCTGTGCACAGGTCTGTCCACACCCATAAGTGCATATACCTTAAAAAAAAAAAAAAAAAAAAAAAAAAAAAAAAAAACACATCCCAGAAANCAGCTGTCGAACACTTCACAACCAACCTTGCAGACAAGGTAGGCAGCAAACCTTGGGAAATCCCTTAAAATAAAAAAAATTAAAAAAAATTAAAAAAAAAAATCACTTCCAGGAAAGTACAAGTAACTAAAATAAGGAAATGGTATTATTTTATTTCTTCAGTGATGGAGATTTTTTAAAAAAATTATAATTATGGATGCGTTTGTAGCCAATGTTGCAATCACAGAGCTAGGAGAAAATTCTAAGTCTAGTTCGAGATCTGGGTCATCAACTAAATGTCCCTGGAGTTCAGTGTGGGAGATAAGTTGGAATCCAGTGTTCTCCAAGTGCACATTAAGCAGTAAACTTTCTTTCTCTCCTGTTACTTTTTTTGTCTACAGACATAATACAGCAGATCCTCAGCTGTGTGCAAGGTGCGCTGCCTTGAGGCAGCCAACTGTACCCACAAGCCAAAATTCCTGCAGTGAAGGATTGCAAACTTTTGGCTTTCCAACCCTTCTCCCAGACAGGCCTCCATGGAAGGCAAGGGCTGGACTGAGACTCCTGTATGTGTTTACCAGTCACAGACTCCCTCTTGGGGGAAAGATATCCACTTTCTTTTTCTGTCAGGGTTTCTAAAAGCTGGATCGTGCTTGCCGAGGCACTGAGTGGGAGAGACAAGTGGACAGGGAGGTTATCTTGCCAAGGATGAGTTGGAGGTTGAAACAACATCTACTGTTTGTCAAGGTCATTTAATCCCAGGCAAATTGTATTTGAGCTTCTTGGGGCTGTTTGAGTTATTACTGAAATGCAGCAGTTTCCAAAGCTGAAGGCATCCACAACATAATGGTACGCTCCCACAGTGCAATAACATGAAAAATAGTTCTCTCCAATTACTTCTACAGTATGGATTTAAAATAGGAATTTGATGCTGGTTAGAGTAACTGCTGGACTGATTAGCCTGCCATCATCACCAAGGCACAGTGCCTTGGTTCAAAAGTTTCACCAGCTTTTTGTTTCTGCCATGAGCATTTATGATGACATATTGTAGTCATGGCCCTGTTACACCCAGTGATTCTCTACTGGCTTTCTGTCCTTGTGTTTGTTACGTAGAAATTGCCATGTTTCATTCTGTTGGTTCAACAGACTTTAAATTAGACAGTTTCTAAGCAGTAATGCCAGGTAAGAATAAATAAATCTGCCAGACAGTAATGCTGCTGTAGTGCTCCAGGTATTGTGAGTAGGTATTGTCAGGTCAACAGCATTTATATTCTGCACGAAGTGAATCCGTGGCCGAGTAAAGAGTCCTGGAAAGGTATAAACATGTCTGAAGTACTGGCATTCAGAATTAGAAAAAAACCCTCTGAACATTATGCATTGAAAGCTTCAGCACAATCTTATGTACTGTATTTAGTTAATTGCTGACATAAAAAACTGACATCTTTTAGCTTCTCTTCTTCCTTGCCTCCTTGTCCTGCCCCTCCTCTCATTAAAAAAAAAGAAAAAAAAAAAAGGCACAGTAGTTCTCTAATTTACAAACAACCTCATAAATTACTGTGGTGGAGTTAGTTGTCCAGCTGCCTGTGACCAGTTGGGTAATGGTTGGGAAAAAAAAAAAAAAAGAATTCTGAGAGTTTCATGTCTTAATGTGAATGATGCTCCATCTGAAGATTTGGAATGGATTGATTATTCCGCAGTTTAAAATATTTTCTGCTTTCATTCCATGAGTAGTAACGTTAACATATTCTCAAGGAACCTGTCACCCAAAAAGCAGGTAACATTTGACGTGTAATATGGTTGGAGAGAAGAGCTGGCATCACCCATAATTTCAAAATGTTATTGGTCTCTGATCAATTAAAGGGAAGCCACGTTCATGTCATGCATTACTTAGTAACCAAAAACGGAGTAAATTTTAACAGAGAACATTGGAAAAAATTTTTATGAACAGCACTAGCATTGATGTTTTTATCCTGAAATGGGTGTAACTAGAGTTGTTCAGTGAACTGGAGTTGGGACTCTGAGAACCTCTTGTTCCTCTACTTCTCAAAAGAAGAAGATGCTCCAAAAACATGTTTTGAGATAC
This sequence comes from Oxyruncus cristatus, assembly GCA_013399855.1. Classification (NCBI taxonomy): domain Eukaryota; kingdom Metazoa; phylum Chordata; class Aves; order Passeriformes; family Cotingidae; genus Oxyruncus; species Oxyruncus cristatus. The sequence continues at coordinate 18,024 of VXAY01002462.1, read as the reverse complement.
TTTTTGTCCCTTGTGATGAGGTTTGTTATTCATATATGCCTCGCATCATCAGTATCAAGCTGGGTAAGCAAAGTCTTGCTGAGAATGGCAAGTACTGTCTTGTGTCTTTTAGAAGGGCAGCAAAATGTCAGCTCTGCACTCAATACAAAGCCAGATGATCTCCAGTGTATTGCAATGTTCCTAACACTCCAATCCTTGAGAAGGTAAAGTCATGAGTTGTTCAGCTGTCATCTGCTTGTGTCTACAATGAGTTTACAGACCCTCAGGGTTTCTTTAACTCCAGGTAAAGGATAGGGATGGTGCCATGTATTCCTGAAGTGACCCACATTCTCTTAGGACTGTGTGGGAGTTGCCATGTGTATTGGGATAAGAGTGCGAGCTATGAAACTTGTGATGCAGTGCAGCTGCTTTGAGGTATGTGTTTGAGAGGCTCTGGCTCACGTGAACCTTCTGAATTGTGTGTTTTCAGCATGTCCATTTTACTGTTCAGAAGAGTTGGAAAAACACACACACATCACTGACCCATGGTCAGAATTTTCTGTGACCCTGCAGCCCAAAGTTGTACAGCACAGAAGAATCAACCTGTACCTCATAACCCACGTAACAGGAAGGATGCTTATCAGCAATAATCCTGCTTCTGCCTACTTTTTGTTCTAGTTCCTTTAGTTTCATCTGCTGAGACATGCATTTATAACGTTTTAGATGTTTTAAACTGGGAGTGATGGTTGAGAAACAATCCAGCCAGGTTGAAGGTAGTGCAGCTAGGGAAACTGAGTCTCCTCCAGACTTTCTGTCTTGAGGTGAGAGATGTACCTTTCATTTTAATGCATCTGCTTACTCAAGTAAAGTTGCAAATAATGGAAAAAGGATGTCATCTTCCAAATGACCCACAGAAATGGTGAGATAATGCTCTGATATCTTCTCTTGATATAACATGAACTCATGGGACTGACTGGTCCTTTTCTTTTGCTCATCCACTTCATCTCACCTCTCTTCAGTCCCTGGAAGGAGATACAGCATTGAACTCAAGACAGGGTATTGTGAGAAACTAAACTCCTCATATTGGGCAGCTGAAAAAGTCAAGCATCTGATAGTAATTGGTTAGTGAATTAAACTTTAACAACCTAGAGGTTGCATGCAGTCCAGTCCTGCTCCCCTAATATAAATCACTCAGATTTTCAAATATGAAACACATGTTTTCTGTCTGACCTTGTCTTTTATGGAGCAGTGGAGATTGCAAATGCAGATGCTCAGGTTTGTCTGCTTTCTTGGCCGCCAAGGCTGTAAATGGCAGCTTTGCTCTCAGAGCACACGTTACATTGACATTGCTTCACAAACTGGAGAACAGATACAGCTACAGGCAATAAAGCTGAGCTGGATCCTGTTCAAACAGTTTTGCTCCCTTTAGGCCTTGTTCACCCAGGGCAGGATTATGACCTCCAGTAGCAGGGCTGGTATCTCTCCCTTCCTTTTGCTGAGAGGGGGGGAATGCCAGCTGCCCCCATGGCATGGCTGACAGCAGAAGGCTAGCAGTCACCTGCCATTTCTGCCTACAGCAAAATGCAGCTTGTACCTCTTTCTTAGCTGGTCTGCCTTAAAACCAACAGCCATGGAGCACTCTGGCTCAACTGGCTTTCTCCAAGCTTGTTCCCTGTGGCCACAAGTTTCAGCTCCTACTTTGGTGCTGCCCACACTGCTCACCCTTCTCCCAGAGGTGTTCAATTAACCTGCCCATCAGTTTTCCCCATGAGGGCCAAAGCTCTTGTACTGTTATTGCCCTGGAGGAAGCTGGGGCTCCTTGCATACCATTTCTTGCCTCTTTCTCATCAGAAGGACGTGTCCCAGTCTGACACCTAATTTTTAGCATGGCTATTCTTAAACTGAATGGGAGGCTGCATGTTTAAAGCTTCAGATCTACTCTGACTACAGTCAGTGGGAATTTTCCTATATAGGTGCTAAGTACTATTCAGTGTAAGCAAAACTTGGCCTGTTAGTTTTAACTTTTTTTTTCCATAATAAATCAAATCGTCTCTTTAATATTTGCTTGAAATCTTTCCTCCTACAGAGGAATTTGCTGTAACTATAACATCGCCATGAAGTATTCTAGCCATGAGAGCTTGAAAAGAGTTTTCTTCCTTTCTAGAAATCACGTTTCATAGGGAGTTCGACTTGGTCTAAGGCCTCTGTGATTTATTGATGCATTTTGACCTAGAGAGTGATGTTGCTAATTGTTGAGAAAGTAAATTATTTGGTTCTGCATCTTTGTAATCTTAAGGGTTAATAAACACTTCTGATGGAAGCACATGTTTTAATGTCCATGTATCACTGCTCTCCAGGGCTTAATAAGACAGCTTGGAAGATTAAAGTCCTGAGCTTGAACTTGCTCAGACCACCAAAACAGGCAAGTCCTGACTTCAAGCGAAGCTGGAGAGTGCCTTCCCTCAGGTGTTTGACAGCACTAGAAAAGGAAACTGTGGGACTCCCTCTCAAGGAAAGGAGAATAAACCATCCTCAATCACACTGTCCCACCAGTGTGTTGGTGATCTGTAACATCTTGTGTAAAGTCCAGGAGTGGAAACAGAGGCAGTGGGGATGAAGGGAACAAGAACCAGAGAACTGAAAATGTGCAGAGGCCAAAGACTGGAGCTGGATCATCATTTCAACCTTTTGCTTTGAGGAGACAATATTCGTAAATAATCCCTGAGAACTCCTATTGCCTCCTGTCCACACCTGTGAACAGGATGGTTCAGTAAGGACACATCAGTGGGATGAGGTGGTCAGTAGCAAGGTTCTAGCACTGACATCATGTGTGGTTTGGGTGTTTTACAGTCATCTAACTCTAGTCTTGCCCTCTAGCTCCATGCCCACCCCTGTCACATCTCTTCCCTGGAAGGAAAAGGTCTGAAAGCAAAAAAAATCTGGTCTCATGGACTGAAATGCCTGTAAGAGGTTATAGCACATCTAATGTACACCTGCAGAGCACCTTCTGTGTTAGCTTCAGTTCATGTGCTACAAAATCACCCCATAACATAGATTGGAGTTTGGTAAGAGGAAGATACTTGGGAAGCTGCCCTCAGTCCTGTGCTTCAGACCCAAACTACAATGCTTATGCTATGGACACACTGGTAGCAGGAAAAACAGACATTTAAATTTGACTGCAAAGAGGAGTCCTCAGAGAGCCCTGTGATGTCTTCGGACTTAGCAACACTCAACAAGGTTTTCTTCTGAAAGTATTTAATAGCCACATAATATCTGGAGAATTGCTTTGAGGTGGGAGAGAATCCTTTAAAGCACTTTGGTTTACTTGCATGAAAGAATGTACTCACAGGACAGAGCCTGCAGTTCAGCATTGCTTTGGATGTTCACAGATCATCTTAAATCCTAGTTACATTACTGATCTTTAAATCTTGCTGATTACACAAGGCATGTGAAGCTGCCTTTGTGCAGACTGCTGTCAGCAATCTCATACTCTTTCAATGCCTGTTTTCTTGTCCATGATATGCAGCTTTTGTGTGTGTGTGTATGTGTAGTTGTGATGTTTTATTATTAATTTTTAAGACTAGAGTTCTAATTTCCAAGCTGATAAGTCCTCACCAAAGCTAAATGAGCCTTTGGAGTAGTGAACTATATGGTGAAGGTGGAAATCAAATTTTTCCTTACTGAAAGGTTTTATTGTGATTTTTTTTTTGCATAACATCCCCGCACTAGTCACTTAATAAAGGCAGTATATGCCAATATCATTAATGAATCTTGTAATGGAAGAAACCCATTCCACTCATTGTAGGAACACCTTCAAAATGTGCAGTCACTTCTATTAGAGGGCTACAGTGCACATAGCTACTAATTTCATGTAGGAAGATAAACTGATGTACTTTATTCTCTAGAATAACAGGTTTTTCTTCTTTTGAGATGGGGTTTTTATGCCTTGTTTTAGGCTTTTAAATCTGAAGATGTTAGTCACTAATGCTTCTTACTGTAAAAAATAAAACCTAAGGCTTCTGCATGAATTGTTGGATGATGAATTCTTGCATTTCTGTATCATTTCGATTTGTGTGTTGTTACTGTCTGGATATGGTCTGTAATTCTGCATTAATTTAAAGTAGTAACCCTGTTGTGGTTTGTTTAGTTGCTGGGAGCTTTTTTATTTTTTTTTAATTTTGTTTGTTTGTTTGTTTGGTTTGTTTGGTTGGTTGGTTGGTTGGTTTGGGTTTTTCTTTCCTGTTTCCCTCTGAGGGAAGAAGTGTGAAGAGCAATATTTGTTATGATGGGGCCAAAAACACGGCAGCACTCTCTAGTGAAATTCCCATTTGCAGTGTTGTTTGAAACCAAGTGTTCTTTTATCCTATATTGTGCATAACCACCAGGCTGATGAAACACAGACCTGCAGCCCATCAGTTCTGAGCTGTACCTCAGCCTCTCACTGTTGTACAGGCTGGCTTCATCACCTTGTTTCATCACTGATTTCTTTAAATCTAAATATATTCTAAATATTTAAATCTAAAATATTCTTTTACTCAGCAGGCAAGACCTTTCTTGAAGCTGCAGTGACTCCTTTTAAACCTGAGGCCGACTGGAACACTGGCTGTTGTGCTTGCTTGGTGCAAGAGTGCACTGAGCTGGTCTGCGTTTGGCTGTGAAGGTGTCATGTCTCTCTCTAAATGGATCATAGTGGGGCTGAACCATTCTGGGGAGAGGCTCCATAGCTGTTTTTGTGCACTAACTGCCAGGGAAGAAGGCAAACAGGTTTGATGGGGAACATTTTTGAACCGTGCCTTTGTTCAGAGTTCTTGTTACTGCTTTGTGGCTGCCGGAAGCTATAGGGCTGGGGACTTCAGGCAGAGGTGGCTATGTACAGATTTTTGGAGTTGACCCTGGAGACTGAATCTTTCATGTGAAGAATGAGCGACCTCTGTGTCTCTGTGGTATCTACAGCTTTTAGAAAAAGTGGCAAATGTGGAACTCTGTAAGCTTGAGATTTTTCAGAGCATTACCTGGATTCTGCTTTGCTGTTCTGGGTAGAACCAAATGTTTGCTTACTGCTGCTGACATGAGTCCCTGGAGCAGGGGGGCTGCTCTAAAATGGTTGTGTTTCGGATTCTCCTAATAAAAGAGACCAGCTACCAAGTAGACTCAACCCATCCACTATATTTTTAAATATTCCCTGAGCAATCTCCCTTGAGGGAATATCGGAAGGGGTTTTTTTAATCACAAATGACTTAAAGGTCTGCTTTGGCTGAAAAAAAAATCATACTGTAAAACTACTAATGTAACAAATCTATGCACAATATCTATGCAGTGCACTTGCTTATATGTACTATATACAAATATAGGCCTTGCATTAGCAGATACAGCAATTACTTAATGCAGCATCACTACTATATGTCATGGTATGACACATTGTGCAACATGAGTAAGCTTTAAATGCGTTTTTCCAAGCTGTGCTAGATTCTGTGAATGTTTGTGTTCTTCCTGGTGGCTACATGCAATATTTAATAGGAGCGATTGCACAGACTCTGCTATGAAGGAGACTATTTGGAGGGAGTCTTCACTGCTGAAGGCTCCCATATTGTTGCCTCTTTTCTTAATTAAGACTGCTGTTAACACATCTTCCCTTCAGAAGTGAGATTTAAATCTGCAGTGACATCTCCCTCACCACCTCTCCTGTTTATCTGAGAGCACAAAGTTCCTACAACAAATGTGGTTTTCTTCTGTAAGCACCTTGAGGCCAGCAAGCTGCTTATGGCCACCGCTGAAATGGGATCGGCCATCCTGCTGTGACAGCAGCAAATTCCACCAGCCACCTGATGCTCTGCTCTCTATGTTATATAATTATCTACCTAAATTTACATGTATTTTACCTTTTAATTCCAGCCTCTGGGGAATTAGGGAGTTAAATTTTATTTCTTGTCAGTCTAATTGTGTGAAATTTCTTGGAGTGTGAACCGTGGAGTCCCTGGGAGAGGGCTGGAAGTCTTCCAAACTCATTAGACTTGCGGACCTTAGGGAGCTGTAGCACAAAGTTTTTCATTGTGGATTTCTTTGCCAGATCAGCTCTGAAACAGATTAGATGTCCTTATGATGAAAGCTGAAGAAGGCTGCATGCTAAAGAAAATATAACAGCTGCTGGAATGTGCAAATGTGTGGTCAAAGCTGTAGACAACAGAGAAGAGAGCTCCAAAACATAGAAGTTCACGGGCTAAAACTCACCAAAATATCAGTTACTGGACTGTACAATGTAACTTTTTCAGATGATCTTGTATATACAGCTACCTGAAAGGAGGCTGTAGTGAGGTGGGGTAAGTCTCTTCTCCCATGTAACAAGTGACAGGACAAGAGAAACCAGACTCAAGTTGTGCCAGGGGAGGTTTAGACTGGACATCAGGAAAAATTTCTTCACTGAAAGTGTACTGAGGTATTGGAATAGGATGCCCAGGGAAGTGGTGGTGTCACCATCCTCTGAAGTGTTAAAATAAAGGTGTGGATGTGGCACTTGGGGGCATGGTTTAGTGGTGGACTTGGCAGTGTTGGGTTAACAGTTGGATTCAATGATCTTAGAGGTCTTTTCCGAACTAAACAAATCTATGATTCTGATAGGACTTAAAAAAATAAATCTCTTTATAACTTTCTCAAATCCGCATTCAAATTTTGCCTTTCAAAAGTACTGGTTTGTGCCATTGCCTTCTGATACTAGCTGATACCAGGCCTCCATCCTTTATTTGCCTTTCCTTCTGTGTGTGCATCTGTCTCGGGCTCTCACTGATTTGTGTATTTTAGAGAAAGGTCTGGCAGGTGCTCTAATCACTTTCCTTCTGTTTTCACTACAAGACGATGCCAGTCACTTCACATAGGCATTGAGCTAACCTGTTCAGTTGGCTTTAGCTAGGACCGGCTCTACTGTTGCACACTTGCATGAGCTTTACTGATCTTGTTTATCTTACTCAGAGCATGACAGCTGCAAATAAACAAAGTATTTGCTATTAGTGAGCACAGAGACTTGGCTGTACAAATTTGTTGGCTCTCAAAGCAACACTAAAGTAAAGCAAGCCAGGAGAATGGGCAACTAACACCCTCTACTAGTCCTGGAAAAAGGCTTGCCCAAAAAGGAGATCTGGGATTCTCTTCTCAGTTGCAGCCTTTTTGTTAAGCTCCTAGAAACCCAAAGAGTTGTTTCTAGTTGTTTCAGCTCATTGATCTCTGGGATCCACTTAAAAATAAACAAACACATCATCCACCAGTGTTTCCCTGTTGCTAGCTCATTCTTCATTTGGTGAGTTCCCCATCTTCAGCATGCTGAAGATCTACTTTTTTCCTAGTTATTGCAATACATCCATAAATAATACATTTCCCTCTCTAAATCACATTTAATTATTCTATGAAGGTTATTTCAAAAGCATACAGCAATCACAGGTAAAATCCATATCCCCTTTTCTCTCTGTCTTCCACTAAGATCTCCTGCTCATTCAATTAAGAAAGTTGATCTCTGGGAGTTTGAAGAGGCTGTGTCTGCCTCCCGGCAAGAGAGAGATCTTTACCTAAACATGGACCTGCTTACTTTGTGATTTTACCTTGTCATTTCACTTGTAATTCAGCACCTCAGATGTAAATTCTGCCTTATGTTACTGAAAAAGCAGAGCAAAAAGGATGTTTTGCATGACTCACATAACCCACATTTTCTGTAAACTTTATTTTCTGTGTGGCATTTGCCTGATGCAATGACATCACTGCTTTTTCTGGTGCAATTTTTTTGTCCCACTGGTGCAAAGCTGCAAAGACAATCTAACCTTCAACAACTGAGTCTCAGCCACTGCTGCAACACATGGTATTTATAATCCTACCACTTGATTAGGTGCTGAATGGTGTCTAGAGAGGCATATGCAATAATTCAGTTAACTTGAGTGGCTCTGTTTGAAAAAAAAAAAGAGAAAAAACTAACAAAAAAAAAAAAAACAAACCAAACCAAAAAACCCCAAACCCACCCCAAACAAAACAAACCAAAAACACCAAAAAAAGGGAGAAAATAACATCATGGACCTGTTCTCTCAAACCCTTTTCTGTTCTGGGACTTGCACCTCTCTTAGATACTTTAAGTAAGCAACATTCAAGTTTTTAAACAATATACTGAGAATTGGTGCCATTAAATCCTTCAAAGAGTTTTTTAAGAGTCTTGATGTTGCTTTTGACAAGCACTGCTGACGCTGAAGATGTGAAAAGAAAGGCAATTCTTGACATGCTGTGCAATTTTGTTAGCTAGTTAATAATACTTCATTCATCCCCCATAAAACTCAGCGTCTATTCTGAGGAGGTTCATATGTTTCTTTTAGCAATGCTGTGTCTCTTGTTGGCTAAACACTTGGACAAGGACCATCCCGGGCTCAGGAGGATCAGCGCAGTCAGGGCAGTACTGAGGGGTGGTAAGAGAGCAGAGGAGCCTCCTGGAAGAAAGCACAAGGCAGTTCCCATCCTGCCAGCCTCCTCTCCGCCTCCCCGCTCGCCCGACCACGCCGTCATGTCTAGACTGCCGCCCTGCACGGGGCAAGGACTCTGAGCTCAACACTTTCAAGTCAAGGAAAGCTCCCGTTGAGGGAATTTTGCCTGAAAGATGAATGGGGGGTTAAGCATCCAATGGGTTTAAAGCACTTTATATCCCTAGGCTCTCCGTGCCTGCATTTGGCTGGCTCCAGGCCCTGAGTGGGTCGGTGCTTTGGGACGTTATTGCTACCGACTGGCAGCTGGACAACTTGTGTCTCATGAAGAAATTTCTCTGCCATTTCAGACTTGGTTTTGTTCTGACTTACGGTGAGACTCGCAGCTCCAAAGAGTTTTATGGACAGGCATGCCATAAAAAGCTGAAAGCCAAAAATAATTTTTTCCCCTCTCCCTCTTTTCACCTCCTACCTTCCAAGGCAATATTCACAAAGGGCAGGGAAAAGAAGGGAGAGGCATGAGAAGACTGTCAGAAAGAGAAGTGGCTGTAAAACTTCAGGGTAATGTGCCGCTGCATCTGGTTTGGTTGCTAAGTCCTGAAGCATTTCATCAGTAATAAAGCTTCACTCAAACATTGTTTTTGACAGAACTGTAACTCCTGTTGAAAACTGCTCTTGGGCATTTTATCAGCTACAATCAGCACATGGACAGATTGAAAAAGTAATGGTTACATCCTAAATGCAACCAACACTCTCTGCAGGAATAAAGTTTAAAGAAATAACACTTCCCCAGGAGGTGGAGGTAGTGTGTTGCAGACATCTTTAAAAACAGACGTCTGATGTGGTCAGAGAGAGAGAAATTAAGTAGAATAATTTTGCAGCTAGGTGCTAGACTCTGATAACCATCAGAGCACAAAGCAGAACCCAGAAGCAAGGACCACAGAACCCGTTTGGGTTGGAAAGTACCTCCTGAGGTCTCAGGGACAATCCCTCTCCAGGCAGTACTCGGGAGAGCTTGGGGCTGCCTGGCTGAGCCTTGAATGTCTGTAAGGACAGAGATCCCCCATGTTTCTTGCATCTTGTAGATAAAAAAAATATTTCTCATATCTACTGGGAATCTTCTGCGTTGGGACTTGTGTCTGCTGCCTCCTGTCCCATACCAGTGTACCTAGAAGAAGAATCTGGCTCCATCCTCTCTAAAGCCACTTACTAGGTAGTTGAAGATGGCAACTAGCTCTCACTTTAACCACTCCAGGTCTCTCTGCCTGTTCTCACTTGTTTTCTAACACTGTTTAATGATTCATATTGCTTCCAGAGACTAGATCTGGGGTCAGGAAACAGCAGTAAATGTAGGTTTGCCCCACAAGCTGGATCCCAGTGAGGAGCTTGGGGAATGCCAGTAGTGGAAGGAGAGCTTGTGGGAGGAAGGGTATCATGAAAAGAGTGTGGAGACTCCTGTTTTAGACCTGTGGATTGATCAGCATAAACATTTCCTATGGGCTGCAACTGAATGGAACTTAAACTTGGTAGTAAAAGTCTGGAAACTCGTGCTAGTGATCACTGCAGGAATCAGTCAGATTTTATGCTTTATAAAATGTTCTTAACAAATGCAGTACTGTCATGTTTCATAGCTATCCTTTCTGTAGAGTTTTTGGGGTTTTTTTCCTGGTGCGGATGTTTTTCAGGAAGTGTGCATGATGGAGGGCCAGGTCTATAAAAGTGTACCAGTAGAAACAGCTTACTCACTGACAAGGGCTCAGTGTGGCTTTTGATCCTCTTTTTTAACTGTTTCTATGCAACTGTTGTCATTACAGAAGGCTGTCCTGTGAACAAGGCATGGGCTTGTGCAGCAGATACTGGGAGTTCTACTCTTCGTGTTTGCTGATTGGTAACTGTTTGTGAGAGAGGGTGAAGGTAAAGGGATACTTCACAGAAACAAAAATAATCAGATCCTTGCACCATGGTTTAGAGTTCAGTTCCTATTCCACTGGCTGAAAGACTCTACTTTAAAAAAAAAAAAAGATGAAAACTTGAATTGTGCTACTCATCTGAACCACTTCTCTTCTGGTTTTATGTGAAAGTGGAATATAAGTTACAATTGCTTTTGGAATCAATACATCAGACTTTTTGACTTCTGTGAGCCTAACTTCTCAACCTGACCATTTGAATGAGGTTATAAACACCCGCAAGTAAATGTTTTAATTGTTATATCAACAACAGAAGCATACCTGGATGGCTTTTTAGACATCATAAAGGACTGAATCCTCCACCAAAAGGCTTGGAATCTAACTATACAAATGAAAAACTACTTGTCAAGTCTTGCTTAAATGTAGCACACTTATTTTCATTACAAAAAAAAAAAAATGGTGGGGGGGGGAGAGGGGAAGAAACAAGTTTCCAAGATTTATCTTTCCTTTCCTTCTTTAGGTGATGTCATTAAACTACAACATATATGGACAGAGGTGGTAGGAGAATGGGAACCTGAGTCTAGAGAAGGGGAACCAGAGTTCTTCAGCCTCTCTGGTAGTGTCTGCCTGTCTGAAAGTCAAATGCACCTGGACTAAGGTCTGCCTTCCATCAGTCTCAGTGCCTTTGAGGTGGTGATGTTGGCTGCCACAGCAAAGCTGTACACTACACTTTCCTCCACAGCATCTGTAAGGTTAAGAAAGGACAGGTGCAGTGCAGAGACCTCGTCAGCTATGTGTATATGCAGCTGCATTTGTTACCTCTAATAGTCATCCCCACCGCACCCTCTTTAAAGCTCTTGTCCCTCCAATTCCTCTTTACCGCTGCCTCTTTTTTGTGGAGCTTGTATGAGTTAGGGGTTATACACACACAGATTGATGGTTTTCATCTGTAGGTTGAATTCAACTACAGTCCACGGGAAGTAGGTTTTTGAAAGTTGCAAACTATAGTGTTGGCTCAGGCTGAGTCACAGTGTGTGAATCTTGGTGAAGTGCAGCCAGATCAAGTTGTTGATTAAGAACAACAGTCCTTGGTCTATTTTGATCCATCCTGGTAGGTCTTATAAGTACAGGTTGGGAAAACTGATAACATAAAAAAAAGCCTCAGTTCATACTCAGCAGCAAGATGCAGTGCACTGAGAGCTGGCTAACCTCTCTGCTTTGTGGACCTTCCAGATGTAATAGTGAAGGAGGAATGCTTTTGGAAATAGGTGTTGCCAACTGAAACAGAAAACACATTTCTGTAAACACCAGTGGTTCCATTTGAAATTTTTTCTCAAAATTGCTCTTTTTTTTTTGTTTGTTTTTTTCTTTAACAGTCAATGTCTGGTCACACTTACATCATTTTTCCATATTACCTGTTGCCATAGTATTCAACAAATTACGCTAACGTGATTTGAAATGAGTGAAATCGCATGTTGATGTGTGTTTAAGTTGGACAGTGAGAATACAGTGTAAAGCAGTACCAAATATCTAAAACTAGCAGGGATGAGAACTACGTTTGAGTGAGGATATTCACATACACAGCTTTAGGTCTATCCTTTAGCTCCCTCATTTTGCACTTGGGCCCCTTGTGTGGTCAGTGGAGAGAGATGCCCTAATTCAGGGCATGCATGATCTTTGCCTTCAGCCACACAGAGCATGAACATAAGTATTAAATAATTGTTCTTTTTTCCCTCAGCACATGTCTGAGTGTAGTCATGATCTGTGCTGACGCAAATGACTAAAGCATCTCTTCAACAAGTGAGGAGTGGAATATATGTGTGTATGTGTGTGTTTTTTCTTTTATCTTCCTGATACCGTGTTGAACTGTAGCCCTAAAAGCAAACACACTTACAGTCTTTTCTTGCCTGTGTGACCCATACAAATATTTACAGGACGAAGCGTTGCAGTAAATGAAGGCTTACAACTGTTTAAATGTTGAATAATTCTGATGGGAGACAGTTCATGACTAGTAAGGAAAAACTTCAAAATGGGTGCGTCCTCTACAAAGCCAGTTCAGAGAAGTTAATTTCTCTGCCTGTTCCATTGCACTCACTCGACTCCTGACCTGCAAGGCAGAAAAGCTCTTTCCTGAGTCTCTAGGACAGGTTTGCCCCTTTTCAAGTTGGTTGTGTAGACAGCTTGCTTCCCCAAATCTCTTCATCTTTATTCCTGTAGATCACACTCTTGTAGATGGGAGTGAAGGAAACCTCAGTGAGCTGTGCTGAACTGCAAGGAAATGCTCAGAAGCAGCTGGCTGGGATGATGCCCTCTTCACTGCTCTGTATGCCTCATGTCAAGGAGCTCGTGCACAGTGCATGGGTGTCGATAAGCCTGGCCACAGGAAAGAAAGGACTGAAAGTAATTGAACTAACTACATAAATCCCACAGCCCTGGAGGAATGGCTGTGAAGTCTGTCTAGGCAAAACAAGAAGGAGAAATATTACTTCATCAACAAAGCACTAAGGCTATGTTTTGAATCCACACACCATGAGCTAATTACCAGATGGGCTGAGTACTGTAAAAGAAAGAGCTCAGTGAGATAAACATCAAAAGGATGATTCAAAAAGCCATCTGAAACCCATTTTGTCTCCTTGCTCACAGAAAAAACCTTCAGTCATTTTGTTTTGTATCACTGTACTTTTTGCTCTGTGAGACTTCCTCATCTCTTTCATAGTGTCTTTTGCTAGGGTGGGAGTACAACTGTGCCATTCCAAAGATGAACCTTTGGTCTATTACTCCCCATGCCTCATGCTAGTGCAGTAGCGGGAGCCTGCCTGTGCAAGGGAACTCTTGCCGTGGGAGATGGGTTGGAACCACTGGAGAAGAGGATGGGATTGCTGCTGTTGGGAGCTGTGCATCAGTGCCCTGGCAGCTGTGAACTCATGCAGATTTTTAAGGGGCAGTGAAGGGGATCTGAGGTGTGGCGCGCGTGAGAAGACTTGATGAGAAAAGACGGAACCCAGCAGAACAAGCCACGTTGTTCTCATTAGGTAGGAGGAAGAGAGCAAACAGAGTCAAGCCATGCAAAAACGACAATTTTTGACTCTAGGGGCCCCTTTGAAGCAGTCTTAACTAATATACTTTGTTTATTTGTTCAGCAAAGCAATTGATAGATAGAAGCGTTCCATGAAGTTTTTTTCTCACCTAACTATTTTTTCCTTGATCCCTTTTCTTTTTTATTTTTTTTCCCTTATCCTTTGAATAACAAGGCACAGTCAGTGGCCTGTCCCCAGCATTGGTTAAAACAAGGAGAATTTTGTAGCTGGATGTTAACACACTGTCTTGACCTCCAAATTTTAGACTCTACAATGTATTTAGAGATGCCAGCTGAGAGGGTTCATAAATATTTTACTGCATTACCTCATTCTTGCTGCCACAACATTAAAAATGTGCTTTCCCTGGGTGTTTGTTACAGAAGCCTGATGGTCACATTGTCACGAGCCATCTGTGTCTGCTGGCAGCTCCTCTTCCGCCTCAGCACGGGCTGCAGGAGGCAGTGGCTTGAAATATTAATGAGAGCTAATGCTCTTCAATCACATGCAGAACTGCGTGATTGAAAAAGGCACACACTCACAAACACACATGCACAGATGCACTATGTCCATGTATGTGTGTGTTCGATGTACACACTGCTGATACCTGAACATACAAGACCAGATGCTAAAGCTGCATCGCCGGCATTAGCTGGCATCCAGCAATACAGCAGTGTGCACTCCAGCACAGCTGGGCTGCCTCAGGCCCTGTGAAGGTGTCAGATTCCTCACACTAAGAGCAGATCCCCTCTGAAAAATGATACCACCTCATCAAAACCTTTGAAGGAGGTTTGGGTTGCAACCACAGCACCGAGAGCTTTACACTAAGAGGAGAGTCTCATGTGTTCAGTTGTGGCACCCCATGCCTAGCCATGCCAAAGAAATTAAAGGATTGTGCGCCACCTTGCTAGTGAGGAGAGGCAGGAACAGATGGTAACAATACATCTGAGCTCTGTGCGTGATTTGTATCTCTTTAGATAACTAGTCCTGGCTTGGTCTCATGATCTGGTGAGTCCAGAGCCTGGGCTGTGGTAGGATTAGGATTAGCATTTCATGCATTTTGTTGGTCAAAAGCATACAAGTAATTTCTGAATACTGAGGAGGGAGGAAGCTGGTTTCCTTCAAGCATGAATAATCCTTCAGTTATTCTTGACCGAGGTAAGTCTGCGGTCCCCTGTTCATCAGTCATTCTCCAACTAGTATTCTCCATAGCAAAAGATTGTTTTCACCAGATTTCTGCTTTAATAACAATTCTAAATATTAGTCAGTACAACTTGCCTTGGGAGGTGCTTGTCAGGCCAGGAGAGGCAATGAGAAGTGGTTGGTGGCCACTTGCATGACTTTCTACTTGTGCAGCACATCCCTCACACAAATCTTGAAGTTATGTTGTGAATGATTTCTCATACCATGAACTTTATGAACTTGAAACATGGGATTGAAGGAGTTCCTTCAATCACAGGAGTCTCACTGAATGGTTCTGAATATTTGTTTTTTCCTCTGTCTCTTTTTCTGCTGTCCTTAGCACTTAATGTTCCCTAAAAATACCTGTAGCCCTTCAGCACATTGGGACAGGCCTGTGTTGCACTTGTAGCTCCTACTCCCTTGGCCACTAAACAGGGAATTTGCCTGCTCACAGGTCGCTTTTCTTTTGCTTTCCCCAAGCTTTTAATAAAGCATTAGACTTCCTCTGGTTTCCTTCCTCTCAAGAAAGAAGCAACAAAACCCGATCTAAAACAGCCCATAGGCACCCAGAGTAGAAATGTTGTTTAAATATCGCATGATGCCACACAGACCAGCAGCAGTTTTATCTATTTATTCATATTTTTATATTAATTGCCCGGGGATTAAACAGTTTATCAAATCAGGGAAAACTGCGAGAGCTTCCATTACACAAACAGCAGGAGCCGAACCATTTGCCTTGTCCCACAAACAAGTGGGAATTCCGGGATGCCTGGTGTTACAGCACTGGATGAGTTGTCAGAGCAGCCGTAGCCATCCTTGCACTGTCTTACAAACTCACACCACTGCTTGCGTAAGCACATGCGGGTTTCTAAATAGAGCCAAGGAAAACATACAGCAGCTGAAATCTGCTTCTCCTCCTGCTTTATGAAGTTACGTCTGGACTACTGATGGGCAGAACAAGAGAGTTAATGTATTCATAGGCTGGGAGAAAAAACCAACAGGTTTTTTCTGTTCCCTACAGTCTGGGGGTGATTGTGCTATCCTGTAGTAAAGAGATGAAAGGTTTTGTTTTGCCCCTTAGAATGGCTAAAGATAAAGTAGTGGCCAATATAAATGCTGCATTTCAGGTACATGTCAATTTAAACCATGTCTTGGGAGCAACAGTCTAAGCTTTTACATGGAGAAGCCCGCCTAGCTATTGCTCCTACTGTGAAATTCAATGAAAAATTCCTTAAGAAAAACCCTTTGATAAGTGAAGGGTTTTTTTCTTTTTTTTTTCAGCAGAAATCAAATGAAGAGAATTCATTGAAACTCCTGTTTCTCTTTGCAGGCACTGATCACACAACTCCCATGCTGACATGTTACAGTGCAGAGGCATGTGAACACAGGCAATATTGTGGCTGGGATCTGCTCCTGCCCCAACCTGGTCTCTGCCTCACTCCCTGGCACCAGGGCAGGGTCAGGTTGACACCAGGGCAAGTCCTGAGTGAGACATGGCTTTTTACCAAAGCTCACCCCCTTGATCTAACTACTCGGTGAACTTAGTTTTTATTGTGAGTACAAGCTGCTTTTGAGGCATCACTTGGAGCCCATGTCCAAGTTCATTTGTGGCTGTGGCCACAGGTGGAGGCTTCCTGCCATGGGACCTGGGAAGCCCATCCTGAATCCTGAGTATTCACAGACTGCTGCAATGTGAGCCCTTTGACTCTGAGTGGTGTCTCTTTAAGCAATGCCACCAGATAGTTGATGATAATGGGATATGACTGAAATACATATGACTTCAATTCCTCATCCATACCATTTTCCTAACCTCTGAAAATACAGTCTGCTTGAAATAAGAGAAAATTTTTATTGAATTTTCAGCTCCCTGTCACCTTACAATCAGGTGGTAAAATGCCTACAGGTTTCACATGGGTGTCCCCACTCTGCCTTGTCTATTAGTGCAGCGTTGGCTAGACAGGAATAGATGGCCTGTGTTCAACAGCAGGGATCACTGAGGGAAATCCAGGGTGATGCTCACATGGCTGCTGTAAGAGCTTTTGTAGTCAAAACACAATTTTCACAATGTAGTGGAAAAGTGAAAGCTCAGGGTGCTGTGAGTCAGGGCTGCCAAACCTGAGCCTGCAGAATACTGCATCATCTTCCATTTAATGTTTGATGCTGCAGGAACCTCCTGGGTTTTCTAGGAGAACGACAGTAGGAGAACAGGTTTTCTGTCAATTTGGTGCTGATCTTTTACCTCTCTGGCTAATGAGTGCTGCCCCTCACAGAGGCAAAGTATCACCTCACCTTTTACTGCACCAGAACATTGAGTTAAAAAAAAAGAGTAGCTGCTTCAGTTTAAAAGGTGAGTTTGTGGAAAGGTGAGGAAACATTCAGCTCTGGCTCTTGCACTTCTCCTCTGGCCACTTGGCTGTGTGTCCTTTTCCTATGCAGGAATGAAACTTAGGCAGATACTGCCAAGGGCTCCATCCTCAGGTAGAGTACTTAGCATTTATGTATTTACTTGCAAGAGATGACATAATTGGGGACACACTGGTGGGGTAACAGTTCACAGAGAATTACAGATATTCTATCTTCTGATATGGGCTGCTGTGTAGGAGAACCAAAAATGGGGCATAAAGAGAGCAGCCATAAAGAGAGCAGCCACAAGTGTGTGTGTACAGCAAAGGTGATGGAAGCTGGAAGTACAAGTACCCTCCAGAAACAGATCCCAGGGACCTTTGGCACCTTATTTCATGTAAAAGAGCAGAGTTCTGTGCAGAAGAGTTCTGTGCAGAAGCAGCGAGGTTGGGTGGTTGCTGTTGTCCTGATGCAGCACCTCAGTGGCATTTACTGAAATGAGCCTCTGTGTGCTTTCCAGGCAGCAGCAGCTCCTCTGAGAGCTCAAGTATTTTGGAAAGAGCATGAAGGAATAGCTAAAATCTCTTCACAGGCTCCTGGCTCTCATAGAGAGTGAAGCTCTTGCACAAAAGTGATGCCTGAGTGCTCAGGAGATGCTTCAAACACTTATTGGAGTATTCAAGCAATTTATGAAGGATTCACATTTGTAAGGGTGCCAGAATTAGACCACATCACACTTGGCCTCCTTCCTCCATGGATCTTGAAGAAAAGTCATGCCACTGCTTCCGGAAGAAGTATGTCCTCTGCCAGCACCTGGAAGGCAGCATTCCTGCCAGCTAAACAGATGAACTGTACTCTCTGGTAAATGTGTCCCATACTAATCACAGTCCTACTAAGAAGTGGTTCAGCAAAGCCTTCGACGCCGTCTCCCACAGCATTCTCCTAAAAAAGCTGGCAGCCCACAGCTTGGACAGGGGCACTCTGTGCTGGGTTAGGAACTGGCTGGAGGGCCCGGCCCAGAGAGTGGTGGTGAATGGGGCTGCATCCAGTTGGTGGCCAGTCAGTAGTGGTGTCCCTGTCATGGTTTAGCCCATT
>VXAY01002460.1:276-13102 GCA_013399855.1 Oxyruncus cristatus | reverse complement strand
GTCTCCTTATTTGCCTGAATATAGAACTGCATTAAATAAATGGGCTCCAGCTCCAAAAAAATGGCACAGTTTGTCTTTCAACAGAGTTATAAAGCTTAAAGAAATGGAAGGATGCCCTGGTGCAGATGGGAAATTAATAATAAGTTTTCCTACAAAGAAAATGAAAGAGGCTGCAAGACGCAGAAAACCACATTTAGGCTCTATTACATTTACAAATACATACATACTACATACAACAGCAACTCAAAGAGGAAGCAGGCAAGTCACACAGAGGATGGCTGGCTGGCTGCACTTCTCCCCACACAGATGTTTGGCTGAGCAGTTACTTCTATTAATTCTAGGAATGGGGTTTGGCTTTTTTCTTTCTCTCTTTTTTTTTTCCTCTCCTCTCCTTTCATTCTCTCCCCCTTCCCTGGTTTCAGATTTAGTTTGTCCAGTATGGAGAAGTGCCATAGGTGGTTTTGTTAGCCTGAGATTTTTGCTGCATGGTGCTGGGTTGATTGCGTTGGCCAGATCCACCCTAGAAATTGGAAAGAAAGGAGAGATGAGCACCAGCACTCCCAGGAAAGCAAGCCTGTCCATACATTAGCAGAAGAGCTCCCACCCAACGCAGCAATGGATCTGTTTCTGCTCTGCAACATCTGCATCCTGCAATCCAGGACAGTCACAGAGAAACCAAGCAGAAGTGTGGGGACACACCATCCCACCACCTCCCACCCAAGACAGGTTCAAGGACAAGGAAGGAGAGGAGCAGGACGGGACAACAAAGGAGTTCTCCCAAGATGAACAGAGGCGGTGCACCAGCCAAGGATGCCACACATTCAGAAAGAAGTCATTTCCTATTTCTGGATTCTAAGGCAGAACACTGTTTTTTTCTGGGAACATTTATAGTGAGGAAAGGAAATACATGGGCTGGTAAAACCAAATCAGAAATTGGAGCCAACATGCAACCTGCAAGGGGATGCTTGATTTTCCCCCCAGAATTACAGTACAAGTGCTCACATCTTGCTCTCCTGCCACAACCAGGGGACATCAATGCCTGCCTCGGCTTCAGACCTCACAGCCCATCTCTCCACACCCCACATTAGGATGGTCTCTTCACAGAATCACACAGCCTGGCTGAGGTTGGCAGGGACCTCTTGAGGTATCTTGTCCAATCCTTCTGCTCAAGCAGGGTCACCTAGAGCTAGTTGCTCAGGACCAGACAGCTCCAAGGATGGAGACTCCGCAACCTCCTCGGGCAACCTGTGCCAGTGCTTTGTCACCATCCCAGTAAAAAAGTGTTTCCTGATGTTCAAAGGGAACCTCCTGTGTTTCAGCCTGTGCCCATTGCTTCTGGTCCTGTCACTGGGAACCACTGACAAGAGCCTAGCTCCATCCCTTCAGGTATATATATACATTGATGAGATCCCCCTGAGTCTTCTCCACTCCAGGATGAACAGTCCCAGCTCTCTCAGCCTTTACTGATAAGAGAGATGATCCAGTCCTTTCATCATCCTTGTGCCCCTTTGTTGGACTCTCCCATACATCCATGTTTTTCTTGTACTGGGAAGCCCAGAACTGGACACATGACTCACCAATGATGAGCAAAGGGGAATGATCACCTCCCTTAACCTGCTAGCAGCACTCCTCCTAATGCAGCCCAGGATCCCATTGGCCACCTTCGCAGCAAGGACACATTGTTGGCTCATGGTTAATTTGGTATCCACTAGGATGCCCAGGGCCTATTCTGCCAAATTGCTTTGGCCCCTAGCATATACTGGTGCATGGGGTTGTTTCTCCCCAGGGGCAGGACTTGCCATTTCCCCTTGCTGAACTTAATGAGATTCCCTCCCCAAGCTGGTCAACAGCATCTAGTCTGTTAGTCTACAATTGCTGTCAAGGCCCTTTCCCAATGAGCAAAGCAAAAATCCCCAAGACCCTGCTGGGAATCTGCCCTCAAGCACACTGTAGATGTGGAAGGGGCTGACTCACCTGCCCATCTTGCTGAAGGTGGTGATGCAGCATCTGGGAATGAGCCTGCTGATGCGCAGGGAGGATATGGAGAAACGGGGCTGGAGCATAACCTGCGGCAGCACCAGGGTTCAGAGGCCCAGTCGATCCGAGACCAGAGGGTAGGCTAAAAGAAGGCTGTGTGCCAGCATGGAATCCCTGCTTGTCAAATGTCTGCACAGGAGGTGAGGAGGACAGCATCAGAGACTGGTATGAGCAGCCCAATGGTGACCAAACAAGAACAAGAGTGCCCCAGACATATCACCTGAAACTTTCACCAACCCCATGAGCAAGCCAAGTTACACCTGAAAGCACTTCATCAGATGAGTTTCAGCTCCTTTTCTCATCCGTTCTTCTGCACTAATGCTTTCAACATTTTATTTCCACAGCTACTATGCCCTTTTTTTCCCTGACCTCTTTTTATTCAGTGGGACAGGGGATGGCAGCAGCTGCCTGAAATTAGTCCTTCACACATGGGGTCTCAGGCTGGAATTACTTGACCTACCCAGGGCAGCCCAACAAAAACACAAGAACTACTTTTCCTCCTCCTGACCAAAGCTCAACCCAACCTCTCAGCTCACTTGCTTTGGGGGATACTTTTACCACATTAGTGCCATCACACTTCATTTGCACCCAGGACACAGCACATGTGGGGCAGCTTGGGCAGCATAGTGCTGCACCTATGCCAGCAGCTGCCGTCAGGAGCTGACATGGCAAAAGCAGTGGGACAGAGGGTGAGACTCCTCTCCAATAGCAAACAGAGACAGCATAAGAAATGCCACAGCCTGTTGACCCTGAGACCAACTGGTCTGGGAACAGCCCTAGCCTCCTCCACAAGGGGAGCTATCAGCCTGGCTGCAGACCACAGGGGAGGAGGGTCCAGCATTATTCACCTGAGTCTTGTTATAGACTGAGCTGTTGATATCAGGCATACCCATGTTACTTGAGGTCACAGAAACACCTGGAAAACAAAAAATATCCACTAACAATGGGAAAGTCAACCACCACCTAGCATGAGCCCCATGCTTTTCTCCCAGCACCTCTGGCAGCCTCAGTGGATGCACCTTTGTCTGGAACCATTGCACCCCACACCCTGCTGCTGGCCCACCCAGTAGGGTTCTCCATGCTGTCAGACCCACAGTACTCCATATGGGAACAGAAGAAATGGCTCGGTTCCTCACTCCCACTGCAAAGCAGGAAACCGGTCCACTGGGATAAATCACCCACATTCACAACCCAGTGGTTACCACTTGGATTCAAATGCACTTCACCAGGCAGCAGCTGGTTGCACCAAACACTCATTTAAGCTCACAAAAAGGCAGCTTTCCCCTAAGATTAGGGGTGCATTTGGCTCTACTGTAGCATTCAAGAGCTTTCCAGTAGTGCACTAAGCAATGAGACTCAGCATCTGCTACACATTTGAGCTCTTGTCCTTTTACATCCTGCAGAAGGGTGAGGTCTGCGATGCTCCTCTGCCCCAAGAAAATTATCATCACTGATTCAGGCTGGCTTCCACCTGGACAGTCTGGTGCCATAACAGGCTCATAAACACTCACCAGCAAGGTGATTCTCAAACCAGCCACTTATTCAGTCTTATAAAGACTGGCTCTAATAATTTCACTTGGATCAGAATAAAATCAGCTGTTCCTTTGGCCAGTAAATCAGAGGACTGGGCTCAGAGGGTGGTGCACTGCTCTACGGTTGTTCCCTTCCTAGGACATTGCTCCTTTCTGGATTGCTCCTCCACAGAGGAGAGCGTGATCACCTCTTGGCTGAAGACGGTGTTTCAAATGCACAGCAAATGCTTGGTATTTGTTTAAGTCCAAGGATGAACTAGTTAGTGTTAAGCAGTTAAGTACACACTTCTCAGATCTAACCAGCATGTGCAGAATAAAGCTTTCATATGAGCTGTGTAAATTCTTCAGCCTTTACAGTCACAAAGGAAACATTTCCAGGCATGAAACAAGGCAATGAGTTACTAATGCCTTAAAATCTATATTATATAAGATTTTAGTATAGCTCATTAGTACTTTTAGCTCGCTAAGTACCTTCGTACAAGATTTCTGAAAATGCTGTTTAACATTCCTTGTCAAGAATTTCAACAGACAAAAGATTTTAGCAAGGTGAAGAGCTACTTATCTGTAGAAATGTACTAAGAAAGAGACATAACAGTCACACCACTTGATATAAGTAGTCAAAGCTACCCAGAGGCCTTGAAGCCGTTCCAAGGAGGACAGAGATGACGAGGAAGACAAAGATGAAGATGAAGGAGCGGACATTTTAGGACCACTGACTCAAATTCGGGAGGCGAAGGTGGTACTGTGGGAGGGATGGTTTGGGAAGTGGGTGTAACAGATGATGTAATGTCTAGATATTTTTAGTATAAAAACTGTAGAACCTCTGTAATTCAGGGGCATACTTTGGAAATGATTCCTATGCACCCAGCATGCTGTAAAAAAATGAGTGCTTTTTGCTTTCTAATACTCAAAAGAGTTTTAGAGTTATTTTCTGGCTTTTAGGCATCATTACAGGGTGTACAGACAGAAGCTAAACAGCCCAGAAATGTGTGAAGTGCCCTGTTCAACCCTAACATACAGCTACCTCAAGTGCCTACCAAGAAACTCAATCTAGTCTTCATTTTGCAGAGTACTATTTCAGCAACAGCATTCAACTGCTTAGGCTTCAAAAACACAGCACTGCTGCAGGTTCACTGTATTCTTCAGCAAAAAAACTTTGGCAGAGGTAACAGCTCATCATTTCTCCAATGTATAATTGTGGACAAAGCTGCGCATCAGCCACACAAATCCTTGTGCAAAGTTCAGCCATGAGGTTTAGAAGGAACGCTTGCGCCATTATAGAGCATCTTGTATATGGGAGATGGAGAAACAGCTTGGATCATGACCCTGTTTAGAGTTGGCTGCTGTGTTGACTGTACAGCACTGGGAGTTGGCCCTATTAAATCCCAGTCAAGAGCAACCTCATGTTACCTTTCCCAGGTCCAGTGCCAGCAGATTTGTTTTGTGCTTGAGATGACACACTGTAGCCTCCTTTGCTATAATCTCCAGCTGCTGTTCCCTGTGCTAAGTCATCATAACCTGCAGTGTGTACAAGACAAGGTTGTTACAGTGAGCAAGCATCTCTGCAGACATGCATGTGAAAAGCGCAGTGGTAAGCATACCTGCTCCGTATCCGTGCTGCCCATAGCCACTTGCTTGCTGAAAAGGAGTCGAGGTGGTGTTAAGGTTGACTCCATGCTGTTTAGCAGATGCTGGAGGTACCTGGACAAAGGAAGGAAACAGAATACTGTTAATCAGGGAACAGCACACAAAACACAAGCTCCCTCTGCCATCTAGCTGAGAAGTCACCTTCCCTTCACATGGAAAATTCAATCTGGAGTTCAGAGCACTGGGCTGACAAGGGACATGGCACTCACACTTCCAGAAGTAAATTGCTTTATGCAAGCCCCAAGTTTTCTGCCAGAGCTGCCCCTCTTATTGCAGCACAACCCTCTCTCAGAACAGGCTGTGTACTTCTTTAGAATCATAGAATCATTAAGGTTGGAAAAGACCTCCAAGATCATCAAGTCCAACCTTCAACCAAACACCACCATGCCATTTAAACCACAGCACTAAGTGCCATGTCCAGTCATTTCTTGAACACTTATGGGGATGGTGAATCCACCATCTCCCTGGGCAGCCCATTCCAATGCTTAACAATCCTTTCTGTGAAGAAATTCTTCCTGCTGTCCAACTTGAACCTCCTCTGGTGCAGCTTGAGGCTTTGTCCTCTTGTCCTGTCACTAGTTGCCTGGGAGAAAAGGCTGACCCCCACCTGGCTACAGCCTCCTTTCAGGTAGTTGTAGAGAGTGATAAGGTCACCTCTGAGCCTCCTCTTCTCCAGGCTAAACAACCCCAGCTCCCTCAGCTGCCCCTCATAGGACTTACTCTCTAGACCCTTCACCAGATTAGTTGCTCTTCTTTGGATGTGCTCCAGCACCTCAGTGTCTTTCCTGCAGTGAGGGTCCCAGAGCTGGACACAGTACTCAAGGTGTGGCCTCACCAGTGCTGAGTACAGGGGCAGAATCACTTCCCTGGTCCTGATGCCACACTGTTCCTGATCCAGGCCAGGATGCCATTGGCCTTCTTGGCCACCTGGGCACATGCTGGCTCATGTTCAGCCAGCCATTAACCAGCATCCCCAGGTCCTTTTCCACCAGGAAGCCTTCCAGCCACTCTGCCCTGAGCCTGTAGCACTGCAGGGGGTTGTGTGACCCAAGTGCAGGACCCAGCACGTCGCCTTATTAAACCTCTTTCATACGCTGAATGTAAACAGCAAATTCTCACCCACAGAATCAAATGAAACACCAACTGCTGCCCAAGGCTGTTACATAAGACACAGTCCTACAGGGCCCTAAAATAGACTCATTTACCTTTCTGCTTGGAGCATCACCTCTTCCCAAATAACATTTTCTCTCCCAAGACTCCATGCTCTCTGACTTATTGGAGTCTTCTCCATCCTCAAAAGGATTTCCTAGGCATTCTCAGCTCTTTGATTCAGCTTTGGGTTTCCCTTTGACTATCCAGAGGGTGCTACAGGCTTTCAGAAACACCAAGTCTATGAGCTGTCTGCTATTTATAGTGACCTGCACAGGAATACATAAGTTCTGGACTTCTAAATTTCCTGTTTTCTTGGGGAAGAGACTGCAGGTATTTTCTCACGCTTGCATGTTTTTGGAGATCCCTTCCAGACTGGGAAATATGACTCTACTCTGCTGTCATGAGACCCCACCTGGAGTACCACATCCAGTTCTGGGGTCCCCAGCACAAGAAAGACACAGACCTGTTAGAGTGAGTTCAGAGGAGGGCCATGAAAATGATCAGAGAGATGGAACGCCTCCCCCATGAAGAAAGGCTGAGAAAGTTGGGGTTGTTCAGCCTGGAGAAGAGAAGGCTCCAGGAATACCTTATTGTGGCCTTTCGGTACTTAAAGGGAGCTTATAAGAAAGACACAGAAACATTTTCTACCAGGGTCTGTAGTGACAGGACAAGGGGAAATGGCTTTAAACTGAAAGAAGGTAGATTTAGATTGGACATAAGAAAGATGTTTTTTACGATTAGGGTGGTGAGACACTGGCACAGGTTGCCTAGAGAGGCTGTGGCCGCCCCATCCCTGGAAGTGTTCAAGGCCAGGCTGGATGGGGCTTTGAGCAACCTGGTCTAGTAAAAGGTGCCCCTGTTCATGACAGGGGTGTTGGAACTAGATGATCTTTAAGGTCCCTTCCGACCCAAACCATTCTGTGATTCTAAGATGTAGAAGGTTTGGGCTGGAGAGACCAAAACCAGAGAGGCACGCAGGGAGGGTTACAGTTTAGGCTGTCACACTTACGAACATGGTTGGCCCATATTGGAATGCACTGGGTATACCGGGCACACCAGCATAATAAGGTAACCCAGTGTAGCTGTACCCTGGGGGCAGGGTCGGGTTGAGGAAGGGCTGCTGAGCTGTATGGTGAGTCTGCGGCTGGTTCTGCTGCGGCTGGGCGAGCGTGGTAGTAGGAGCAGGGGAGGCAGAATCCCCACGGCCAAATTTTGTTATGTCACCTGCGAAAGAATGAACTGATCAGAAAAGTTATCAAAGCTACTCCAAAAGTGGAGAATTCAAAGGATTCAAAACCTCTGAATACAAGTAGACAACTACAGAAGAGGACACGTTCTACACTTGAAAGCCTGCAGTTGTTCATGGGAAGCCTTCTCCTAGTCTCTGTTCCTGATGGCCACAGGGACATTGCCTGTTCGTGGCACAGAACTCCATGCCATGGCTATTCCACTGATAAAATGGAGATACCAATACTTACCTATCTCACACAGTCTGAGCAGATTCATTATATCAGATCATTGCAATAAAACATGCTAAAAGCAAAAGTATGGTAAATAGCCAAAGAGCAAATAGTTGTTGGGTTAAAGTGTGACTCTCCTGAAGGTTACACTGACTAGCAAAGCCTCATGGGCTGAAAGCAAGTTAGGATTTACAGGAAGTGATAGGCATTTTTCTGTCAATGTCTATTTATTTGTCAAGCATGACTAGTTAACATGTCTGGTTCCTCACACCACCAAAGTTCTGGAGACAATAGCTGAAGGCCAAGAAAGCAAGACTTGCATCGTGGGCCACCTTTTTTAAGAAGTAGGAAGGGAAATTTGGTTTTTACCCCAAAAGCAACCTCCTGAGAGAAATGATTATGCAGCAGAAAAACTCCTGAACACTTGCATTTTCTGGCAGCCTACAGAGCAGCATGATCACATGTTTTTAGGGAGGTGACATATATCACTCATATCTATCTCATTCCCAACTAGTATTTCTTTATGTTCGTTACCAAAAGTATGACAACACTTAATATCATCATTATAGGAATTATAACACCTATAGCTACAGTTTTAAGCTGTAATCAGATTGCAGTGAAAGAAAACCACTGGCTGAAATCCTGGATGGCATTAATGTAATATTTCCACAACAATAACAGAAGAGTAAGAGCAGAAATGAACAAGGGCTTCTTAGACCACGTGCTTTTGGGAATGAAGTCCATTAGATTTGAGGAGGGCGAGGGGGAGCCTGCTAGGTGCAGCTCCTCCTGAGAACACCGAAGTACTAAAATATCAGTAACAAAGGAAAGCAAGCCAGTCAAATTTCAAGAAGAATGATCGAGCTATGGAATATTTTTCAAGCACCTGTATGTGCTTGAGAAAGACACTAGATGACACTAGCATTTAAATTTGTAACAACTTTGCACTTACTCTCAAAGGGTATTCAACTTACTCACAAGAACCTCCAAGTCACATATGAATTACTGACCAAAACCATGAAGAAAAAAAAAACAATAAGAAAAACTAATCAATGTCAGGGTTGAGAGAGAGATGCTCGCTTTTGCTTGGCTAGTTTGGACTGATGGGTTTAATTGCCTACAGAAGGGAAAAATGACTGCTCTTTCAGCAACAGCAGGATGAGCAACACATCTCAATCACTATCCTTGTGTTTAAATAGCACTCACCTGAGTAGGGGTTGTTAGCAAGGCTTCCATCTCTGCCTGTCAAGGTTGCAGGAGCAGGGAATGTAATTCCATAGTAATCCTTAGAAGGAGGCAACATCATTTATCAATAGCTGAAACGCTGAAACTGAAACAGAGCTGGACAACTCTTATGAACCCTGTATTACATGCATAAGAAAATTTTAAAAGGAAGAACTAAAGGAAGTTTGGGCAGAAGCTGACATTGCTTACAGCATAGCTGAAGATTTACCTGAATCCTCAACTTCAAAATAAACCTATTTTACAGACATTTTTAATATCATATACAGATACTTAATCTCTTAATGGTAAATTAAAGGCAACAACTAAATGTTTACCCCTCCCAACCTTTAGCTCTGAGCTGTCATATTCCAGCGAGACTGTGCCTGGAAGAGCAACAGACCATCAGGGGCCAAAGACCTAAGGTCAGGCCAGGACCATAATCACAAACTGGATGTAGTCTAAAGGTTTTACCATGCCCTGTTTTCTAAAAGTAAAAAACATCAGCTAGAAAATTAGCACAAATACTAAAAAAACTGGTGAAAAAGTTACCACCTGATGACTGGAAAATTTAATTAAACTATATTACAAGTAAACTCAGATCAGTAGTTTCCAAAGTGGGGTGTACAAGAAAATCCATTGGGGTGCATGAAGAAATTGGGTTTGGTACCATTAATAAATAAGGTTTAAAAAAACTGAAAATAGAGCATGAAAATAAAAATTTGTTCTCATCTTTTTTTTATGTATGGTTTATAACATAGATATTAGTGCAATAGTATACATATATAATTTATAAAAAAAATATATTGGGAGTGTTCACAAATTTTTTACTGATGAGGTGGTGCAATCAAAAACAGTGGAGATCACTGCCTTAGATCATTCTTCTACAGGAAGGTAAGACAGTCCTCACCCTAGAAAACTCATGCTTCAAGATGACAGGACATGCCAGCAAAACCAAAGAAGCATTTTGTTTTCAGTTTGGGACAAAAAGAGAAAAGTTTGCCTTTTCCTCTTTGAGTGAACTCCACATGTGGGGCTGGTACTCTACTAAGTGATTTTCCTCCTAATTCTCATGGTTTTCTCCTCACCACCTCCAATCCATCAAGAATTAATGCTTTAACCACTAAGATATCCATTTCCACACAATCTTCAACACTGGAAAAGCATCCTCCTCCTTCGTACCCCTCTCTGCAAATTCCCCAGCACCTTCCACCTTGCTGCATTTCTGTGCATCCCTCCCCTGTCTCCTAAACCCAATCCTCCATCCCTGAACATGAAACCATCTGTCAAAGATTTAGTATTACAGGTACTTTCTGTAACTTGAAACGGTGACATATTTCATCATCCTTTCCTTCCCAGATAAATCCACCTCAGCAACTCCAACATGAATCACTTAACAAAACACAACCAAATTCCTAATAAAAGTCTTTGCAGGTTACACAAAAGGAGCACTCCCATCTCCTGAGGAACATCATAACTCAAAAAGCAGATTTGGAGAAGAGATCTGAACAGGATTCAATGGACATGAACTAGAACTGACACAGTAGCATTTTCCCCTATATAAACCAGACAAAATATAACCAAATCTGCATGAGAACAGGGTCTAAGGATTGCAATTATTCCCACTGCCCCTCAGGTAGGGGATGTGCTGGTTTTGGCTGGGGTAAAGTTAATTTTCTTCCCAGTGGCTGATATAGGGCTGTGTTTTGGAATTGTGCTAAACATGGGGTTGATAATATAGAAATGTTTTTGTTATTGCTGAGCAGGGCTTGCACAGAGCCAAAGCCTGAACACCTGCCTGTCTGCGGGAAGCCGTGAATGAATTCCTTGTTTTGCTTTGCTTGTGCATGCGGCTTTTGCTTTCCCTATTAAACTGCCTTTATCCCAACCCACAAGTTTTCCCGCTCCCCCACTGGTGGGGGAGTGAGGGNCAGGCCAGGATGCCATTGGCCATTGGCTGCGTGGGGCTTGGTGCCTGGCTGGGTTTAACTGCGACAGGAAAACCACATCAGCACTGAATATCCCTATCCCACACACCTCTGCCTACAAACATTCAAAACAAAAATCATTAGAAAATACTAGTGCAAACCAGTTATCTTTACACTTCATGCCCACCCATAGGAAAACACCAGAAGAGATACTCTGCTCTTCACACAACACAGGTATTTCCTGACCTACAGAAGGGATGCAGGAGAAGGAGCCTAAAGTAAAAACTGAAATATCAGGAAGAGACTCAAAATGCAACACAGAAAAGGACTGAATAATGATAAGTGATCTGACGTAATAGATGTAAGCTATACCAAACAACTTGCTAGATACTGTGAGAAACCGAGTCTCGAGTTAAGATAGGTTTTCAAATAGGAGTTTATTATATGGTAAAAGCAAGCAGCATGCTGGGTGACGGGACGAGTCTTGCTCCACAAACCCCCTACACCTCGATACAGTGTATGTCTGGCATTTATTTTAGCCATCTCATACATATTCATTACATCATTTACATATACATTTTACAATACTATGCAAAGAATTCAGTATATGTTTATTTTCACAACTAAAGCTAAGTTGTTATCTCTACAACTGGTGATGGCTACTCTATAATTCATGCATTTTCGGACAAAAAGGCACCTGGAAGTCTAATGACCTAACAAAGTTCTACCAAAATTCATTTTTAGGAGAGCAGGGGAGGCTTCTGACCTAGTGACCTAACAACTGTCTGTTTTTTTTGTTTGTTTTTTTTTTTAATGGGGGTGCAATTAAGTTTTACAATCCGTTTGTTTTTCTTCTTTTATGAGGCTGCAATAATCCATTTGTTTCTTTTACTGACACGAATCATAGCTGTGTCTATTCCAATCCCTCCCCTTTTTCATTAACCTATTGATTCATGTCTTCTGCTCTAATCTTGACAATACTAACTTTGCACCTTCTTCATTTTCAGTGGTTGGATTCCAGGTGATTAACAACACTTTGGCTCTTTTCACAGCTTTTGGGTCCATTGGCATAGCAGATACCTGCATTCCCTGTACCACGGAGACTATTAATCTTATAAAACAAGGAATTAAGCATGGCAAAAATATAATACTTGCTAGAGCACATAAGAAAAATCCCACCTTCTTCCACCAAGTTTTTCCTACTAAATTATCCCACCAGCTACTATCTAACTTAGAGTTCCATTTTTGTACTGGCACAAGTCAATTTTCTGATGTCTTTCGCAATATCCATAACGGCTTGCCCGTTATCATCAATTTGTAAACAACAATCTGAGGTATTGAATTTTCCACAGACCTTCTTCAGCTAACAGGTAATCTAGGGCAAGTTGATTTTGATACACTGCTGCTCGAGTTTTAGATTGATGGCTTGTAATTAAGTCCAGAGCTTGGACTGTCTTATTAGCTACTATTTCCATGATTGCTTGGAGGCATATAATTCAATTTAAAATGTATATGGGAGTCCGATAACTCAGCTCCCATCTTGAGCCCAAATGGCCAGACCGTATGTTGCAATGATATGTTCAGGAGGCCACTCGTCATCATTCCATTTCTGGGTTCCTCCAATTTCACTTCTCTTACTTCAGTGCACTGCTCCGCAGTCATCATATAAGGGTACACTTAGGTTTGTGTCTTTTTGGGGGGCAACAAGAAAAACTCAGGTTGGATAATTCCTAGGGTACAGACTCCTCTCCAGTCATTGGGGAGCTGTGTATATGCTTGTTTTCTACATATCCAGAACAGTCCTTCTGGTGCTACCCAGCTCAGATTAGTGCTATTTGCTTGGTCCCAA
>VXAY01002459.1:1861653-1902190 GCA_013399855.1 Oxyruncus cristatus | reverse complement strand
AAAAAAAAAAAGTGCTGGAACTGGAGCTGAATTTGTGTTGTAGTTAAAATCATGAGAAGAAAGAAATGGGACCTAGGGATAGACCTCTACTGAATACGCAGAAAACTGGGATAAGCTGATGATAACACTGATTAGCAGTGATTAGAGACAGGCAGAAACTTTAGGCTGTTAGTGTAGAGAAAATGTCAAGAAAGAGTATCAGCTTTATGCTGCTGAGAGCTCTTGTCTGGCCCAGCCCAGAGCACTCACCAATCCTACTTCAGAGGAGAAACTTTGAGGGGTATCAGGTGAATGAAAGGGTCAGGAATATGAGCCTGAGGGGACTAGCAGGAAGAGCACTTGCTAGAGTGTAAACAACCCTTTCAGTTTTACAGGGGAGTTAAAAGAGAACAGGACAGTTGGCAAGGCAGGTGGGTTCAAGCATGGGCTGATTTTGGTACAAGCAAGGCAAATGTGACATGAAGAATTCTTCCTGCCTCCTCTGCTTCAACACAGCAGTGGGTGAGTTGAAAAGCTCTGATGCAGCATGGGCAACAAATGGTCTGTGATTATAGTGAAGGGGAAAGATGGGGGCTTTGCAAAGCTGATGCTGACCCACCTTCTAAAACCGATTTCTCCCACAGCTTTTGGTCTGCAGGTTTTGTACAATTATTAATAAATTAAATTACTGCTATTGGAAGGCATTCATTGTGGGTTTTTCTATTTTTCTTTTGTCTAGCACTGGTTCACGGAGCTTCCTCCTGTCTTAACGTTTGAGCTATCAAGGTTTGAGTTTAATCAGGCTTTGGGGAGACCAGAGAAGATACACAACAAATTAGAATTTCCTCCAATTTTGTATCTAGACAGGTACAGTATAATGTTATCAACAAAATCCCAGTATGAATATTAATTCAATCTCGTGAGTTTGTTAAAGTTGATGATGTATCTTATGCTCACTTAAGGTACACTAAATTTCTGTTCTAGCTATAGAAGTTAAAGTTTTCATAGGTTTCATCTGTTTCAGAGAGTACACATAGATAACAATTTAAGGTGTACTGCTGTTTTCTGTGGGGAAACCCACTTCCTTTTATTGCTAGGTAGCTGTGTACACAGGCAAAATACTCTGGGAAAAAAATCACACTATTTATGGGTCCATTTGGGAAAGAGGATGACAAGTCAGCTATTTCATGGTATTCCACATAGACTGCATGGTTTGAAGACTATCCTCAGCATCAGTACAATGCTGTTGATGTGTAGGGGTGAAATACCAGGATGGCTTTCAGTTAGCTGCTGAATGCTGTTTGGGAACCTAAATAATGAAACAGGAGTGTTGGTATGTGGCTGCTACATAAACCACTTTAGAATTTCATAGTAGCTTTCTAATACATGTTTGTCCTCTATGGCAGGAACAGAGCTTTCGACACTGGGTTAAAAAACACCTTCAGAAAGTTGTGGAAGTGGCTTATTTTTGTCGCAGTTCTGTTTTAGTGCTGAATAAATTGTAGGTTCTAGAGAGTGTGAGTTTTTATTAGCGCTAAGCATTAGTGATTATGGCTGGTGGGTACAGACCTCAGTTCCAGTGTTGGGATACTATGGGCTGACACTTCTCTCTAAATTTCATGTTTTACAGGTATATGCACAAAAACAGAGAAATAACAAGAATTAAACGAGATGAAATCAAGAGACTCAAAGAGTACCTCACAGTTTTACAA
This sequence comes from Oxyruncus cristatus, assembly GCA_013399855.1. Classification (NCBI taxonomy): domain Eukaryota; kingdom Metazoa; phylum Chordata; class Aves; order Passeriformes; family Cotingidae; genus Oxyruncus; species Oxyruncus cristatus. Next base: position 1,900,499 of record VXAY01002459.1, on the reverse strand, counting down.
CAGAGATTAGAACGGTACTATAGATAACTGTATAAATCAAATTGTATTATAGGCTACATAGAATAACTCTTTTCAACTACAGACTCTGTGTAGTTATTTACTCTAGATTTCCCTTCTGTATCTCTTTTCTTTTACCCTTTTCCTTGTAAGTTGTGTATAAGCATTGTAATTCTGATGCATGAAACATGCTAGGAAAGGCTTGCTTCGTTTAATTGCAGTCAGCCAGAAAAAAAAAAAAATCTTTTTTTCTTTTTTTTTTTGTGTGTGTATATGTGAGTCATGGCATTAATACGTTTTATGGTTAACAGATATTTAAGCTATGGTTCTGGTCCTAAACGATTCCCCTTGGTAGATGTCCTGCAGTATGCCTTGGAGTTTGCCTCCAGCAAGCCGGTGTGCACGTCTCCCGTCGATGACCTGGGTGCAAGTGCCCCCGCCAGCGGCACGGTGCCAGCCCAGACCTCACCCAGGTAAGGGCTGCCTCCTGCTCTCCCAGTGCAAGCCAGCCTCTGGGAGAGAGGCAGGAAGTTTAGCTGCTGTGTTCACCAGGTGAATAAAACGAGGCATCTCCTAAGGGGTATGGGGTAAGATCTCTGCTCGTTTCCCCGGAAGCGCTTTTCAGCGCAGCAGACTTAAATAGATAAACCTAAACGCTAATAATGCGTGTGTTTGTCTCATGCGCTTATAAAAATGTCTCTGGATGGAGAATATCCATTTTCAAACAAAGCCCAATTCCAAATAGACACAATATCTGGGGAGGTCACTGTCTCCTAAGAGTATTGTTTAACAATCTGAATTGGGCAGTGTGTATGTGCTGCTGGTGTCTAATTTATCTGTTAATTTCTGCCTGGGAGTTAAACTCCTTTTCTACTTTGCAATTTATACTTCTCACCAAGTTTGTCAGGAACCTAACAGTCTGACTTTTTTAAATACAGAGTAGCTAAAGTTTCAGGGAGAAAAAGGTTCAATAATGTTGGTTTTCTCATTATTTAAGCCAGGAACTCAATATTGGGGATTGGGTGCACCCTCAGTTTAGAGATGACACCGGTTTGGGTGGGAGTGTTGAATCTGCTGGAGGGCTGGAAGGTTCTGCAGAGGGATCAAGCTGGATCTGTGAGCTGAGGGCAGTTGTATGAGGTTCAGCAAGGCCAAGTGCTGGGTCCTGCACTTGGGTCACAACACCCCCCTACAGTGCTACAGGCTGGGGACAGAGGGGCTGGAAAGCTGCTGGGCAGAAAAGGCCATGGGGGTGCTGGTCAGTAGCAGCTGAACATGAACCAGTGTGTGCCCAGGTGGGCAAGAAGGCCAATGGCATCCTGGCCTGTATAGAAATAGAGTGGCCAGCAGGACCATGCTTCTGCACTGGGCACTGGTGAGGGCACACCTCAAATCCTGTGTCCAGTTCTGGGCCCCTCGCTGCATATAAGACATTGAGGAGCTGGAGTGAATCCAGAGAAGGGCAATGGAGCTGGGGAAGGGTCTGGAGCACAAGTCTGATGAGGAGCTGCTGAGGGAGCTGGGGGTGTTTAGCTTGGAAAAAAGGGGGCTTGGGGGGACCTGATTGCTCCCTACAACCATCTGAAAGGAGCTTGTAGCCAGGTCGGGATCAGGCTCTTCTCCTGTGTGACAAGTGATAGGACAGAAGGAAATGGCCTCAAGTTGTACCAAGGGAGGCTTAGGTTGGATATTAGGAAAAAAATTCTTCATGGAAAGGGTTGTCAAGCAAGCTGCCCAGGGAAGTGGTGGAATCACCATCCCTGGAGGTATTTGAAAGACATGTTTATGTATCAACTCAGGGACATGGTTTAGTGGTGGAGTTGGCAGGTTAATGGTTGGACTCAATGATCTTAGAGATCTTTTCCAAATCAGATGATTCTGTGATAAGTATAACTTTGGTTAGGTGGACACTAACAGTTTATAACATAGCTTTTTATATTGCATTTGGAAAGTAGGGGTTTGGGTTCTGGTGAACTTTGTAGTGCAAAGAAATTAAGTACATGTGTATAAGAAGATTTCAGAAAGATTTCAAATGTCCTACTTTAGAAATGATGATGACTGATAAGAGAAGACAGACTTCTAAAAGTTACCATTGCTTCCATGAAATACAATATCAAAAGTAGTATACTTTGTTCAAACTCCTATGCAGAAAGTTTGTTCTGTAAAAATGTAAGTCGTTTGACTTTTTTTTGGCAATCTGTAGAAACACCACAGCATGTTATGTGGAGTGACACTTTCAGCTCTTAATGTTCTCTGAACTTTGTAAACTACTGAAGAATCCAGGTTCCTCAGGCTGTATCAGGATGCTGTACACAAAGTAAAAATTCAGTGGCTTGCAAGAAAGATCTTCAGATTCCTGTTATGCAGTGTAATTATATATAGGTGGTCTTGTTGATGAGAAGAGAAAAATCTGTAGCAGGTTTTAATTTTTATTATTTTGCTGCTCTTGCAGAGTTCTCCTAAGATGGCTGCTCTGCAGTTAGAGTTGTTTGGAACAAATTTAGGTGTGATGGTACTAAATTTCCAGTGTACTGTAAATATCAGAGGTCCCTTCATTGTTGCTGTTCAGTTAACATGAGTTGTAGGTAGGTGATCAGAAAAAGAATGTCTGCCAGGCATAGGGCACACAAAGAAGTTATTAAACAGAGAACTTGTGTTTATTGGATTTTATGGTCAGTGGGCCATAAGACAAGCTGCTGCAGTAAATGTTTCAAACTGCAGTGTTTACATGTATGACATGATTTGAAAGTGTTTTAGTAGCATTTCAAGTGAAGCAAACTACGGCTTGACTGATCCAAATCTGATTCCTTTATGTTTGGCAATGGCAGCTAGAGTTGTTGTTTTGCTAACATTTAGTGCACCACAAAGTTTTCAGAATTTACACACTAATTACATATTGATACTGTAGGTACCTTTCTTGGATTGCACTGTAGGAAATCATTACCTTCAAAATTTCTGTTTTCGGGGGAAAAGCTTTTTTTTGTGCTGTAGCTTTTAGTTTGTGCACACGATGATTCAGTTTTTGTATTCCATGTTTTGAATGAATGCAGCACAATAGAGCAGCAGGGGCCTTCCTCCTCAGATGTTCCAAGCACATCTCCTGTACAAAGATCAGTAATACATAAACCGTTCACACAATCACGAATTCCTCCTGATCTGCCGATGCATCCGGCACCGAGGCACATCACCGAGGAGGAGCTGTCTGTCCTGGAAGGCTGTTTGCATCGCTGGAGGACTGAAGTAGAGAATGACACTAGAGGTAATGCCACGAGCTGGGGGATGCACTTGCTATTGGAAAAAATTTCCCTCGCTTGCACAAATGTTTCCTCCAGGAATGTTTGTTTGGCATGTGGGTAAATCAACATGCACCACATTGAAACATACCCGTGTTTGGCTTTCAGAGAGATAAAATAAAGATGTAGCCCCATGCAATTGTGCAGCCTTATGGAAGAGAGGTTCTCTTTTTCTTTCAGATTTACAAGAAAGTATATCTAGAATACACCGGACAATTGAATTGATGTACTCTGACAAAACAATGGTCCAAGTAAGTACAATTTCAGCATGAGATAACTGAAAATAGATCCTTTTTGACAACTTTTCAAAGTTCTTAGATGCTTGAAAATAGAGCAAGTATAAAATGATTACATAGGGCTTTGAGATTTGCAAACACTTTAGTTGTGCACAGTCAGATGGAAGACAGCATTACAATATTTTACAGGTGCCGTGCTTAAGTTCAAGCAACTTTGTGATGAAAAGCCAAAATATGTTCCATCTCTGATCCATATTTTTTTTACTTGAATGCAGATTCACGCAATAATTTTTTTTTTGCCCTGATTTGACCATATTGCTAGGTAATCTTGTGGCATTAAGGTGGCAAAGCATAAGATACAAAAAACTATTATTTTTGTACTTTGCTGCTTAGTGAGTATCTTTGCGTATTGCAACTTCCATGCTAATACTTGGGAATTCAGGCTCCTGATTGGGATTTGTAGTTAATAATGCAAGTTAGTGATTTTGTTGTTGTTTTGCTATTGTTGGATTTCTAAAACACTGTTGAGATTTAGTATCAGTCACAACCTTGATTATTAGTCTAAGCTGCCCTTTAGGAAATTCTCCTGTTGAGTAATCTGAACGGCATTTTTAGAATGCTTTACTATGGAGTTGTGGCTCCTCTGCCATTTCTTATATTCAAATACTCAAGTTCTCTCACTCTGACAGGTTTTAAGGTTAAGGATTACTTCCTCTGTTACTTTCTGTTAGTAAAAAGAACTATTTTCGTTCCAAGTAAGATCTGTTCAGCTTAGTTTTCCTTGAGGTATGTTTTCATTTTGTACGTGGCTTGTAATATTTCTTGGCAGCTTAGCTCTGATGTTAAGGATTTCAGGCAGACTTGCCTAGATGACTTTCTTTAAGCTTGCTACTTGCAGGCACTTTTTTTTTTTTTCCTTAATACTTGTGTTATAACAAGGAGGTTTCATGTCATCCAACAGTAAAATGAAGTAATTTGGTAACATTGTACCCAAATAGTCTACCTATGTTGGCTTAGGTGTTATAGGAGGAAATGCCTCTGGATGGCAAAGGCAGTAAGCTATCATTACAAAAGAAAAAGGGGATTATTTAGTAAAACGTGAACTATGTGCTGGACCCATCTGAAATCACAGGCTGGAAGCAAACGTTGCCCTTATGCAGCTCAGCTGGTTTTGTCCCTGTGGATGTTTTGGCACAACAGGAAGCAGGCAGGTGCACACAATCTACTTTTCCCTGCCTACCTCTGTGTGATTTAATAGCTGGGTATTGCTCTGTTCTCTTGGATAAGATTCACAGTATTGGTCTGCACAATACAGTTGCAGGACTGAAAGCTTTTCACTTGTAAGTCGTGTCCTAGGCACATAAAACTAGAAAAATTTTTAAGACAAACACGTTGTATTTGCAGGATACTTCCTAGTGTAAATGAAGTATGAGAAGTATGAGAGTTCAAATGAACTATTTGGGAAGCTCTTCCTCTTCTGCTTGTGATCCCTTTTGAGTCTAAGGAAAACTGCTGTTGTCCTAAAACCTTTGTCAAGTTTTCATATGAAATACATTTCTGAAATTTTTATTTTCTCTTGTTCTCCTGAATCAATGGTTCATCAGCTGCTTATTTAATTATTTCCCTCCTTCCATGAATTTGCTGTGGGGAAATGACTCAACAGTTTTTCCTGTGGGAGTTTATCTTGGATACAGCAGCTTTGACATATCTGTTCCGTAGCGACACGTGGGTTGGTGAAGCTCCATTCCTGTTTCATGAGTACTAAATGTAAGCTAAGAAGCTTAATGCTCTGTACTGTTAATTACTGTTGATACAATGGCTTATCACAAGAGACCTCTGTCAGCACTGAACTCACCTGTGCACTGGTCACAGACCTTTGTGGGGAACCTTCCTGGAAGCTCAGTGGGGACAACTGGTTCTCCAGAGCTGGAGGAAATGGTAGGGGCCCTCAAGCTGACCCACTTACCGTGGTTTTAACTAAAATGTTTTAAATTCACCTGGGATTTTTAGTGCCAGATTTCAGGGTGAGGAATTTTATTTTGTTGAAATCTATAAAGAACTTAATTTTTTTTTTTTTTTTTAAATCAGGATCTCATATATTTTTGTGCATATACACAGGCTTGCAATCATTTTAAGAAGGCTTTCACACTGGTTTAGTAACAGATGTTAAAACCCCCAGAGCATTTAGATTTAAGGACTTGCCAGGATGTCTTCTGCGTACACATCTTGTGTTTGGGAGATTTAGAGTGCACTCTGCTCTCTGGAATGACAGGCTGTTTGATTCCAGCTGCTGTGCAGTCAGTCAGCTTTACAGTTCAAGGGGGGTTGCAAAATCTCCAGACCTTGCATATAGTAGGGAACAGAATGATCAGGTTAAAAGCGACTTCAAGGAGTTTCTCAAGGCATAGTTACATGTGTATTTATGGTTACTGATTATTGAGGTACTCAAATGATTTAGTACACCTTGTGTTAAATAGACTGTTTATTCTCAGTCCAGACTGTGACACCAGTAAGAGGTGTTTTGGGGTTTTTCATCCCAGCTGAGCTGTTGTCATTCAGGCACACTGTGCATAGCAGGGAAGCTCAGTTTTCCCTTTTATGTTGCATGTGTTATTTCGGCAGGTTAAAATGAGTCAATCACGAAGATGCTTTTAAAGGACTTGTAAGTAAGGAAGCACTCTCGTTTTCTAAGAAACATTCTGCTTTTCTCTCTCTCCTTCAGTTTCCCAACTACTTGGATAGGTCTACTTAGAACAGATGTAACCTGGAATACTTATTACATCGTTCCTAGAAACTGATCTCTTCCTTCTTTGCCACAGGAGGAGGAGAGGACATCTTCAGGTGTCCCATGCTTTTACTTAGAAATGCCTTTACTGATACATTTACAATACCAGAAAACAGTTGTATCTCTATTTTACTGTAGGAATTTTACCTTTAGGTAACAGAAGTATTCAAGTCTCAGATATTCCTGTAATAAATTCTCTTAATGGCACATAGAAAGTACAGAGTTTATTACCTTGCATTTGCATGTGCCTTTCCAGACTTTTTGACAGGTTTACCAGGTCAGAGCTGGAGCAAATCACAGACAGCCAAGGCTGACATATTTGAGGGGTTTTTGTACAATGACGGTAGGAATATTATGGAATTAAGAAAAGAGGGTGTCCGGCAGTAAAGACAGCAGAGTAGACATTTATGGTGTACACTCACTAATGTTTTTAAGATCTCCTGTAACAGGTGGTAAGTAACAGTTCTAAGTCCTTATGCTTGGTGGGTTGCTAGTTTTACTTGTGTTTCCTCTGTGTTGTTTTGATTCTGCTTAACTTTGTTACTCTTATTTAATGCAGCTATTATTGCTGGCATACCCTAGGAACTAACTGCTGGCAAAGAGAGTTTGACATTTGGGTTTTTTTCTGTTTCCTTTTTTAAGGTCCCTTATAGGTTGCATGCTGTGCTAGTTCATGAAGGTCAAGCAAATGCAGGACACTACTGGGCGTATATTTATGACCACCACCAGAACAGATGGATGAAATACAATGATATTTCGGTAACAAAGTCAACTTGGGAAGAGTTGGAACGGGACTCCTTTGGTGGTTACAGGAATGCCAGTGCATATTGTTTAATGTATATCAATGATAAGGAACAATACTTGATACAAGGTAATGTTACCAATATGGGTTCTGCATGGTATAGAATAGCTAACTACATTGATAAAGCGAACTTCTCTCACGTGGATTTTCAGATTTTTGAAATGTTTTTTAATAATTACTGAAAGTTTTATTTCTACTCTTAACTGTTAGATTATTTTTATAGGTAGAAGAATTGCTCTTCAACTTATAGATTAATAAAGATAATGCCAGTGTTTCAGCATTATTAAGAGATTAAAATAAACTACATGTTTGCTAATTTGCAAACATTTTAGGCAAGTGATTGCATGCTCAGAATTTTGAACGGGTTATCTCATTAGAACAGAAACATGGAAATAGATAAATGAGCATTTTACATTAAAATCCTTATGTAGCTGCTTTTTTGTTTGGTTGTGGTTTTTTTTTTTTTTTTTTGCTTAAGCTTCAGAGCTCTGATGCACCCTACTGGAGCGTGGAAACTTGAATGCTTATGCAGTAAAGTGAAATGTGAATAACTTAGCCCGACAAACCACATAGTAAACCTAAGCAATACATGGATTGGGAAATTTTTTTTCAGGACATGTCGTAGTATGCAACTGTAAGGCTTTGTATGGAAGTGTTTGAAGAGGGGACAAAGATCCCTTTAGCATGAGTTTTATAATACTGGTAGCCAGGGAGCTGGCTGTGAAAATGTCCAGAGATGCAATAATAGGTCATGGAAAATTTTCATGCTCCTGTCTTTTCATAGGGCAGAAGGCTCGAGTGCTCCTTTGTTCAGTTTTTAAAGGAGGACTGATATTACCCATGGCATTTCTAGATTGCCAGATTGGTAGTGGACTTGCAGCCATAGAGTCTATGGGCTGTAACTGTGGGACAGTTACAGCTAATTCATCTCCTGGTGTCTGGGATACCCCTGCAGACACCATTCTCCAAACAATTGGGAAGGTTACTCAGTATAGCTGGTGTTCCTATCAGTTGACTTCCAAATCCCTGTAGGCCCACTCTCTTTCCCCTTTTCACTTGGGAAGTTTAGTTGTGTCTGTCTCTGTGTGGCTGTAGTGCAGTCGAGTGATGGTGGGAGTTTTGTGACTTTTTTTTCTGAATGTTCACAATCATAGGTGCTCATGGCCCAAAAGGCTTATCTTTCAAGGTGTCAGTGCCCAAGAATGTAAAATCCAAAGATCACAGGAGCAGTAGCCATATGTCTCAGTAGCAGAGGAGTACCCAACAGATAGTAAAACCAGTTAGAAATAATATAGTTGGGGGGTTTTGGTGTTACACTGTACGTTTTCAGTAATTCACTTGAGGAAATCTGTTGAACATACTTTCTTTTTCCCTATTCTTTCTTTTTCTGAAACTTATATTTCACGTTACTGCAGAGGAGTTTAACAAAGAAACGGGGCAGATGCTTGTTGGAATGGACACGCTACCTTCTGATCTAAGGGATTATGTCAAGGAAGACAATAAACGTTTTGAAAAAGAACTTGAAGAGTGGGATGCAGAACTTGCTCAGAAAGCACAGCAGGAGAAGTTGCTATCTCAGATACCCAGGGCACCAGCACCCTCACCTGCTCCAGGTTAGCTGCTTCTGCCTGTTTATAAAAGGGCGAGGACCAAAAATCACTGGGTTTTGTATATATTGTTTTACAGCTTAACAACAGAAAAGGAGTTAATTTTTGTAATCATGAATTACAACTGTTTACTTGGCCAGGATAACTGTACTTGAAGCTCAGCCTGGGGTTTTTTTGCATTTCATTTTTTGTTTAAAGAAAAAAAATGTTTGTTGGTTTGTCTGCCTTTTCCCTCCCAGTTATCCTTAGCCATTTTTTTTTCCATAGAAACTTTGGCCTTTTAAGACAAGTGATTATTATTAACAGGTCTCACCAGTCTGTTTTGAGAATCTGTTAGTCTGTAAGTGATGTATATTTTTCTATTCAGCATCACTGAGTACAAGACTTACCTTCTCATTTTAAATTAAGAGAAAATTTAGATATGAAGAGAAGAATAATTTATTTGGTGTGGCACATTGAATAGATTTAGCAATAGCAGGGCCCACTTAAGATTTTACTGTGTGAAAACAGAGGGTGTTAAAATTATGGAAAAGACTGATCAGGAACAGTAAGGCCAGTGATTTGTAGTGAGGCTGCTGTCCAGATGTTTTCACTGCTGTGTTGGAGTTGTTAAGACTGAGCATGTATTTCTCATAACTATCTGTGACTGCAAACTGAATGTAGAAAGTGCAGTGATTTAATGACATTGTTTTGTGAACTCTGCGGAGAGTTACTTCATCTTCTGTATGTTTTGAGTTCACAAATGCTTTGAGACTGTTTTTTTTTTTCTTTTGTTAGTAATGGAAAGTACAAAATCAATGTTTTGTTTGCCTGCCAAAATTTGGTTTCGTCATGTAAGGAATATAAGACAATATTTATACTAATCAATTTATTGCCCTCAAGTGGAAAAGACTTCGAGATATCTCTTAAGGCAGAAGAACACAGTGTTTATTATTTTACAAAGTAAAAATACATCTGGCACTCAAATGGCTGTAGGTCATTCCATATATTGAGTCTGTATCCCACAGAAAGTTCAAGTAGAATCTCATCTTTGTTCTTTGTTGTCCCTAATGATCGATTGATGAACACCCCTCACTCAAGAGCCTTAATGGCTTTATAGACAGGATAGGTCTATTGTTCCTAATATAAAATCAGGGATCCATTTATAGGGAAGTGCTCAGAACAACATGAGACACAGACTGGTGTAAAGTTGTATTTGTCAATTGTATGACCTACCCTGCGTTTTCTGTGTGGTTACCTTACCTATGAGATAGTGATCCAAATAAAAACAAAACAATTCAAAATTCATGCTGATGTTAACACACAAAATTGTTATCTTATTTCTGTCACTAAGTTCAAGCAGGAGAACCAGAATATTTAGAGCAGCCATCAAGAACTGATATTTCAAAGCACTTAAAAGAAGATTCTGTACAAGCAATCAATAAAGCTTTAGCTGAACAAGAAGATAGAGGTCCAGAAGCTATAATGGATATGGTGAGGATATTTTGAAGCTTGAAATACTTCTTTTGCTTTTATTTTGCAAATAGAAATGATAAAAGCTGATTAGAAGGTGTGTGTCTGGAAACTTTGAACTAAAATTGGTCTTTCTTCAGGGCTTGTCCAACACTGAAGTCCATTCAGAAAGTGTGTACAACAGTAATGAGTGTAGTGCAGAAAAGAAGTACTAAATAGAAGTTTCTATGGGATTCAAGTGCTTGTCAAGAATACAGCATATTGTTCAAATTAAAATCAGATGATTGTGCCCACAGTCTTCTAAAAATATGAGATGCCTCCATGTATTTTTGAGGATAAAATATTGACAGTCCATGTAAAAGACTTGAAAAATACTGCTTTAGACATTGAGGTTTTTGTCTGTGAAATGTAAGATTATAATTGAGTTCTCTCGAAAGACCTGTGGAAGTTAATGTAGCTTTCAAAAATAAGAGGTTTTTCAACAATATCCTGTAGCATTAATGCAGATTCACAACTTGATGAAGATTACTTTTTGTGTTTCACAGGATGCATATATTAACTTTAAATGGTGATAAGAATTAGTGTTGGGTGATTCTGTTTTCACTTCATACAAAAGATACTAAGAGGAATGGGACATTAACTATTTTATGGGTTATTAATGAAACTAACATTTAACAGTTTTTTCTCCCAGCAATTATTTTTTTTGCTTCTCTGTAAGTATATGGCCACAAAACCAAGTGCCATTAAAACAATACATACATCTCTCTTGAAACTGTATCTGTAAGGATAAGACATAAGAAGTGAACATTATAGTTTCCTTAGGCACCCCTAGTGACCATTAGAGATATGAGCAGTTTAGATCTCTGCAGAATTTGAAGCAGACGGTTCAGGTATGAACCCTCATTAAACGGCAGCAGATCTAGCCATGGATATCTTTGGGGCTGACAGGAAAGTACTCTTAAAGCCTTTGAAAATGGTTGACAACTTGCTGACCTGCTGTGTTTTCCACTCCTCTCTCCCATGGTGTCAGGAAAACACACTTTCTCTGCTAAACTGAAATCAAAGTTAACAGGGAAACTGATCTAACCCTGGATGAAAAGATGCCCTGCCACTAATGCTTTAGGCTCTGTATCTCTGATTTTTTTTTAGTTCTCAGAACCCAGAACAGCTTAGGGGGGAGCCTGTTAAATATGATTTACCTCCAGCTGAAGGGGTAGCTATGTAGGTACCAAACCCATGATAAAATGTCTTTCATAATGCTGTCCTTTATCTAGGGTTTGTGGGCATCCATCCCAGTGAGATGTGAAAGAATCTTAGAGTTATTCCGTGGATCAAGTGTTTCAGTTCAGGATAATGACACCTTGAGCAGTGGTCAGCCTTAGGGCTTCACAAAGCTGTGGTTGAGGAGCCACATGGGGACTCCACGATAGGCTTGATGAGGCAGATGCAGATTGTCTTACTCCAGTATTTTCCCTGCAGCAAGATGGATGGCTCTTGAAAGATATAAATGAAAAAAAGCCAAACCATGCAAACTCTTTTATTTAGAAGCTACTGTACTTCAACTGTTATGATCTAAAGCAAATTTCTAGCTAATCTGAATGTACTGTTAATATTTAAAAGCTGCTCTCTGTATACCCAAATTTCACTTAGAGAAAAGTGAAATACTTCTCAGTGTATCAGCGTACTTTCTAATTATTCTACTTCCACATGCATTCAGACATGCAGCCATTCCATTCTTCCTCTTTTTGTTTCTCCATTTTTAAAACAAGGAAAGCCACCATCAGAATATGTAACCTACGGGATTGTAGGTTATGCATCACATGTTCATTTTGTCCATTTTTTGCCCTTTTGCCCTTTTTTCTTCCTGCCTTCTGATTGCAGAGTTTTCCTTTGTATTTATGCAGTGTTGAGTGTAAATAGATAATTATGTATGTTTCTGGAATCTTTGTTAAAAAATGAGGCTATTGTTACAGTTGCAGAAGTAGCATGGCACTCTGTGATTGCTTAGATGAGAGTCAAGGTTTAAGTTCTGCAGATGTTGTAAACTGCCTATTATTCAGTGATTGACCATAGAAGCTGAGATTTGTGTCCATTGTTGTTTAAAATTCATTTTAACATAGCAAGAATTTCCGTGACTAGCAAAATCTTCCTCTGATTTAATTTTTAATTACTTTTCTAAAAAAATAAACCTGTTGAATGTAATGTACCTTTAAATATTTTTTAAAATATCTTGATTGTTAGAGGTTGGTTGGTTGTTCTTTTCCCAGAGCACTGGGAAATGTTAGCCTTTGCCTTGTTTCCATCCTTTAGTTTGAATTCAAGACGTATTTCAGATATGAAGTATCTGGCCTGGCCCTGTTCAAGACCAGGTTGGAGGGGGCTCCGAGCAACTTGATTTAGTGGGTGACATCCTTGGAATTAGATGATCTTTATGGTCCCTTCCAACCCAAACCATGCTGTGATTCTGTGATACATTCAGTAATTTTGGGTTGAAATGTATAAGAAGTGGTGGTTCATAGACTCATCCTTTGCCAACTGCCTTAGATATGTACCAGATGTTAGATTTGCAACACTGGTATCCTAACCTGTAAAGATATAACTAGTGATTAAAGAAGGAATGAACTATTCTTAACGATTATGGCTTCACTTCAAAATGTACTGCTTAAAAACACGACTTACATTCTCGGTTTCTTAATTTTTTTTCAGAATTTCAGCAGTGCACATCACTGTCGTAGATCAGCCTGCCAGTTTGCGTCTCTCCGTCATTTTATGCGTTTTCTGATTGTTACTCTTTCCTTTTCCCCTCACAAACACATACTGATAATGGTTTTCTTCTGCAGGGCTCTGATAATGCCCCAGCTCCACCAGCTCCTAACCAGCGAGTTGTAGAGGTGGCGATTCCTGATGTAGGGACTTTTGTGATTGAGTCAGAGGAGGGGGGTTATGACGATGAGGTACATCTGACTGCGGTTGTGTGCACCGCTCCTCCTCAGTGCTTTCTTGTGCTGCCTGATGAGAAGTTTTGGCATGTTTGCACAGAGTGACACTTGACAGATTTCTGCAAAACTAAATGCTTAGCGATTTGTAATCTTAACAATATATTAATTTGTAATGAAATCCGAAAGGAAAGCACTGCCTACTCTAACTGGGCACGCTTTGCATGGTAACGTTTACACTGGAGGTGTATTTGTCTTTTCAGCTATGGAAGTTCAGTGTTTGTGCTAGGCCAGGTAGCCTTCAAAATGCTGGTGATAGACTGCACACTGCTCCATTATTTAAAAAGTGACAGGACAGTGAGTGATGTGCTAAATGTTTGTGCTTCTGTGTCAGTCCAATAAAGCCAGTGTTCAAGTCTGATCTCTTATTTGCCAAGGTTAAGCTTTTCAGGCTTTGGGGATTAAATTATCCATGTAAATCTCCTGAAACTGATGTGGCTGGTGGAGCTGACTCTTGCTAAGCTTAAAAAAAAAAAAACAAACAAAAAACCAAACTCTTTTTTTCCAGGTCAGGCCCAGGGTGGTGCATGTACCTGGTACTACTTGAGGAATAAATGAGAGGCCTGTTGTCATACTGAGAGACATTATTTTTTGCTGCCCTATTTTAGCAGTAAAAAGGAACGTTGCCAGGTCATTAAACTGCCCTGCCTTGACACTGCCTACTCTGTGAATATTTTGGTTGGGGTTACTGTTGGGGCAGCCCATATTCTCAGATGTCTGAGCATGTGTTCTTGAGGGGCTCTGGGGAGCTTTAGCTTCCCTAGGCAAATGGATATTTCAGGTCATTCTGCCCTGGAATTGTGATCAGTTGTAACTGGGAATATGGGGTGGGGAGTAAAATGATTTAATTGACACCATCACACTGAGTTTGGCTTCTCACAGATATGTAGTCTCCACCTTTAAAGACAAGAGGATTTAACCTCATATAGTGACCTGCTTTTTTGTTTATTTTTTCCTTCCTTTTTTTTTTTCCTATTGTCCCCATGCCATTGTCTTTCTCGAGGAAAACTTTCTTGCTATTTCCCTGTTCATTTTGTAAGTGTGTTCATTTTTTTTTTTTAATGTTTTTATGTGTGGGAAACTGTGGCAGGGAGTTTAAGGTTCTTCATCTTTTCTTGCTGTGCCAGTTGCTGTGTCAGCTATACCAAGGAGAGAGGGAGAATTTTTCTTTGCTCCCAGTTAACAAAGGAGAAAGGTTACTCTGAAAAGCCTATGTGTATCGAATTGTATGTAACTGATGTGAATAGCTGAGATATGTGTCCTGTGTTTGGCTTTGTGTTTGTTAATTGTTTTGGGTTTGATGTTTAAGAATTTGTCTTCAAATGCTTCAGGAAGCAATTGCATTTGCAGCAATGAGTCTCTGATTCTAATGTTGAAATATGCATAAAATACAGGCAGTGTGGTTTTAGTGTAGTGTGATTGGATGATTTTTCTACTTGAAACTTTTTTCTTTTAAAATCCTTTGGCCATGGGTAGCACTCATTCAGTGTGCAGTTTCTGCTGGATACTAATGCTGAACGATGCATGTTCCTTTCCTGGGAAGTTTGGACCGTGTAACTTTTTTGACACAGTTTTCTTCAATTTTTTTTTTTTTGTGAGATTCCTTTAAAGTTGTCACAGTAAAACTATATACACATGCCGTGATTTGATTTGCAGGATATGCACACCTGATCTGTATTGAACTGTGGCATTTCAGTGTATGCATGTACTAAGTTGCTTTTCATCTTGCATGAAACTAAAATCATATTGAATTTGGTCATTTAAATATTAATCATTCAAAACTTTTACCTTAAATCCCTTGTGGCAGGTCATGCTGACCCCGAACATGCAAGGTATTATCATGGCTATAGGTAAAGCCAGGAATGTTTATGACAGGTGTGGGCCAGAAGCAGGGTTCTTTAAGGTACAACTAACATTTTCAACTTTTTCTCCTGACTTTTCTTGCTAGATATGCTATTCCCCCCACCCTTTGATGTATATTAAGACTTTTCCAGCATTTATACGTATTTGTCTATATCAGTCATCCATATTTCTCCCTTGGAAAATAGATATTTGCCCTGTTAATATCAGTAGCTTATATACCTTTCTGCTTTTTAGCTTTCTAATAGTAGTAGTGAGGAAAATAATAGTAACATGAAAGATACGTAATCAATAAGAATATTCCCTCCCCCCTCCCCATGCCTTTGCTTGACTGTTAGGGCATCAGTTTTTTCACCCAGGGAAATGAGTGTTTAGTCATTTCTTGTGTATTTTAAAGAGATGTTCTTGTTCAGTACTCCGTAAAAGATTTTTAATAAATCTACAATACTTTCTTTTGTGGAACTGCATGGGTGTCAATACTATTTATTATAAAATTTTTTATTACTGGGAATTAGACATTAGGCTTGTTGTGGTTATTGCTCTTCTCAATGATGCCGGATTTCAAAATGTGTTAGTTTTCTTAAATACACAAACTTCTGAGCACTTTTAGCTCATAGTCTTTTGAATTTTCAGGGTATTAGAAAGGGAATTACTTTGACATGATGTAAAATCCTCTCAAATGTGGTCTGGAGAGGAGGAAGAAGCTTCCTGCTTGTCACTGAGTAGCAGCCTGTTTTCTTCTTAACTGTTATGATGTAGTTCCACTAGAAGGAATTCGTCAAAATCCCAAACCCCCAAACAACAGCCAAACTAACAAAACACCCTACCACCGCCACCAAAAAGGTCTCCAACCCCTTGGTAAGGAAATTGAAATCTCATGGATTGAGTCGGCTTATGTGGGGGTTTGTAATGGACACTTAGAGAGGGGTTATGACCATTACATATGTTTGCAGGGTTGTCTCTGTTAACTGTGCCTGCCCTCAGGGAACAGAGAGACACCTGCCATAGCCTCTGTTGAGTGAAATGGGGTTTGTATGGGATTCACTCCTTGTTTTTTTTTGTTTTATTTCTCAAATTTACTACATAACGAAAATATGTCAGTATTTTTTATTTTTTTTTAAGCTCAGAAAACCCACCCTCATTTGTTCAAATCACCCCTTACCAGAAAGTTTGATTATACCTAGTCGTTTTTTTAATATGGAGGGTGTTTCGGCAGTTTTAAAACAGGAATGTAGTTCAAAATAAAATCTATATTTAGTGCTTCAGAGTTACCAAGACAATACTCAGTTGCAATGTTTTTCAGCCTTTAATTTTGAACACTTAAGAACTTTTGCTTCATGGGGACAGAATTGTCTTCGAGGTAGAAAATGGTTTGACACTAAATTGTTGGAAAGTAGAAAACTTTCCTTATTCATTTTCTGTGGAATCATGTTTGCAATGGCTTGGAAGAGGTGGAATGTGATTAATTTTCAAGGAATGAATTAGCATGAACATACACAGATGAAGTGGTCCTCCTTAGGACCACTTAGGAGGACCACTGAGACTTATCAGATGAAATCTCTCTTTTCTGCATAAACTTACTGTAAAAGCTTCTGTATCTTTTAATACTGTTATACTCTGTTTGTTTATGGGTGTTTTTTACGAAATAAACAAAATTGGTTGTTTTCAGAAAATTTTGGGGGTTTTCTATATCTTTGTTTTAGTGTAACTCAGGTGAAACCACTTTGATGTGGGTCAACTGCCAAGGTTTCACTCCCACTCTGGATCTCAGGCTTAAGACATGACTAAGATTCAGATATTTCTTGATCAATGACCTCTTCTAATCATCCTCCTTTAAACTTTGTCGACAGCCCTTGCAGAATGTTTGCTGTGACACTTTTTTCTACCATCCCTTTTTCCTGTATTTTGTGTAAAGGAAGTGTTACTTTTTTATTGTACGTAGGGTTTCTGAACCTGTAATATACCATACTATTTAAAATATGAGTATAAAAATAGAGGCTTTGCATTGCATTTTTCCTACTTCTCAGTAATTATATGAAAAATTAAATGTCTTAATAGCAATTTCTGTTGGCTTCTGGCCTACCTCAATAAACAGGGTTTAACTGTTATCCTTGCTGACTTTCCAGTAGTAGAACTTCTGATGTAAGATAGTGGAAACTCTCTGTGGCTTTTGGCATTTATAATGTTCTCCCAAACTTCCTTTTTAGTGGTAATGCATATGAGTATTTAAAGATATTGATGCCGAATCATCAATAGTTTTAAAGTTCTCCACACGCTCTGTGTTTAAGCCTGTATGATTATTTTCCTACCTGCTTGTTTAGTCCTGAAACAAAACATGTACTAGTAGAGGATGGGAGCCCAAATTTCTGGCAGTTGCCTGCTGCTGCCATGTATTACAACATAAAGGAGTTTGAAATATTGAACAGAGTTGGGTTTTTTTCCTGACTGCTTTGGAACTCTATTTTGTGTATTTGTTGTATTGAAACTTTGCTGATGTGTTAGCAAACAATCTGATCACCTCCCTGTTTTGAGAGGGAAATTACAGAACGTGTTAAAGTTTGTCACCATTTTTCTAATTATTTTTATTGTGGTTTTTGTTCCTGCTGTATAGTTTCAGTGAATGAGATCTAATGAACAGAACAAAATATGAAATCTAATGTGATGGCACATCTGGAAACATAAACACTTCTGATGACCTCTAAAGTTGACCTAAAATATTCAGTGAGGGCTCCATCCTGCCCTGTAGGAGGCTAATACTGTTCATATTGAATTATTATTTTCTCTATAAATCCTGTAATTTGATTTTTGTTGAGAGGCATTCTCATTCTCACTTAGTGTTTCCAAAATCATACATGTTCATTAAACTTCCCATAGAATTTATTTTATTCATGCATTTGCATTTTAACCATATATTAGAGGTACCTGTTTTACCTTATGAATATGCAGGAAATTTCTTTAAGTAAAGTGTTGGAAATCTTATATTAGCTTTGAATTGTAAATGCTTAAAGAAACCTCTAAGGATTGGATAAATCTTCTCTCGGGGGGTCATAGCACAGGATTGGAACTGCTTTTGAAGTAAAGGTTTACCTGGGATTTTGACAGGCGTAATTTGAAAGAAAAAGAACAACTTGACAATTAGTCTGGGGTTAGTTTGTTTGTTTGCTTCTTTAAAAACAGAGTTTAGACTTCTTAGAAGGTTGAACTATTGAACCGTTAATAAAAATATTTTATAGGCAAAATGCCATGGGATGTGAATTGTCTCGTTAGTGTTTCTGACGCTGGAGTTAAAAGCCAGAAGGAATAATGTCTGGTTTGTTTTAAATTATGTAGGCAATTAAATTGGAATACACACGTTTGCTAAAGTTAGCCCAGGAAGATCCACCCCCTGAATGTGATTATCGTCTGCGTCATGCAATTGTTTACTTCATCCAAAACCAGGCACCAAAGAAGATCATTGAGAGAACATTACTGGAGCAGTTTGGAGATCACAATCTGAGCTTTGATGAAAGGTAATAAGATCCGCACGTCTCATTTCCTGTGCCCAAGGATGTTCTCTGGTGTGTGGAGACAACCCTTCATGTTCAGCTCCTGCCTGTAATAGAGGGAAGGCTGGTGGCTTTGGCTGGCCCTATCTCCTAGTTAATAGCTTGCAAGTTTACTTGGTAAGACATTTCATCTCTATAAAAATCTGGTTTCTATTCATATAAAATCAGGAGAAATACTCAGTGCTGTTCATAATTTTGCACATAGATTTCTGTACCTTCACTGTGCATTTCCTCACTGCCCTGAAAGCCAGCAGTAGACAGCCAAGCTTTTTAAGCTAGGTGAGCTACTGACTTGAAAGACAATGTCTCTATTTCACTCAAAATTTCTGTCTACTTAATGATAGAAATAGACAAATTACAAGTTAGAAAACATTAGTCTGATTTCTGTATAGTGAATGATCTTCTGAACTTCTGCAAAGTAAATGTTGGGGTGTTTCAAGCCGTCTGAACTTTTAAAAAGAAAGACTGAGCAATGTGGCCATTTAGCAAGATAAAACAAGAAGTAATCCTTTGAATAGCGCAGTCCTTCATCACACCTACTTCAAAAGTGTGCTCTCTCCTGCTGATTATACCATGCATAATAAAAATGTGTAGCATTTTCATACTGGTTTGCATAAGGCTTTAGCTTATACTATGTGAAGCTGCTGTCCTGTATGGATAATACCCTCTGGGAATTTCCTGTTGCTTTTTGTAAGGTGCCGTAACATAATGAAAGTTGCTCAAGCCAAACTTGAAATGATAAAGCCAGATGAAGTCAACATGGAGGAATATGAGGTCAGTATTTCTTTAAGTTTAAATGTGAAATGGTTATCAGTAAGCTGAATTTTGTCTTCCAAAATTTCACCTTATCTTGTACTGAGAAGTTAGAACTGGTTATTGAAAGATCGTTTGTTTCTCCAGAGGCTGCTGTTGGTCTAAAGCTGTTTTTTCCACATCTGTAATTCCAACGTTTGAGCGACAAATAAATGTCAGGTTGGAGTCTGTCCTTGGTTTGTTGACGTGTCTTGACGTCAGTAACAACAGTTTGCAGTTTATCACCGTATGAGCCAACTGGCTTTCTCTAGACAGACAGAGCTGGCAGTGAAGGAGTGACAGTGGCCTAAGCCCAGCCTTACTCATCCTGAGAACTGGGTAGCAGTCCCAGCGACATTTGTGCTTTTCCTCCAGCTGTCTCTGAGGCCATTCCCATTTTCTTATGAGCAGCAGATTCTTCTGTTTACTGAGACCATACATAACCAGCTTATGCACTTAATGTTTCCTCTTGTGTGAAACTTGGAGAGAAAGTAAGAGTGAATCTTGGACATTAAATAATTGTAATTATATTTGCAAAAATAATTCATCTCACACTTAAAGCTAAGCCTGTAGCTCGTTTTACAGCAACAGCTTCAAATCTATGTAATTATATTCATTAAGACCTCTTAACAGTGCACCACTTACACCTCATTGTTGTTCTGTTAGGTCTAAACAACTTGTTTAGGAGGACCGTGGGAGTAATCATTCCCTCACAAACCAAAGGAAAAATTTGTCACTTCTCATTAACGTGTTCAGGACCCACAGTAGATGCTCCCATATTACAGTGTGCCCACTGTAGCCTGTGATGGGAAAGGGCCCTTAGAGTGCCATTTCTGTTTCATATTTTTGGCTGTTCGGTGATCTGTTTCTGTTGAATCTGTAAGAAGCTGTGTCCTATGGTGTGCTGTCCCCTGTTTTATCTTTAATGCACAGTTGCAAGGTGGTATCTAACCTACTGTAGTAAAAGTGCCTTTCTCACTCGGAGCATTTACTTACAAAGTGGACCAGGAGTCACTTTGCATAAATGGTGAGGCAGTAAGATAAATGTTCTGCTCCAGGACCAACACCTCCACAGTCTGAGTTGTGTTTGTGTTTTTTGGCACTTCCCGTGTAGAGTGTTCAGACTTTTTCTATGTCACTCTTTTATTGAAATGTAAGCTTAATATTTAGCGTATGAAAAAGCTTTCTAACACCTCCTGAGTAAATAACTAAATGTAGTATAGGGAAGAAAAAAAAGGGATCTCATAAAATTCTGACTGTGGTTCTCCAAAGATGCTTTGTGTTCCTTTCAGATAGTAGTGTGTTCTGTAAGAATAATTTCATCTAGAAATGTTTTAGATATTTAAGAATTTTCTTTTTAGTGAGGGAGGGTGGTTCAGGTGGACTTCTCACATATGCAAGCCTACTAAGGGTTCTTAGCACTTACTGTGAGTATTCAACACCAAAAGTGGAAGGGGATGTGTTTGTGTAAAAAAAAAAAAAAAATATATATTTCATATATGTGGATGAAATTCTGTTTACCCTTTCTTATATGCAGAGATGGCATCAAGACTATAGACATTTCAGGGAAACAACCATGTTTCTCATGGTAGGATTGGAGTTTTTCCAAAAAAAGAGGTAAGTGTTAGTATGGAACTCAAATGTAGTCGAGTGATATAAAGGCAAAATGTAACATTGATAAGTAAAGCCATTTTTTAAATTAAGAAATGTTTAATGGATTATTAATTTCAGTTAGCCATGTATTCAGTCTTTTAATGTCTTCAGTCTTGCATGTGCCTTAGAGCTTCCCACATCTTCTTATCCTTCATCTCCGTTTCCAATCTCTTACCAAGCCATGGGTACTTTTCAGAGCATCCTTCACATGCTTCCTTACTCTTCCTTGTCACCTAATCTTAAGTGCTCTGGGTATCCATCAGCCATAAAAATCGCCTTTCTCTGGCACCACATGTGCACATACATTTATCTGCTTTCATCAGCAATCACAATTAGTCAAGACCTGTCTTACCTGCCTTTTTTTTGGGTCTTCCCGCTGAAACAAAGTTTTGCCTTCTGAAGACAAAACTCCACCTTTGATGAGCTCCAAAGGTCAGGAAAGCAGAACATATTTGAGAAAAGCTATCTTAGCTGCCATAGTTATAGCTGATTGTCCTTAGCTCCAAGGTGATTCATTCCCTTCTTTCTGAATCAAGTCAGGAATTGTGACTGTATAAAATTGGTGACATTTATGTACTGAACGCACTACAGCTAAAATTTATTCTGATCATGCAACAAGGATGGTGATTACAGTATAAATGGCTCAAAATGAGAATTAATCAGTTCTCATGAGAGAATCCCTCAACAAGAATGGAGAATAACTGTCTCAAACCAGAATTGTTCAAAAGTACCTCATCCTCCCATGCCCAGCCGAATGAATGAGTGGTTAGTTGCAGAATATCCAGTGGAGTGAAAATTGAGCATTCCCATGAGATAGGAATTTTTGATTTTTGGAAAGAATTCTGATTTTTTTTCATGTATAAAACAGTAGATAAGGTAATTATAGTGGGAATCAAATTTAATTATTTCTCTTAGTTTTTGTGTAGAAAATTACTTCATAGTTCTCTTTCTTGTCTTGTATCCTCCCGAAAAAGAAAGGCCTCTAACAAACCAGAAAAATTGATTGGAAGAGACAGTGCATGAAGAGGCACAGAATGCCTTGGTGACAAGATATGTGTTTGTATAGTGGCAAACACAATGAGCCCATAGTCTTGATTTGTCTTCTGGTTGCTAGCATGTAATAACTGGTACATTAATAAATAATCTAAATTGCAATATGCTGCCTTGGCAGTCTTAAACAGTTTTTGTGCAAAGGTTAGTCAGAAGATTGTCTGGCTTACTTGAAAAATAAACACTCTGGGGATGTTGCTTCATCCCCTAAGGAGGCAAAAAGTCACGGGCATCAGTGTGGGCAAGAAGTAGGTTTCCTGTAAGCCACACTGGGCATGCTCTGAGCTTGTAATCGGGAATGGAAGATGAAGTTCCTTGGCACTGGGAGTCCAATTGTAAAATACCAGTGTTTTCACTAATTCTCTTCTTGACATAATATATTGTGATCGTGCTGTGGGGGAGGGAATGAAGCACAGGTTTCTGCTCTGTGCTGAACAGCAGTTTTCAGGAGTTTCGTGTAGTTTTAGTAGTTTCAACCTTTTTCAGTAGTTTGGTTTTGGTAATTTGAACTTAAACCATGACCTTGTGTTCTCACTAGGAGTTGAGTGAGTGCACAATGTACCTTTCCTTTAACCACTGCCTTAGGAAATTTCTCTTCTTAGATTTTCTTAGTATTTGAATAAAAATGAGATATCAAAGTGCTTGTTTTTGGGGTAGCTGCCTGAGCTGCTTTCAGTGCCTGTCGTAACTGGGTTTCTGTAAGTCAGAGAATTAACCATTTCAGGTTTCTGCTGGAAATGGTATGCAGCAGTGTGAAGGGAGACTGTTAATCTGTATATGAAGGGATCTCTGTCAATTATTAACTATTGGGATTTTGAGTCCTCTCTTACTCCTTCTCTACCCATCAGGCTTGCATTTATCTTCTGCATTTAGATTAAAGACAGAACTATCAACAATCTAACAGCGCTTCTGCTTCTGAAGTGCTGTTGTGGCTTCTTCCATCACATTAGATTTCAGTAATTTGGAAGAACTTAAAGTTAGTGAAGCTTAAAAATTCACAGTTTATGTTTTGGAAATAAAGTGACAGCTTTGATTCTTAATTGCTGAGGTGCAGAATGCTATTAAGAGATTTATGGCAACAGAACCTCAAACCTAATGTGACATAAATGCACAGTAAGTTTTCATGTATACTCAAGGCTTATCCAAAGCCGGTTTTGAAGTGAGTGAAATGATACCCCTTGGTTTCAGTGAGCCTTGAATTACATTTCATGTATAATGATCTAACACAATAATAAAATAATTTGGGTTTGTGTGTGTTAACAACAAAACTGTGTGGTAGAAAAAAACGTTGTGAAGAGATTGATGGGTAGGGGTGGACTAGACATAAAGCAAGTGGAGTTACCTATCCTTTTGAAGAACACAGCAGCTACCTTGAGGTGGTACCTGGATGTTGCATCTAATGCTTTTGTTTCTGCACTTCAGCTATATGGAAGCCTTGCTCTACCTTATCTATGCTTACCAGAATAACAAAGAACTCTTGTCCAAAGGCCCGTACAGGGGGCATGATGAGGAGCTGATATCTCACTACAGACGAGAATGTTTACTAGTAAGTGAAGGGTCAAGTATATGTTTTTCAAAAAGGTGAATTTGCTGCGTAGCTTGAATAAAATTAATTTGTAGAAATGTGTTGCTATCACGTACAACAAAAGCAAAACCTCCCTCCATTAAAAATTTAATACTTAGGCTCCTGTACGGGGGGAGAAAAAAAGCAAAAATAAAAAGGAAAACATTATTTCCCGTTTGTGGGGTTTTTTTTTTTGAATAATCAGTCATTTTTGATTGATTGATTTGATTGATTACATTTAGGATTGTAAATAGGGTGCTCTCTGCCACCGTGTCTGGGCTAGGTAGGAGCAATGGTTGACAGCACTGGGGAGCAGACTCACCCTGTTGCCATAGTTTTACGAGGAGCCAGATATTGGAAAAGGCATCAGCAATGGTGCCTTACCCGAAGCAAGGGATTTTTTCCTTGTTACCTCACCTTTAACAATAGTGAGAAAACAAAAGCAGGTGATAGAACCTCAGTCTTAAAAAGAACAGCTGCAAAGCCGGAGTTGGCAGGTAGGCAATGAAGTGGCTTCAGGAACAGCACAAGATCAAGTGGATTATTAGAGTTTATGTATCATAGTCTAGTAACCGCTGTGGTGTTGGATCAAGGGTTGGACTTGATGATCTCAGAGGTCCTTTCCAGCCCATCTGATTCTATGTAAATGTTAAAACACAGCTGTGGTTAATAGGAATTACCAGATGATTTTGTAGGAACAAACCAAAGTGATAAAACTGATGCATGGCAGAGTGTGAAATGCTGTATACTTAAAGGCTTTCCTTTTTTGTGGTGGCTTATGAAGAAACTGAACGAACATGCTGCAGCACTGTTTGAATCGGGAGATGATCAGGAAGTGAATAATGGCCTGATCATCATGAATGAGCTTATTGTCCCATGTTTGCCATTACTACTGGTGGATGAAATGGAAGAGAAAGATATTGTTGCTGTGGAAGATATGAGAAACCGTTGGTGTTCGTATCTTGGACAAGAAATGGAACGTAAGTCATTTATTTTTTTAAGGTTAAAGGCCCTCGTGCACCTTTTTTATGAATATGATGTTTCTGATGACTGGAACTGAACATATATGTTTTGTGCCTTGATAATGTTTCTAGAATTACTGTGACTTTTGAATAATCCTGTAACCATTTAAAAAAAGTTTTTCCATTTGTTGCACTGGGGTATCAGGCCTTAAGGGCTGCTTTTTGAATGGAAAAGCACTTGTGGTGGTAGACCATCTGAAGGGGCGTTTATAACAACATCTTTACCATACTAGGAATTGGTATGTCCTAGTTATTGCTGGTAGATCTGTAGAAAGTGGATTATTCCAAGTGAAACTCCTCTTCTTCCCACCCACCATTTAAAAAACATTGGGCAGAAAAGGGAGAATTCCCCATGCAGACGGAAGTGCTTACATTTGTTTTTCTCACTTGATTTGCAGCCAACTTGCAAGAAAAGCTGACAGATTTCCTGCCAAAACTGCTGGATTGTTCTACAGAGATTAAAGGTTTCAATGACCCGCCAAAGTTACCCTCCTACTCCACACACGAACTGTGTGAAAGATACGCCCGAATCATGTTGTCACTCAGTCGAACTCCAGCCGATGGAAGATAAATTCTGCGACCTTCCTAAGCACATTGTATAAACTTTTTTAGTTCTTAAACCTTGCCTTCCTGTCACAGGGTTTGCTTGTTGCTGCTATAGTTTTTAACTTTTTTATTTTAATAACTGCAAAAGAGAAATGACTGTCCAAACTCTAGCCAGACTGCAAACGATTAAAGCTGAGAATCGCATGGCGCTCAGTCGTTTCAACCAGAATTGATGCAACATGCAAGTCTGATCATTATGGCAAAACTGCTTTTTTGCCATTTACCTGTTACAGTATTACTTTGCTTTTATCTTAAGATCCTTTACTTTATCAACAGCTGTCTGGATCATTTTGTGACTGCAACTACTTTAAGTGTCCAGTGCTGTGTAAATACATGGTACTTGGTAGCTTGTAAATGAAATGAAAGAATAAAGTTTTATTTATGGCTACTTCTGTGTTTGCAAGCAGATACCTTGTATATTACTGTAAAATACGGGTATTTTTAGAAGAGATAATGGTATATTGATGGGTTGCTCCATTTTATAGACAAGGTTCTTCAGGATTTATGGCCAGTTTAGATGCAGGTAGTCGGAGATTACTGTATGTGAATACATGGAAAAACTGTCACAGTGTTATACACTAATGGTTTTTTGTATATTCTTCACTGATCTGTATGATACTGCACCTGAACACTTTTGTGTGTGTGAATGGCCATGCCAAGCCTTTTCTAATAGGAGGGACTGGCTTCTGAAGCAAAACAATAATGGCACCTTCCTTCTATTCTCAGAAAAAAAAAAATTAAGAGTAAAAAAATTAAAAGTATTTTCAGTAGTAATATATTACACCCTCTGAGCAAAATTTCTAGAAATTGATTAAAGTAGAGGAAATAAAGGTTTTAAAAAATGGAATTTATTAAGCTTAAGGAATAATCAATTTTTAATTGGTATTTTAGTCATGTAAATGACCAGAAATAAAACCTTAATTCCTTACTTGAAATGGGTTGCTGTTGTTGCAACAAAATATCTCAGAAATCTTTTATCTGTCCTAATTGAACTTCTATTGGAAGTGGGGGAAAAAAAAAAAAAAATCTATTGGGCTTCTTTTGTAGAACTGAAATACTGTCTGGTTTTAATGAAGAAACTTAATTATTTTGTGGAAAAAGAGATTTAATGCGTCTGAGGTAATCCTGTTACCTGACACTATTTTGATTCCTACTCTTTATAGAGAACGTTTTGTGTTAGATCAGTAAAATATGTGAATATTTATTTGTATGTTTTTATTGGAGCGGCACATCTTTTCCTTACAGGCTTTCAAGTGGTGTTTAATTGAATATCTGCTAATAAAAAGCCACAGAGGAAGGGAAGGACCACCTAGAAATGCAGTGGGCATAAATGTGGGCAGGCACCTCATGTGCAAGAAATGGCAGAGTTCAACCTTAGTGCATATCAGTCTCAGAAGTAGTTCACTCGTGAGAGACACTGGATCACAATACACAGTGACTAGAGTGTGGCCTTCAATTCAAAATGTGTTCAGGGATGTTCTCTTCTGTTTTCAGTATTACAGTGCTTCATGCTTTTTCAAACTGTCCGTTTTTATTTTATCAAATTATTTTTTTTTATTTTTCAAAAGAATATTGAACATTTTAAAGTGAAATACTGCTCTGGAGCCTTTTTTCAGGTCTGAAACTATTGATGTGCGAAATACCACTCTTCAAGGAAAAGGTATGCTTATTATGAAATGGGAGAGAGGATAAATTTTAAAAGGTTTTACCTTTTTGCACCTGTTCCACTTTGATTTGAAACTCAAGAATATGCCTACTTAGCATTGTGTATTCTTAAACACAGTTTTAAACAGATCAGACTTTTGACTTGCCTTTTTCAATAATAGTAAAAAGAATCAAATGTCAAAAAGCAACTCCATTTTGTTATTGCTAAAAGGTTTTGAGTGTGAGTGTTTGTGGAAGCTTTTAAGGAAAGCTGCCCTCTAACCCTGCAGGAGCCAGTTACCCTTATCTGTGTAATCCTTCGTGACAAACACAGGGGAAAAGCCACTCATTCTGAGGTAAAAAGAGTAATAAATTATTTCATTTGGGAAGAATATCTAAGAGATTGAAATTAAAAGGAAGCAAGGAAGGTGATCTTTTTCTTGTTTTCAGTTTCTTCAAGTATGAAAATAACCCATTGTAGAACACAGTACTGAAGATAAATATGTATTACTTTGCAAAGACTAGAATTTTTGAGTTGAATTGAGGTCTAGTCAAGCAGAAATAAATATATATGCATTTTACTATTTTACAATATTTTAAATATCTGATTTTAAACTTTCAGCTAAAATCATTAGTTTATTGTTTTGTCTTAAAATCCTTGATTTTCACTGCAACAAGATAGTTGATAGCTTGGATTCACATTGCCTAACACAAAACTGATAGAAGTAACTGTAAGATAGTAAAACATAAAGTCCGTTTGGCTACCTAATAATCTGTGACTGGATTATGTAAGTAGATACGTCTCTTCAGTATGGAGATTGATATTTTTATAATATTTTTTTTCACTTTATAGAACACAAAAAGATCAAGGGAATTTAACCAAAACTCATTTACTAAATCACCTGCACCATCAAGTAAAGGGTGGTTGTTTTTTTTTTCCTTCCAGATGTTGCTGCATACTGTGGAGGACCCTGAAGGCACTGCCCTTTTTCAGTTAATTGCCTTTCCCCCCCCCCACAGGTCTTCTTTTTAGCCAGACTATCCTATTGCTGCACTTTACCTGATATTTTGGTAGTATCAAGAATCCTGTTGACTCCAGCTCAAGCTGCCATAGCAGATCTGTTGCTTTCAGCCTGGCAGAAGACCATAAGCAGCAGCAGAATTAAGCTGAACAAATGAAGAGGACTGATGGAGTCAATTTGTAGTTCCTAGATGTTGTGGTGTTTGAGATCAGACCAGACACAAAGACTTGACCTTTGTTATTGAGTTGCTTTGTGGACAATCTGTTTTTTAGCTGCAGGAAACAGGTTTGCTTTAGAAAACCTGAAGTATGAGCAGAGTCAAAAGCATGTGCTTCATGTTCCAGCATTAAAATACCAAAATTTGATAATGTCTGCATTAAATATCTTTCAGATTATTTTTAGGCTGCTCCAGCGTGCCTGTGAAGATTGCAGCTCCAGAAAGGAACTCACTGTCAACAGTAGCACACGGGAGATGGTCCAATACTGTCCAACAAACGTAAAGGTCCATAAAGGGAGACAATGGTGGTTGTCTATATTCTTCATTTTGTGTTTCCTTTTCTCAAACTCTAGTGAATCCAAATGTCTGTGGGAGGCCTTATATAAGCACAAGGTAAAGAATGTTGATGAGAAAATGCACCATTTTCAAGTATATAATAAGTCACCTCATCTATCCAGCATTTTTTAACATAAATGTGTATTTTTAAAAAAATTATATTCTGAGGTTATGTCTAGAAGTGTGCAAGTAAAATGACTATCAGTCATGACAGTGAGAGGAAAGTGTTTGCATCTTTCCACTACTTGCTTCTGTAGAGGATATTAATATAGATATGAAAAAGCTCTTACCCGAAGAGGTCTTTTAGCAAAATGCATTAGGTGGAATTCAAAAGGGCTTATGAGTGAAACAGAATTATTTTTCATGTGATTGATATCCAATTTATGTATTTTGTTGTCCTGGTTTTTCAAGATCTTTTGAAATCCTGGGCTTGATGGATACGTGTTAACTGGAAACACTCTTAACTCCTAAGGAATATCTTTCTTTATAGGCAAACTAACAGTATCCATATTTCTCTGAGTTCCCATCAGCAGAACATTCCTGCTTAGTTCAGCATTTCTGTTTCAGCTCTGATCTATATGGGAGCAGTTCCCCTAAAAGTGTAGTGTACACGTCCATTGCTGCCATACACACTTGTGCTTTAGCTTTGTTGTCATACCCTTAAAATCTTGGACCTGGCTATGGAATTTTCTTCATTAGGAGTTTCAGATCTTCGCTGTATGTAGCAGAAAGAGGCTCACACGTCTCAGAAACAGCTTCTTGAGGCAGCGCTTGGAAAGAACAGCTTGACTTGCTGTTGGGATTAACCCAAATCCCCTTCTCAGAGGCTGGGAAATGTATAGTGGGAAAGGCTTGTTTTCAGGATGGTTATCATTGGATGGATTCATCATGAATGTTAGGATATGGTCATCCTTCGTCACTCTGTATCTCATACGAAGTACCTCTCAAATAAAGTTTGGGCTCCATGGTTCACTCATATTTTTTATTTCCCCCTACCCTGTTGTTGCCCTTTGAAGTCACTTGAGAATCCCCCTTCCAGGTTTTTTGGTATGTTCAGTATTTGATTCACCATCATCTGGTCTAACCCCTGTGCCTTCACCACCAGGTAGAGCGAGTGATACAGAACCAGGGTTGCACTGCTTCCATCTGACTGTCGGGGGCTTGGAGCTGCCTGTGCAGGATCTGCGGGTCAACTAACACCATCCACACTCATGCTGTCTCACAGCTCAGCATTTGAGAGCCTGAAATAGGAAAGTTATGGATAGTTAACTAAACTGCAGGCTTTTTCTGTACCGTGTCTTGACACATTTAAAAAAAGAAAAAAAGGAAATATTTAGTTGGAGGCTGACGTAACATAGCACTCACCGAACTGAGCACTCCGGAAGTGTGAGGGGTGTCTCATGCACTGTCTCAGCACTATCTATCCAGGTTTATGAAGGCTGCAGAGGCTGTTCCTCATGTTCAGTAACCTTTTCCTTGGTTTACCGTGATCCTTGTGCTTTGCCTTGAGTTATTAAAACTGCAGTCAAACATAAATTTGGGCAAAAAGCAGCTATGTCCTGCTGTGCTGGTTTCAGTTGGTGTCTGTGCAGTCCCTACCCATGTCTGTGTTCTGTATCTGGGTGTTTCCTATCACTGTGTGGGACCATATTTGCTTCATTATTCACGTGAAAGTTCCCTGAACCCATCTGTATTTTGTGGACATGCAGGCAATCGGGGAAGAGCAGTAATTCCTGTAGATTTCCTTTAAGAAACAAAACTGGCATTTTGTCCACGACCTGAATCTGTAACTGAAACTTCCAACTGAGCTGTGGACTAAGGGCTTGGAAAACCTGTGGGAGTTTGGGGAGGGGTTGTTTTTTTTTAAATTATAGGTAATACAGGATCATGGGATGGAGGGAATCACTGTGTAAACATACTAAACCTCTTTATGGATTAGAAAAAAACATTTGTTGAAGTAAGAAGTTGCAAGAAAAAAAAAAAAAAAAACAAAAAAAAACCAGCGTCACATAATGCAATTTGGAGAAAACCTCCTGTGTTCTTAGAGGTTATCTCCCCGTTCCTCCAGGGAGATAATACTGTGCTGAGAAGTCCAAGGTGAGTTTGGATGCACAAAAAACTTCTTATCTCCTCCCTCCCGTGATCACAGTCTGTTTTGAACAAGTACATTCTGTTTTGGAATATGTACAACTTCTCTTGAATTTCTGAAGGAGAGCTTGTCGTCTCCAATGCCTTTGAATGTGAAATTAAGACCTGTAATTGTATTTGGCACAAACACTTGTTCCACTCTCAGCTGATGGTGATTTCAGTTATGGGGTTGTTGCAAGGTGCTTGAACAAATGAGCATCCATCTGAAGTATGCAGACCTCAACATGCTTTGAGTACAAAGATTTACACTGCTGTGTTTTAAGAATTTACTCCCCTTCCCCCTTGGTCCAGTTTAAGGCTTTATTCAAATGCCTTGCAGTGGGCAAGTAAAACAGTACTGGTTTTGTTCGCTGTTGTTCTACTCCAGTGAAGACAGTGACATCTCTGTGTTTGTTACCTGGACTTCCAAAGAGATTTTTATGGTGCTTTGTGCTCTGTGAAAAAACTTGTCTGAAATGGCAGGTGATGGAGTTAATTACCTGTTGGTTGCAGTTGACAGAGAAGAGCCATAAAGTTGTTTTCTTATTAGCAACAAAGTAAAATTAAATAATTTCTCTCTTGGCACTATTCCCCACAAGATGAGGAAAGCTGGGGATCTTTTCTAAGAAAGTAGAAGTCCACAGGTAAAATCTGGTAATAATTGGTCATAAACCCTTTGGGAGACCATTTGCATGGATGGTGTCTTTGTTCTCCTTTGTTCCTGGAGTAGACAGACAGCTAAAAATACTGACTCAAAAGTATTTATGATGGATTTTTATTTGCTCTATACTAATTTTAGGTGATTTTGGTTTATATATGTTTGCTTTAAAGAGGTTTATTTTGTAAATGCATACTGTCAATTTTTGGTGTTAAGCAAGAAATTTCAATGAGTTCCAGTGGCCATTTTCTATCAGAAGTTCAGTTAAGTTTTGAAACTTTGCAGTTGTTACCCTCAGTTTTTGATCCTATTACCTGGCTAATTCCTTACTGTCTCCAACCAAAACACTTGGAACTAAGTAGTGGGCTCAGGGCCCACTACTGTAATTTTGTTGGTTGCTTGTGGTTTTTTCTTTGTTTTTAAGGATAAGATCACGTGTTTGGCAAAGAAAGTTGCAAGAGGTCTAAGGTAGCTGCCAAATACTGCTAAGCTCTGGGTAAAAGAAGAGAGACTATTAGTACAACCTGTTTAAAACTAATCTGTCTTGTGGTATTTTTGCTATTAAGACTGAATAATTTGGTTGTAAGTGGTGTGTGAGTGGTTACAAATGCTGGTTACAAGCCATCTGTAAAAGGGTGCTGTGCAAAGAATATTTTCAAGGAAGTGCTGTGCAAAGAATATTTACAGTGAACTGCTGGACAATGAGTAAATGCTGAGGACTTCTATGTACTGTAGTCTATCACCTCTTTCCAGAGGAAGAGTGGAGTTGGATCCCAGCAGAGTTCAGAAAAAACGTGAGAGGTGTTATCTGCTACAGAACGCTCAGAGGTGTGAGCAGACAGAGATATTCCATCAGGATTTCTGAAGAGCGGGGGAGTGAAGGCTGCTGTGTTCCCTCATCTTGTGTTTGATCAGCTGCAGGCTCTTTGCCCAGAGGAGGCTCAGTGCTTATCAACAGTGTTAGGTGAAACTGGATTTGGCCCTAAGAGATGATGGAGTGAGGCTCCCTATAGTAGAAGGAGGGGAAATGGACAGACACTGTAGGGAGACAGGCATGCCATTGTCTGGAAGTGGGACTGATGACAGCAGTTGAGAGAAACCCCTTATTTTCCATAGGAGTCACTTTCTGCACACTGGTTGTTCCCCTGCTTTCCCTTGTCATTGGCAGAACTGCAACTCCAGGCTTGTGCATGGGCTAAATCTGTCAGCCGTCTGCTTCCTCGGCTGAGTTCCTGCTTTGCCACTCTCCTTTTCAGTGTCACACCTGCAAGCTCATTTTTACATCTTTTAAAGTCCCTTCTGAGTCTCTTCTTCTGAGGGTACAAGCCCTGTTGGATAAGGGAAGCGATGGCCTTACTTTCCTAATAGTGAAAGGGAGTATCCTGTATTAAACCTGCACACAATTGAATCCAGCTCACTGAGTAGTCTCAGCCATGCTGTAATTGAGTGACTGACTCATGGCAATATGGATCCTTCCTTCAGATTTTAAAGCATTTTCCGATTTCTGCAGTCATTGCTTATATTTCAGCTCACTGATGAAGAGGTCTGTGCAGGATGTTACTCTTTCCCTGCTTTCACTAGTAATGCTTCCCCTGGAAAGAAGTTCCCAGTAACAAGAAACCTCTGTAACGATGCCACAAAAATGTCTTGGGAATAAAAAAAGCAGTGTGTCCTTGTGGGCAAGAAGGCCAGTGGTATCCTGGGGTGCTCTAGGAAGAGCATTGCCAGCAGGTCGAGGGAAGTGATCCTGTCCCTCTTCTCAGGCCTGGTGTGGACCATCTGAAGTGCCATGTCTAATTCTGAGCTCCTCAGGACAGGAGAGACATGGAGCTCCTGGACTGGGTCCAGTGGAGGGCTATGAAGATGATTAAGGGACTGGAGCATCTCTCTAATGAGGAAAGGCTGAGGGAGCTGTCTCTGTTCAGCCTCAAGAAGAGACAACTGAGAGGAGGCCCCATCAGTGTCAGTGGCTGCAGGGAGGTGTCAGAGGTTGGACCAGACTCTGCTCAGTGGTGCCGAGCAATGGGACAAGAGGTGACGGGCAGGAACTGAAGCACAGGAAGTTCCACCTGAACATGAGGGAGAACTTCTTTGCCGTGCAGGTGTCTGATACTGGAACAGGCTGCCCAGGGAGGGTGTGGAGTCTCCCTCAGTGGAGATATTCCAGAACTGTCTGGATGCAATCCTGTGCCACTTGCTCTAGGATGCCCCCACTTGAGCAGTGAGGTTGGACCAGATGACACACTGTGGTACCCTCCAACCTTACCTAGTTCTGTGATAAACCGGAAATTTTGGTCTTGCATCTCAGGCAGTGCTTAAAAGCCATGAGATTGGAATGGGAAAGCTGCTCTGGTGATCACTGGTCTCCCTGAAGGTAATGATGGAGTTCCATGTACCACCCGGTACAGTCAGACTCGGCCTAGGCTGTCTTTAGCACCAGCGCAGTGTGCTGTCATGAAATAGTTCTCGTGGTTCTACAGAGAGAAAATTTCCTGACAGCGTGAGCAGCAGGGCTGTGCAGGAAGCTAATTCTACATGTTGATTCCTGAATTACAAATTTCAGATTAGTAGCAGGCCTCTTACACTGCAGAAACACAGAGTTTAAAATGCATCAGACAGGCTGCAAATGAACATGAATGTGCTGAAAATGAAAACTTTGCTGTCTGAAAAATCTTACCCGGTGACAGCTGAACAATGAGGAATGCAGTTAACACACTTGACGTTTCCTTATTGTTCAGTTTTGACCAAGTTCCTACCTACTGTGTTACAGTATTTTTTTAAAAGTTTATATTTCTTATGTTAAGTGACCCATCTCCCTAAACTACGAATCTGGAAGTTTGCTCTGGAGGGGCAGCCTATACATAATTTTTATTATCTTTTTAACTTTCCTGTTGAGTTTTTCAGCTGGCCTGCACAGGAAATAATTTAAAATTAATGCATTAATTTGGACAGCTTTTCTTTAAGTGCATAGAGCATATGTACTATTGAGCAATGCTTTTATATTGCAGATTTGTCTGTGGATTTGTTTGGACTGGGATTAGTTTGCTTTTATGCCTGTCATATTTTTTTTGTGTTTTCTGGAGAGCCTGATGCTTGAAGTGATCCCTTCAGAATCTCTGGGAAGGGGGATAGGGGCTGCCAAGGGCTGAAGCGCTGCTGGGCTCCATGGAAAAGAAACATGAATTCTTCCCTCAGCAGTGGAGACACCTGCATATCTGGGAAGGCTGTGGGGATCTTCAGGGGTAACAAGATCCAGAAATATCTTAAATTTCTTCAACCTCTATAGATTTGCTGAAAGTATTGAAGTCTGGTTTTGGGCGATGAGAACCAGGCAGCTTGTGGGCTCCCCATCCCTGGCCGTGTTCAGGGCTGCGTTGGATGGGGCTCTGAGCAACCCGGTCTGGTGGGAGGCGTCCCTGCGCACGGCACGGGGTTGGAACTGGGTGGTGTTTAAGGTCCCTTCCAGCCCAAACCATTCCGTGATCCCAGGGCAACACCCGGAGGACGGAGCGGCGCCTCCTGCGGGGCCGCAGCGGCACCTGCCGGGCGGGGGATGTTCCCGCTGCTCCCGGCTCTCGGAATGTGTTCCTCCTTCCTTGCGGAATGACCACCAGAGCTGTTCGGGTCGTGAAAGACCCTATTTCCACCACCACCCCTCCCCGGGCGGGAAGGCTCAGGAGCGGTCCCAGGGCTGCTGCTTTTTCTCTCACGACGCTTCATAGACGACTCTGGCTGCTGCAAGCGAAAATAATTTTACACTTCCAGCCACGTCTTCACGTGGGTCGGAACAACTCCTTTCTTCCTCTGGGGCTGGAAATGAGGTGTAGATTTTACCAGGGAAAGGCTGAG
Source organism: Oxyruncus cristatus (assembly GCA_013399855.1). Lineage (NCBI taxonomy): Eukaryota > Metazoa > Chordata > Aves > Passeriformes > Cotingidae > Oxyruncus > Oxyruncus cristatus. Next base: position 1,865,386 of record VXAY01002459.1, on the reverse strand, counting down.
GTGATTAGGGACTATTTTAGGGTAGGCAGCTTCTTCCAGTGGTTTCCTCTAATGGGTGCAGTTAGTGTGGCCATTCTGCTAAACTGCTTTCTGAGTTTGAAACAGCCAGTGGTGGGTACTGTGGTGTTCGTAGCAACTGGTCCTTTTCCTCTGAAGTTCCCTTTGTGACTGGTACCAATGCCATGGCTTTGGCAGGATGCACCAGCTCCCAGGGAGCATTCCTAGGCATCCAGTGGGGCTTTCTGAGACCCTGGAGCGTCTATGAACAGGAGAATTGAGGATAGTTTATTAGAAGATGTTTAATCTAACATACTGTGAATTTAGTCTTTCTATCTTAAGGTTGTGTATAAATAGCAGATTCAGGGTAGCCATGCACTTGAAATTTTTAAGGGCTGTTGTTGTAGGTTATTTTATTTTGGTTTGGTTTAAGTTTCTGGGGAAATAGTGATTTTACTTATTTATATATTCATTTTATATGTCTGCTAGTGATGTGTAGCAGGAAAGAGAATAGTTTATGAAATGAGTTTTCAGTTGGATGCCTAGAGCAGGTTAACTACTAATTAATTAGTGGGTTAGTAACTAACTGACTAGGGTTTTTTGCCTGTTTGGAAGTGTGTACATGTGAAGAAGTGGGTATAAGATGATCTGACCTGGTTGAGGTCACAGAGGAAAAATTCCACAGATATACTTGTGTGAAAAAATAAAATTGCTGTCTATAATTTTGGGCACCATGTTTTTTGCTACTGTTCCTGACAAATCAGATCCTTTTGACCCCCTGTGCCATGCTAGCTGCTCCAAAAATGACAAAATTGCATTCTTGGTAGTGCTTGTCTGGATCAAAGTGTCAGCATCATGGTATATTTGAATCATGACAGTGGAACACAATGTTTGTGGCTTGAGCTTTTCTGTTGGTTTAGAACTTGCTCTGAAGTTCAAACCAGAACTTGCTCAGGTCATTGTGGTTCCTACCTGAAAGCAGAAGTGCTGGGGGGCTCCAGCATCCTATTTGCTGCCTACAAAAGAACAAGGAAGAGATTAATCTTTATTGCACTCACCTAGTTTGAGATTTAGTAGGCAGACCAAAGATTGCTTTAGCTAATTAGGTTCTCTAATTGGATTTAAAAAGTTATTAACCTTTTAAATTGGCTCTCCAGAGTGGTATGTCAGCATGTTCTGAGCTAATGTGCAGCCAACTATTGGTTCCATTTGCAGGGCTGACAAGCAGAGGGCAGGAAGGGTCAGATCGGCCCTTGGGGAAGGAAGGGCAGGGAAAAACTCCGTGACCCTGCTCTGCATGACGGGGATGCAGGAGGGGAAGGTGGTGCAGGTTCTTGGCATGTAACACAGTCTAGGGGTGTGCCTAAGCAGCTGCTGCCTTTACCTTCTGTATCACTTCCCGCTCATGGAGCCAGCTGGGATTTTACCAGGAGGCTGAATGGAGAAAGAAAACTCTCTAAAGAGAGCTTTTCTCCTTTGACTCTGTCTTGCCTTTTTGTTTGCCTCTCCTGTGGCATATATTACGTTTCTTCATCCAGCAGACAGTAAGGAGTTCCTCCTACACACCCCTCTGAGATGCACTTAACAGAGTACTGAGAATGACTGGCCAAATTTGAGGGGAGAGTCTGTGTGTCAAAAGCTACAAAGGAGCATAATATTATTTGCTGGACATATTGTAAGGTATGATTAGTGTTTTACAAGTTTTGGACTAGGTCTGTTGGCGGCTTTTTAATTCTTGATGAATTTAAGTGGTGTTCATTGTTTGCTTCTGTGCCACTCAGTCCCAAATTAGCACTGTATTAATGTGTCAGAGATAACCTGAGATGTTCAGATATGCTTGTGATCAAAGTCATAAAGATGGATTGAATTTGGGTCTGCTGTAGCATGTCTGCAAGAGCTTTCCTGCAAGCATTTGCCCTTGTGCTTTAGGACTTCTAAGTTTTCTCTTTCTCCCTTAACATTGTACGTTATATGAAGTCATATGGCAAGAAAGAAGATACATATTTGTTTATTCAAAGTTACCCTGTCAAACAGAAACCACTGTACAGCACAAAATCTGTCTGATATTCAATTTTCATACAACAAGAAGTTTAAAAGCCCAGCTCTCGAGACCTGTTGCAATTTTCCTTCTTGCCATAATAATTACTTTTCCATGGCTTGTAACTTACAGCACTCGGCGAGAGCTGAGGAACTGAGGGCGGCATTGAGCCATTTGTGGTGTCAAATGTGCCATTTGATGGATTTAATTAACGCAGCAGCTGCTCCGTGCTTGCTGCCCTCCTTCCTTCTCGTTCCTTGGCCAAAGACGATGCTCCACCTGCTCCACTGAGCTCAGCCTGTCCCTGACTGTCCCAGCCGTGCCCCACTGTGCGCTGCTGGCAGCGCGTCACAGGGCTGTCAGCCTGGTGACGATGGACTTCTGTCACTTCCCAAAGCTCCGGGGCTGACAGCAGTCCTCAGCTGCCAGCCTGCTCCCTCAAAATTCTGGCCCAGAATATAAGGAAATGTGTCATGCTTCTGGTGCTGAGCTTTTCCTCCAGTTCCCCTTTGAAACGCTTTGCTGAGAAGCATCAGTAACTTTTTCGGCTGTACGTCGTACTCGGTGTAACATATTCAGAGACAAGGTTTGCCAAAAGTCAAGGATGGAGTTAATTCATGCAGTAATACACTCAGTAATATCACTCGGTTCTTTTATCACACGGATCTTTATTCATTTTATGCAAATTTGCTGGGCTCAGCCTGGAGTGAGAAACCTGTAGCTGTGGAATGCCAGACTGAGGTATGTTTTTCTTAATGGACTGTCTACAGTGGTGAAAGAATTAAAATAAAAAGAGCAATTTTTTTTTAACAAACTCCAAGAAAACAGTACTTTGTCTGCCCTCATGTTATTACCAGCTATACGTGTGCCTTGTTGCAGACCCAAAGTGTGCAGTAAATGCTTTTCCGTCATTATAGTCCTTGATTTTGCAGTTGTTAAGCTCTTTCTAGAATACACTGGGAGACTTCTGGAATAATTTGTTGTCCTGTGTGTTAAAACTAAAATAGTGCAGCGCTATCCCCTCTTCACATATCAAGGCTTGTAAGTAAGTGTTCTGTGCAGTTCATTCAGCAAAGTTTATGCTGTAATGGAAACGCTCAGTGGGAATACGTAGTTGTAACCTGTACAGTCTGAAATGACACACAATTGGAAAAAATCTTAATATACGTTGTAGTGAGGGGTTATAAAGATATGAAAAATAGATTCCTGCCTTACCTGTCCTCTGAAAGATTGATTATGCACTTCTTGGAAACGTGCTTTCAGTTTTGGAGAGCCGAATTTTGTCTGCTGTGGTTTATGAGCAGATACTCCCGAGCAAACACAGTCCTGCAACAACTGGGCCTGACACTCACTTGGGACGGGGAGCAACACGAAACTTGGAGATGTGTAGTCTCATCATCACCTCCTGGTTTGTGTTCGAGTATATTCTTGAAACCCCAGCTGAGAGAAGTTCTGCTGTTAATGTACTCAAATCATTGATGGTAAGAGTGAATAATGATCTTCAACATGTTTTAATTTTAAAAGACAGAGTGGAGAAAGACGTGTCCTCCCCAGTGTATGGAAAGGAAGCTGAGCAGAAATGGAAGAACAGAGTCTTACTTCTAGAACCACGAACTTGTAGAGAAGCTGGTTGAATGCTCTTTCTTTCCCACTCAGGAGACCTCAAACTGTGTTTAAAAAAAAAAAAAAAAAAAAAAA
>VXAY01002459.1:1719035-1861458 GCA_013399855.1 Oxyruncus cristatus | reverse complement strand
ATATATATATATATATATATGCATGCATGTGTTTGTGTGTGTATTCTGTCTTCCTCAAGAGAGGAGAAATGGAATATACTGTATGTTCAGAAAAAGGCAAACTACAGGCTTGCATTTCAACAAGCTCTGGATGGCTGTAGGCTGCCACACGAGCAGATTTGTTTTCAAGGGCTCAGTGGTTCCATCTTGAAAGCTGATAATCAATGTTTTAATTCAAAGCTACTAAGACCTCTGCAAACACACAAACTTTAAAAATGATTTAAAGATTCTTTTTTTTTGTTTTGATCTCTGAAAAATTAATACTTCTAAAAATCACTTTAAAAAGTCATGAACCATAACAAAAGTATAAAAGAAACAGAAAAAATCTATAGAGATTATAGGTCAAGTATAAGTTTACAGGTTTTGGTGCTATGTGGAACCAACACTTTTCAGAATGTTACTTAGTTCTGTGGATCTGATATATTCACACTGCAAGTCTTGAATAATATTGTCACTTCATAGGTAGTATGAAAGAAAATGTTATCTACAATATGGTTAAAAGCAGAATAAGATTCATTTTAGAAGAACTGTAACATCAAAGTCAATTAAAATTCAGTGTTATGCCAGTAATAAAACTATTGGAGTGAGCGTCCCATAGGGAATTATTCAGCTATTAGCTATTTCTGTGCTAAATGGAACTTCAACAAAGCTATTTTTTGGGGGGTAAATGCCAGAGAGAAAAGTGGGCTTAAACTGTCATTTTTGGATTCTAATTTGTTTGTTTTGTTCCCCCTCTATTAAAATCTTTGTGTCCTGAGCAAACTGTAAGATTCCAGAGGTTGGAAGTGTTTCGTGTGTGGCTTTTTGCATGGCTGCCATGGATCAGTGTTTGCACAAACAGCAGCAGCAACTTGGATACCAATGCAAAACAGCCTTGCTAAATGACCATTTAGTGGCAACGGGTACTAGGATCCAGCTTTTAGTCCTTATTTAGTTGTACTTCTTTCCTCCCGAAGGAAGAGGAGGGGAAGAGGTTTTCGGTCATCACTCCTGGCAGAATTAGCTGCTTTCCAGTCCTCTCAGTCCTAAGAGATCAAACCACTGTGCAAACTTGTCTCGGGAGCAGGTGGAATAAGTAAATGCAGAAGGGACAACTCCTCTCCCGTGATCCCTGAGAAGTCTGGAAGACGGAGAGTTGCTGCCGCAGACCTGATGGTGCTGCAGAAAACAAACAGGCTGGCAGGAGCTGTTTTCACGCAGTGGTTTCTTCCTTGCAAACCTCCTCAGTGCTGGGCTGTGAAATTGCCAGGGAGCTCCCCGAACCCATTGCCTTACCAGGACTCCTGTGGGACTTGCAAATAAGGGCTTAGTTGTCTTTTTCCCTGTTAATGTCTGGTGCTGAGTGCTCTAGTGCTCTCTGTGAACTCATAGTAATAATATTGACAGAGGTGGTTGTTTCTGTTTTGCTTTACAAACCAGTGCTGAATGTACCCCTGTAATTCCCTCCTCCAGTTCTCAGAAGGAAAAGCCCTGCTTGTTTCTCAAGTGGAGGAAATGTGCAGTTTCTAATCCCATCTTTGGAAATCCTGTTACCTCTATAATCATGGAAGGCAGATAGCAACATTATATATATATGTAAAACAACATTTTATTTTCCTTTCTCTGGTGCAGCCCCAACTGCTTTTTCCAAAATCCTATTCAGAACTTTTTCTCAAAGTTCTAAATGCCAGAACAATTCAAGCACAAGCTAAAAAGCCTACATAAAAGGAGTGCCAAAGCTAGGAAAACATGCAACAGAAGAAATATGAAGCTATGAATATATTGCTGATGTGTTTTCCATAACTGTCATTCTGATAATTATTATTAATTACTTATATAAGATTATATTTCTTCTAGTAGGAAAAGATAATTAGAATAGAAATGCAATGACTTTGCTATCAGAAGTGAATGAAAACTGAGAATTTTAAATCTCACTGCTGCAAAAGAATCTTGGGGTTAATTTCTACATGATCAGGATGCTGTTGTTTGGCCTGGGTATTTAAGTTCTGTGAAAAAGGTGAGAATGGATGGTGCAAGAGCGAATACTAAAGATTAATACGTCCATATCTGTGCCTTTTGCATTTCCTTTTAAATTTAGGGTGAGCTTTCAAAAGATACACTACTTCAGTGCCTTGGAGTCATTGGCATTGGGGGACAACACTGAATTTCCTTAAACCTGTGAAAATCCAAATACTTTCTAAGAGATGAAGAAGTGTTTAAGCAATAGAATGTATGAAAACTGTCTGATCTTCCTTCAAAAACAGGAATGTAAGCTATAAAGGCTTTCACAAATGTGTTCCTCTTATGTGGCACTGTAAGTTTTAATACTACTGAAGGAATGTGGATGTGCTGTGTTGTGCTGGTCTTGTGAATGTACCAGTTTTCTACCAACTGAACTGCAGAGGAGCTGTAGCTCTACTGTTTTAGATACTGATTTTCAAAAAATTTTTGTTTGTTTTTGTTTGGAACTGTTCATTTGGGCATCTGAAAGTCAGACTTGAAATGTACCATTAAATATTGACTTTTCAGAGCCTCAGTCAATCATTTAAAGACAGTGACAGTTTTTATCACATAGGCTTGGGAAACACTGTACTCTTATATGTCTACAATTCTGTGTTTTACTATTAGTTCAAAAATCTGATAACCCTATTCCTTAAAAAGGGGTTATTTATTTATTTTTCTATAGGATTGAGGAGACATTAGGAAAAAACTGAGTAGTTCTAATAGAGGAAAAGGCTCTTCTGATGAATATATTTCCTTGCTCATCTAATATGAAGTGAGTGTTCATTAGCAGCGTAAACAGATGATTTTTATTCTCATATGCTTCAGGTAAAGTATCTTTTGGGGGTTTTTTCACTAAAAGGAGATGGAACTGGGGTTACCTTTCTTGGTTTTAACTAACAAAACACTTCCCTCTTCAGGAAACTGAGACCTCAGAATATATTTACACATTTACTCTTAGGTTAAACTATTTTATAGCATTTTCAGTGAATTGAATGAACCTCATCATGGTATCAAAATAGCACAAATTGGTTACGTTTCTACAATAAGCAATGCATTTCTTAATGTTTTTATTACGTTATCCCAAGGCTAAAGATTATGTATCATGTAGTCATATGTTGTTTAATTGTAGTCACACAACGTTGCCCTCCCACCAACTGTTTCATAAGGTGTCAATGCTTTGGGACAGTTTCCAGAGAGAGACTCTTCTTCTTTAAGTGTGTTATGTGGTGATGGGATTATCTGATCTAATTTCTTCAGTGTTCCCCACCAGCTGAAGTTTTTGCTGTAGCAGGGACTTTTCTCTTGTTGAGGTAGAGATAAATGAGTCCTAGAAATGCAGGGGGGCTGTAGCGTGGGCGAGCAGTGAGCCCTGATGTCGCTGGTAGCCTTGGAAAGAAACGCCTGCCGGCTCCGTAAGCCCCAGGGCTGCAGGCTGTCAGAAGCTGGGAGCATACAGTAGAGGAAAAATCACAGTGTGCTTGCCTCAGTGATTCCTCCAGGATACCATCTGGGACAGGATATGGGGCTGGAAGACCTCTTGGCACGGCCCTTTTAATGTCTTTGTTACCTGAGGGGTCTGTGCTTTCCTGGCTGCCTCATCCTTCAATGTGGACTTTGGTGGTGGTGGGTCCTCCAAAGCACCTCGGGATACACCCAGAAGGTTTGGGATGGGGATTCTCCCCCTGCACTGTCTGTGGTTGTTTTCTGCCCATTTCTGCAAGAACAGGTGCAACTGTGTTTGTGTGTCCTTAGGATTTGCTGACCCTCCACCAGCAAGTGAAAAGCATTCCCTGCAAAGTGCTCAGGTAGGGAAAGAACAGAAACTATTTCAACTGAGAAACTTCTTTGACCAGCTGTGCTTTGCAGTGCCTCTCAGTAGAAGGCATTTGCTGTTTTTCTCCTGTCTAAACCAGGGCCGAAATTTAATTTGAATGTTTTCTAGTCATGCAATACCCCTGGGAACGAATCCCGTAAAACAGCCTGGACCGGGCCTGTACAAATTGTAGACCCGCGTAGTCTGAATGGGCTTTAACTTTGTTATGTTAGTACAGAATAAGCAGTAGAAAACCAAAATGCAATTTTGTCTAAAAGAATGGTAGTTCTGGGGCTTTACCTCACCTATAGCCTTGCAAGGCTTTTAGTGTCCTGACAAGCAATCTGTCAGAGCAGGAATGTTGAGTGCCTTCATTTTTTACTTCAGTTCTTTTCTTACAGGAGCTCAAGTGACTCCACTGAAACTCTGACATTTATCACAGACAAAATTAGGTCAGAAGAAAGCACAGAGGTACCGAACTGAAAAGAGATAAATTCATCCTTAGCAGAAAAAAAAAAAAAAGTCTCAAACTGCAAACTTGGGTTTAATTTGTCTCTTCCACATAAGGTAAGACTTTTCCTAAGGGATTTTACGGGCAAGCTAATGGTGTCTTTGATATAAATGTACTATCAGGACTTCTTTGTAGGAAGAATATTAAATACTTTTTTGTTGAGCTATGTAACTTCAAGTAACTAAAGAGCATTTTTCCTAAAACTGAGGAAAAGCAGCCTAGGGAAGACTCTGTCCCAGGTCAATCTTATGGTTAGTGTCCAGTCAGGGAACCTGCTGAGCATGTTTACGTAGCAGCAAGAGTGGTGGGATTTATTTGTAGCTTTTATTTGCAGGACCCCAGTACTTGTGTTCTGGTTACTACCAGCCTGGTGATAAAGCTGATATATAAAATCTGGTTGTATGTATGATTGACTGCTGGTATGACACTTTCTGGTGTGAAAAACTACAACTTCTAATTGGCATTTAAGGAAGCAAATACTAGTGTATTTGCTGTAGAACATATTCCTTGATTGCATATACTGTTATAGTTTAGAAAAGGTTGGAATTTTTTGCTGGGCCTGATGGAATATGTACATACAGAAACATGACACTTTTAGTAAAAAGCCTCTTGAAGATGCCTCTGGTTTTACCTAAATATATTTTGGAACGCATTGGTGCATTTGCTATTGACCTTCACCTCATGTAAATCTGATATTACTCACATTTTTTTCTACAGGGATTCTTCTCATCTAAAAGCTTTTGTAAGCGATTATTTCTCCGTGAATTCATTACCTAAAGCTGTAGCACTGTTGTAACTCTAACGATAACCTGGGTGAGAATGGGTAACAACCGCAGATTATCAGTTATTTTTTTATAATTATTGAAAACTTTTTTTACAACCAACCTACAAGTTTCTGCAGGAGGGAAATCATGTGGTTCACACCATCCAGCACTACATCTGACATGTAATAGTCCTGGTGAATCCAAGCTTTTTTCAGTAGAGAGGATGTGGGGAAGAAGACTGGAAAGGGCAGCCAGGATACAGGGGATGGTTTCTGACGATTTTTCTAGTGGTAACAGTGTGTTATATCAATGTACCATGTGCTGGTCCTGTTGTTTACCTTTATGATGTGACTGAATTCCTTGTGGCCACTCATGTGTGCAAAACCTTAAGCACAGGTGTGTTTGCAGCCTCAGTCCATAGGCTGTGTGATCTACACTCAGTCTTCTAAGGGAGGACAAATTGTAGCTGGGTGCAAGGTTCTGCAAACAGAATGAACCTGGCCAGGAGAAAGAAGGTGGCAGAGCTCTTGGCCGCCAAGCTGCAGCTGTGACAGTGAACAGCTGAGGTGACCAGCCACCCCTAGAATGTTTAAATCCAGCATGGAGCAAGTCAGCAAAGCACGTGGTTCTGGATGTTCTGTGGTTTGTGTCATATCAAGGTTAGGAATAGAGCCCACCTAGTCCAAGTGAAAAACACCTGAATAGAAGAAAATTTGACTTTTGGACCCTAATACCTAATTTTCAAAGTAGGGGTTAAGTTTAGTGGTGTTTAGAAAAACACCTAGTCCTACTTTGAATGCAAAATGCATACTAGTTAAAAAAAAAAAAAAATAGAAATCCATCCGAATGAAGATCTTGTTTTCCCTCATCTCTTAGCAAAACTGTGTGGGAGTGTAGTGCTGTTATGCAAATTGTATTTGACAAAAGTAGTAGGTGTCTGTTTAAGAGCCTCTCTTTTCACCGAGTCATTTCTAATAATAGCTTAACTTTTGATACTTCCGATATTGCAAATACTTTTCGTAAATATTTTATAACAAATTGTCAGATACTTATGTAAAAGCGTTTACTGTATTTGCAGCCGTATCTCGGGGTGGCAAACACTGACTTTTTAGCTAATTTATTGCGAGAATTACTATTCTTATTTAGCACATCCCATATTAAAGTCAGATTCTGAAAGGTGAGGACAGACTTTTTATAAGGTTGGTAAATCAAAGTTATTCTGTCAAGATCCTACTGTTATTACTAGAACATTTAATTAACCAGCTTCTAAAGAATTACCACATCTGCATATGGGAAGAATAAATCACTGAGGTAGAAAGCACAAGACCTTCTTAATGTCCTTGTAAATAACATGGAAAATCTGAAGATTTGCCTGGAAGCTGTTGTAAAAGAAAAATCTAGTTTAATGTGCTGACCTGATTCTGTTCCTCTTGGTAACCTTGCTGTAAGGTTTTGAATCAGATGGATGGAGCATATCTGAGAACCTGATAGAAAGCAGCATGGATACTGAAGTGTTTTAAATGAAATGCAGAAAAATATTAGTAATTCTCACTTTGGGGTTGGGATTTTTTGGCTTCCAAATATGGCAAATGATTTTAGAGCACAAGCGTGTACACACCAGAGCGAGTTTGTTTTCACGTGTTGTGACTTAAAAAAAAAAAAAAGAAAAACCTGTGTCTGTGTGCATGAATGTACATATGTATTAGTGCACACACACGATATATTTAATTGAAATGGAAGATAATGGTTGTTTTCTTAACAATAACAGGTTACATCTTAACACAAGCTTTAAGTTAATGATGTTTTTTACCTTTTACTACCCCAAATGAATGCAGCGGTTATTTTCTTCAGATTTAGAGAAAAGGAATATATTAAATCACCTTTTTTTCGTCTTAAATATCAGACTTGTTAGGTGTTACAGCTTAAAAATAGGACTGAGAAAATTAAGCTGTGTGTCTCACTAAGCAATAGTACATTTGCCAAGAAGATGATAATGGGAATTACAGTAGCTCAAACTACTTTCTCTGATACCAAATGCTAAAGCGTTTCTCTTTGAAATTTTCCCAAAGCTGCCGTTGCTCAAGGGCTTTAAGGGGCAATCATTTGAGACAAGGACAAGTCAAATGTCTCTTTTGAAGTGCCAAATTGTATTTTTTCGAGGAGTATTCTCGAAATGGAAGATAAAGTTCAGAGTCTTTAGCAAGGGAGCTTCAGTGCAATGTGCACTTTGGAGGAAAGTCACGGAGGTTTGAGTGACTGATAAGGACTTTTGCTGTACTAAATGAAAGTGCAGGACTTCAAAGTTCAGTGTCTGCCTTGCAACAATTGCCGGTTTCTGATGTCCAGGCTCTGAAGTGAGGTTGATCTTTGCTCTCAAAATGGCTAATTTTACCTCAGAGGTTGAAATCGTCAGGGAGGAATCAGGCCTCCCTAATGCTGAATTCTGGCTTTCATTTCAGCAGACTGCTTTTAGGTGGGAATTCTCAGGATGCCTTGTACAGCTCTCCATTTCCCCCATGTCTGCCTTGTATGGGTGCAGCTGATGGGGAATTTTCTTGTTAAAGAAGCCTGATCTGATTTACAAGAAATCTTCCTGGTCACCCTTTGAGTGAGTGAAAGAGAAGAAAAGAGAAAGGTTCAGCTGTCAAGTAGCAAGTAATACCTCTATGAAAGCTCCTAACAGGAAGCTGAGGTTCAGGATGAGGTTCCTGTGTTGCCTGCACAAGTGGAGAGGCTGCTCCAGTCACCAGCTGTCCAGGCAGAGTCTCCTTGCACTGTTTGTGCAAAATGGAATAGCTCCAGCAGAGCCAGAGGTACTCTCTGCAAAATAACTGGTGATCCCAGTTGCAGCTTTGGGATCTTGGAGATCGGAGTTACATTCTTCTTCTGAATTGCTGAGAAGAATTCGGTTTTGGAACAGCTTGAACACAAAGGTTTTTCTGTCTTCTCCCACTCTGAGCAAACCAGATGTGTTAGTCTGTATCTCAGAAGGCTAGATGAGCCCTGAAAGCTTGTCTGTTCTGAAATGAATCTGGATCCAAAATCGTGAAGGAGTGGCACAATTTGAGAGCCCTCGGTTTCTGTCCTCATGTGACTTCTGTTGTTTTTCAAATGTTGCCCTTCCCACAGGATTTCTCTGTTAGTTCGTAGGGCAGTCTGTAACACCATGTGGGTATTGCTGACAGGGTGGAACAGGCATGTGACGTGTGCCTCTCTCTTACCTTCCACTCTTGCAGAAGGCTTGTTAAATGCCATGCATTGCTCCAATCACTTGCCAGGAGGGAATTGGGGTTGTGCAGCAAGTTAGGCTGCCTGTGAGATCCCAGTTTTGCCCTGGAAACTATGTAGATAATGAGGGAACTGGAAAAGGAGGAAAGTGCAAAACAAGGCAATGAATTACAGAGAAGTCAAATGTTACCCCATGTACAGTGCATTTAAAATATACTCCCCTGCAAAATGAGTGTAGTTCTCACTAAATGAGCTACAAAGTGGTTAGGTGAAGATAGGGTGACTGCACAACAGTGGACTTCTCTGAACTGAATCTTATTTCAGTGAATGGGAACTACTGTCCTATTAGAGATCAATCTGTTGGGAGACATCCCTGTGACTTCAGCCTTGTTCTCTCATCTTTGTTCATTATCTCCTCCTTACTTTATTCCCTCACTGTCCACCCCAGGCCTCCCATCAAACTTCTGCCACCTGCTTCTTGCCTCCATGTCTGTCCTGCCTGTGCTACTGCTGTGAAGGGCCACCAAGATGATTTGAGGGATGGAGCACCTTTCCTCTGAGGAAAGGCTGAAAGAATTGGGATTGTTCCATCTGGGAAGGCTCTGGGGTGAGCTAGTTGTGGCCTTCTGATGCCTGAAGGGAGCCTACAAGAAAGATGGAGAAATACTTTTTAAAAGGGCCTGTAGTGACAGGACAGGGAGGAATGGCCTTAAAAGGGAAGAGAGTAGGTTTAGTTTAGATATTAGGGAAACAATTCTTTACTGTGTGGGTGGTGAGGCACTGGAACAGGTTGCCCAGGGAACTTGTGGATGCTCCATTCCTGGAGGTGTTCAAGGCCAGGTTGGATGGGACTTTGAGCAACCTGGTCTAGTGGAAAGTGTCCCTGCCCATGGCAGGGGGGTTAGAATTAGATCATCTTTAAGGTCTGTTCCAACCCAAAGCATTCAATGATTCAGTGAAATCAGACTAAACAAGATTTTCCCATGCTGTGCCCAGGTGAGTGTTCAGACACACTTCAGAAGCAGAGCCAGTGACTGAAACAAAATTAAATGAAATCATTGCATTTTAAATTGCAGAGAATTTAAAGATCAGTCAGGCTTGCTGCCTTGCTGAGACATGCCTATTTGGAAAATTACCTCTAAATATTTTTAGATGTCAAAATATACACCTAGACAAAAACATATTCCTTGCTCTCAAATGAGCACGTGTTCCAAAGCATATTGGAAAAAACAAAACCCTGGTATAGTAAATACAGTTGTGACATGTGAGAATAAAGGCAGCACTGTTAACTGCACGTTTGGTGTGTGTGCACTGTAACCAGTGCCAGGATTCTTGGGACCACATAGCCCAGTGTGACAATACACCACAATCTGAACTACTCACAAGGAGTTGCCAGCAGTGGATGCTTAAGGAGGAATGTATCAGCACACAGTGAAACTTCCCAAAAATATTTTCCTAACCTACAACAATCTGTGGTTCAGGAACTTTATGAACCAAGGGTAGTGACTTCACAGTGAAAAACTGAATAGCTGCCCTTTTAGTATGTGTAGTGAGGGAGTGAACACTCATTTAACCAGTGTTATACAAGCACATAAAGACACTCTGTTCCGTCTGTATATACGAATGGGATGGGGAATTATTTTCCCCATTTCCTACCTTATGAATGTTTTATTTAAGAATGTTTATACTGTTTTTAGTCAAGCTCTGAAAACAAGGGGAGAGTCCCATGGTAAGGAGGCATTTGATAGGGGAAATCAAAGAACAGTATTTAAATTAATGTTAAACAATGTTCTGGATGTTGTGAATAGTGTTTCTTTTTCCCATTGGAACTCTAGTCTTTAAAGGTAAGCAAGTTCTTATAAATCTTGTGACCTGGTCATTCTTTTTATAGGTGAATTGGTTTATCATTACTAGGAGATTTAATACATCATGTAATACTATAATATGGAATATGGATGACCAGTTACATATTTTATGTAATTCCATTGTACACACTGATATACATCTCTGGAGAATATTTTCAGGTAGTAGGAATAGCTGTTCCATGCAAAATTTCCTTATGTTCTGTCCCTAAGAATCTTCTGGCAAATATATATTATTTTTTACTTACTTTTAGTTATTCTTAGAACTATTTGTTTGTTGTTGTTATTGCAGAGATGCAATAAAAAGTAGTAAGCAAATGTTAAGTTTGTTTATTTTGAAGAGCAGGATTTAGAAAATAAGTGTAATTTAATTCCTAACACAAATATTTCTTTGTGTTACACTGCATGATCAGTGAGAGATCCAGTTTTAGGCCTGGGTCCTGCAAATTCAACCACATAAGATTATAATATAAGATTCTGGGAATCTGGTGCCTCCAGCTCTGAGCAAAAACTTGGAAAAGTCTGCTCAGGAAATCTTTCCTAGAGTTGCCGGGAGACCTCTGCAATTTCGCTTATGCAGAATCTGGAGCTTATCTAGCAAGAAGGAGGTTTGTTCCAGGCCTCACCATGGTGACTATTTATCCATTAGTCCGTTGTCTAAAAAAGTAGAAGTAATAGTGGAGTTGAACTGAGGAACCCTCTTATTTTTCCTTCCTGCCCAAGAACGGCAAAAGGCCATGTCCTCCTGCTGGCAATCCTTCCAGATCCATCAGTATTCATCTCCTGATTGTACAGTAATGCTGGATGGAAAATGCCCCTCCTGTGAAGGGCGTTCACTTGGATTGTAAGAGTGGCAGAGTGTGTGTGTCTGGAATACAGTTGTTTCAGTGCCTGAGAAAATGGTCTAAACATGAAACCCTTTCCACAAAAGAAAGATGCTGTCAGCTTCCATTTCTCTGAGTTGTACGGGTAGAGATTCAGGTGTCCGTGTATGTTTGTTCCTGGATCAGCCTCTTGAACTTGTGTGCCTAAATTCTAGTTTCTGAGTTTTTCTCACTTTAAATTGTCAGTAGATTTGGCCTTCAGCTTGCTGTGATTAATCTTGTTTATAGACACAATGACAAAGTCCCTGTCTGCTCAGACTTAGGTGTCATTCTGTGAACTAGTGTAGATGTGACCGCTTTATTTTTAATTCATGTGATTAATTTCCCTATTACCAGAAACTCTTGTGGCTATTTTTATTTGTGACTTTACTTTTTTATCAATGAAAAATTTTATACTGTTACAGGAAAACCATAACACTTAGAGACTAGTGAGGTGATTTGGATGGTCGGAGGCTGTAGCACTCTCAGCGCCACGGTTGTTTGCCTATCTGCTATCTTCTCTAATTGGGGTATAACAGCCCTGGCCGTTTATCATTAAGCATTGCAACATCAGTCTCTGGCCTTTTCCTGAACTCTGAAGAATTGTGACTTTTCTTTGAACTCTCAGCTTTTAGTTCCAGTGACCCTGTTGCCCATTTGTAACTGCTGCACCATTTATCACTCCTGGGCTTAGAAATACGGTTGGGGGGGAAAAGACTCAAGTGCAGTCGCTCACACCTATGGTCTCTCTGTATTTGGACTTCACAGTTTCTGCGTAGCATAACTGATAGGGGGAGATTGGTTACAAAACTGTAATTCCATTGAAGGATTGTGATAATATCCTACCATAAACTGTGTATGATGCTCAAGAGGTTTGACGTCATCGGGGGTCTGAGATTAAGTTACAGCATTTACTGTTAGTCTCTGTTTTAGAAGAGGGTTTTTGTGTAACCCAAGTGTAAAATATAGGATATTTTCCGAGTTAGGAAACTTGCTGTTGCATTAATCATCTCAGAGTCATGTTAATAGTTAAACTATAGCATGACATAAACCAGATTTGGTACAATAAGACACAAACATTTATTTTTACGTACTACAGAGAAATTTTGTGTATGGACTACTAACAAGGTCTTGGAATATCAGACCAAACTGGGACTAGTTTGGCATTTAAACAGTTCTGTATTCTAGGGGGAAAAAAAAAAAAACGCAGCATGTAAACCTCTCAGAAAGAATTACTGATGAGCCTGGAGTATCATTCCTGGAAAAAGACATCAGGGTGTATTTTAAAATCAAAACAAACGTCCTCCTTTTTTTTCCTCTTACATTCTATTTTCCCCATACATCTTCTACTATTTACACACACACACGCACAGTTACTTTTCGTGTGCCCATAGGAAACCACACATTTCCATATTTAAGCTGTTTTTCACACCTTTCTTTTATCTGATTTTTCTTCATTTCTCTTTCCCTCTCCTTTTCTTGTTAATTCTCCCATCACTTACGTGAGAAACAGTTGAGCTTGTTGTGCTTTAATGTGATTTTTGGCCAAAGAATGCTTGTTTTTAGGCTCCATCCAAGTATGAAGTGTTACATATGGACGAGAGATCTTTTCACAGTTCATATGAGGGAGATTAGGTGAGGGAATAGTTTAGAAAACTGAGCAGCTATGTCTAAGACTTTGGGAAGAACTTTCTTCTCCTGAGAATAACTCTCCTGTTATGAGAAAAAGATCGAGATCTTTTATCAAAGTTTGGAATTTTGTGCCATGGAAATAAAAAAAGTTTTCTTTGAAATAATAAACATTATTATTTTTTTTTCTTCAGTACAATATGAACCCCTCAGAAAGAGGATGGTTAGAATAATTGTTTCACTTGGCGTTCTTTGATCAAATACTCCGGTTTTTATGCAAGACTTTAAAAGTTTATTTGCCATTCTTCCTTATGCTTCCCCTTTGTCCAGGCTTCCTGGTTGTGCAGTGTCTCCTCCCATTCCATCCCTTCATGAACACAGCATTCCTGCACTGTTATGATGTAGGGAAGGAAGGCTGCACAGGTGCCTGAGCCCTTTTCCTAATGTCTGCCTTCAGTGAGCATTTTTAGGATAGAGAAATATTAAGTTCTTATGAGGATGTCAATTTATGCCCAAAAAGTAATAAACCAAAATATTTTGGGATAAATAAATGAGACAAAAGATGGGATAATAAAATTAGATAAAGTATTTTGAGATATTTAATGTCTGATTTCACAGTAAAGCTGTACCAAAGCATCTAACAACTTCCCTTGCATTTTCAAATCCATCTTTCTCTTTACTGGGAAACACAGACCCCTCTTTAGTGCAACCTTTTGTTAGTGAGAATTTTATGAAAATTTCCAAACCTAGAAGGAAAAAAAGCACCTAAGAGACTAATTATCAAAAGGACCAGTTAGCCAGAAAGCCTCAAGCCCCAGTAAAAGACTCAGGAAAAAAATCATGGACATAATTTATTTTTATCCCCAGTGCACATCGGTACTTTCTTGAGATTCTGATTGAAATGTCTAATGTCCAGGTGAGACACAGGACTAGAGACATGGGGGTGTTTTTTCTCCATTCTCAGCATTTCCTGTTACTTGGCTGTAAGCATTTGCAGGCCAATATCCAAACTTTGCCTCCTCAGTGAGGTGGTTGTTTTGCCGTGGGCTGAAGTGCCTGACCCTAATGAGAAAGCCTTGTCCCCTCGCAAGCATCTGAACTCCATGTATTGTTTGCAGGTCTAATCTTACCTTGTGCTTTGCAGTAATTACCATTTAGAAAAAAGAAGTGCTGTGGTATCTCAGTGCAGCCGTTGGTTAGGGTACTACGCCACTTACGTTTAATTAGTAGATAATTAGTCATTAGTAATTATGAATGTTGTATATACTGCAAGTCTTTGCAGCCAGCATTGATGTGTTGAAAGAGTTTCAATTTTCATTCATTCAGGATAAGGTACTTGAGCCACTTTGTGTCTGTATTCAAAGTTAGTACTCAAATGAAGCCCTGTAAATCTTTGTTCCCCTCAGAGGGGAAAATGTAAATGACGTGAACTAGTCGCCATGAGATGTTTTAATGCTGGCCTGTTCAAGATGATGTAGTTTAAACAGTGTTTCATAAATCAGGTGGGTTTTAGTGTCATTTAAAATACACTATTTACTTTTAAAACTAGAGCTGTAACTGAAACAGAGACGTATAAGACAGGGAAGGTTATTCTGGTTTAAATGTAGGCAAAGTGGTCAATTGTTTGATTCTTGTGTCATTTACTGGAATCTTCTCTGGTACTTCCTTGGTCCCTAAACTGTTGCTCAGCAATTTTTAACTATTTTAAATTACTATTTCACAAAGACTGAGGCAAACATTTCAGTGGAAGCTTCAATAGATTTGTTTTGGAGCTTTTGTATTATGAGTAAAACGGGGCTTGTATTACTCCTCTTCTCCACATAAAAAGGCACTGTGTACTCTCGTAAAAACAAAAAAAAAAAAAGAAGAAAATGAATATTCTGTTTCTAGAGGTTCTTTTTATGGACAATCGACTGAGGATTTAATTTAGTTACATGAAAGGTGGCTCTCCACAAGAGAGCTTATTTCATAAGTATGCCTCTGCCACAAAAAATTGTCTTCTGTCTAAGTGTGTTGTGCATGTGTTTTAGAGCTACCTGTGTGAAGTCAGTTTTATTGTTTCTTTAACAGTTCAGAGAGCACTGAGTAGCAGTCTGTGTATTGTGGGGACATAACATCACACTCCACACGTGCTCTTCTGTTTGGGGGTAGCATTGACTTTTCATTCCTGAGATGGTAAACCCCAGGGAATTTCCCTCCTGCGTGTGCAGAAATAAAAATTGGGACAACTAAGTTGCTTGTCCTTCTAGTTAATTTTTTCTCAGTGGGTTATGAAAATTAAACAATTAAAATTGGACTATAATGTACTGAACCTGCTCTGCTGAGAGGTGCAATGTTGTCCTTCTCAGTAGGAGGACAATTTATACTGTAAATAAAATGAGTTCATTCAGTTGTCCAGGGACAGAAGGGGCAAGTGGGAAAGGAGTGACTAACGCAAGCTGCACAGTGGTAAGATCCAACTTTAATTTATCAAACCTAGCCTTGCTTCTGCAGATCCACACAATTTAAAGAAGACTTATTTTGGCATGTACAAGTGAATTTTAATGAGTAAATTCCTTATCTGGTGATGTGGTTTTGTTTGATTTTTTTTTTTTTTTTTTTTAATATGGTTTATATGACCTGTAGTAGATACTCTTGCCCCTTTCACTCAGATTTGAAAAAAAAAATTTTAGTGGCCGCTTATGCTGGTTTTTTTTTTAATGTGCTTGTTTAACATTCTGTTCTTCAAATTGGAAAAAACCCTTTTATTTTAGTGACAGCAAAATGCCCACAGCTTAGGTTCCTCGAAAAAGTGAAAATGCTTTGTGACATGTATGCAATTTAGCCTTAACATTCTCTGTGCAGTGTTCTCTGCTTCCCGTGTACTTTCAACCCCAGTGAAAATGCCTTAAGGTCCCACTTGATAACACTTGTGAGCCAAAGTGCACTTTGGAAAGTGAACCTCTGGAAGATTATTGGGATGGTCTGCAAGTTGATGCACCTGAGTGTTCAAAAAGACTTGGGAGAGATTGCTTTCTTGACGATAGTTTTGCTGCATGGATTTATGTGTACATATCAAGGATTCATTTTTGACAGATCTCTAGTTCTGAATATTACCAAACATGCAAATTCAGACGTCAAAATATATTTTGAAAGGTGGTACCTTGATTGATACTTCCTTGAGTAAAGCTATTGTAGGAGAGCAAAAAGAAGAAGAATAACAATGAAGAAAAAATTAATCTACAGTTTTTATACAGAAAGTTGTGAGAAGGAGATGCAGCTTTAAGAGTTTAAAAAAAAAAAAGGAAAAAAAACCCCTAGTAATGGTGCACCTGATGTTGAGGCTTTTTTTGTTGTTTGTTTGTTTTTTGATTTTTTGTTTTTTGAGGTTTTGGTTTTTTTGTTTTGTTTGTTTTTTGTCTTTGTTTGTTTTGTTTTTCCATAGTTGCATAACTTGGTGTAAGATAAGGCTATGATTTTGAATAAGACTTTTTTTTTTTTAATTTGTATGGAAAGCTTGGGTAATTTTCCTTTAGTCAGTTTCTTTAAAAGCACCCTGACCTAATTCCTCCTGAGGAGAAAACAGATGCTCTAAATATAGTAGCACATGTGTTAATATAATACATCTGGAAAGGGTGGCTATTATGTGTGTAATGGCATTATGTAGAAATAATAGGCAAGGCTGTCCACTGGAAACTGTAATCATTGTCAGCGCTGTGTTGCCGACAGATTTGCTCTTAGGACCATTTCATGCTTACCTTGGATGCTCTTATAGCTAATTACAGGCTCTGTCCTGTGATCTATACCCAAGTTCACGCTGATTTCATGACTGAACCTATTGACCTTGAGTGTTTAAATTAGAGCTACAAAAAGCAGTGTAAACCAGCTTGCAACATCAAGGACTTTGAAAGCTTCACAGCATTTCAGGCTAACCCAAAATGTCTTACCAGGTTGGAGCTCTGTGTTTTCCCATGTATATCCTTTGGTCAAGTAACACAGTGCAAGCTCAGGGGCTGTGTTTTTAGCGGCCTCAACACACAGACAGTCATTGAGGTGTAGCTTTGGGTCACCAAGTCACAATTAGCAAATGCTAAAACACTTCTCATTAATGCCTGTTTCTTCTGAACGAGCATACAGCTGTATTTACACAGCCTTTTTTGCCATCTGCAATGCAGTTAAATGTATAGAGAATATGGTGACTATAGCATATATTCTGTAACTGGTTAGGAATTACTCATCTTCTGTGCTGAGACTGAAACAGTTTATCAGTTGCCTCTGTCAAAACATCCTGGGTTATTACATGCCTTACATGATTTCCTTCATACCTAGTAACTGTTAAGACAGAGTAATAAATAGAAAGGACTAGAGTGCTGTTTTTACTGTAGTTGTAGCTTGGAAACTCCACCCAGAATTATGTCTCTGCTGTCTTACATCCTATATGTGTGGAAAGAGAGAAAACTTGAGCTTCTTATAGTCTAATTATACAAGACTTTATTTGAGCAAAGTAGTATTGCTTGTTTTGCAGGGAAAGTAAAGTGAAGCTCAGGAAAAAGAATCAGGGATCACATTTTCATTACCTCAACACAAGGTGTTTAGATGATTGAAATTTTACAATTTCAGGTGCTGAACACTCAAGCCTTATATGTCTCCACAGCCTACTGCTGTGGGGACACCTAAGGCTTGTAGGCTTTCCTCTATATTTCACTCACCAAAGTATTACTGAACAATTTTGAAGATACAGGCTGAGGATTTTGAGTTTTGGGAATTGGGAAACCTACTCGTTGTTGATTCCAAAAAGATAACATAAGGAATCTTTGGCAGAGGTGGGGAAAACCTCACTGACTTCCAGTGCATATTTTCAAGGCCTAACTTCTCTGTTTTCCCTCGGTTTTACATGTAGTTTAAGTACATGGCATGATCAGTGAATTGTTGGAAAATATTTGTTCAGGTTGGGAGTCCTGCTGGTGCAGGACCGCTCTAGGACATAACTCTCATCTTATTTTAGCAGCTAGTACATAAGGAAGGCTTTGCTTACAGATTTAAATCTTACTGCTTTAACTTGAAAGAAACTTCGTATTGAAATAAGATATGCTATTCTTATTCTTTTTCAAATTTGTTTGTCACTTGTATTTAAAGTATAAGTAGCACTGTTTCATTATGCTGTTCTGGTCTAGAACCTTGATTTGTGATTTGCCCAAAGCTTACTGTTACAAAGACAATTAACAAAAAACAAACCAACCTAAAAACCACCAGCCTTGGAAATAAAAGGTCATGACATTGAATGAAATGTTTTTAGGCCTGAAAAATCTTTTTATTAAACTGATTACCATTAAATACGCATTTTTGGCACCATAGTGGGAACAATTTTCATGCCAAAATCGTAATTAGTAGCAGGAATTTTCCTGTGTTCTGTATAGACACAGAAATGCATTACCTCCTAATAATCTCTTCTTTCCTTGTGTGTTCACTCTTATGTCCTTTGCTTCTGTAGAATTTGTGTCTTGCAGATTGTGAGAATGTTTTCTTCACAATACCCTTGTGCAGGCAAGTTGGTTGCATCATGTTTATAAATAGAGGCTGATGAAGCACAGTCTGTGAGTCTCCTGAGCTTCTGTCCACTAATGTGACCTTTGGCCATCACTATTTCTCTTCCTTCTTATCACTTACTACTTATAAAACACTTCCACTGGATTTGTGAGTTTTCAGCAATGGAATTAAGATAAAGTTGAAAACAGTTTTGAGGGTAAGCAATTTTGAACATTAGATTAGTTCTAAACCCAGTCATTTTCTAACTATAATTATGTTTTGTCATCATTGCATGTTTTTCTCTCATCTTAAATATTAATAGTCCAAAGTAAGTACAGATGGAATGCACTGTTGGTCAAGCATCTTTCAAACTGAGTTAATTGTAGCTTCTTGTTGACAGACAACACAAATATCCATATTTTGGAAGTGTTTGCCTCTAAGCAACTGCGACTTGCAAGAGAACTCATTATTCACATTATCTGTAGAGAAACCCTGTTGTTGTTCTGCAGTGAAGAAGCTGTTTCAGCTCAAGAAATCATGCAAAATTGGTCTGAGACTTGAAAGGTTTTCTTCTTCTTCTTCTTGCTCCATGCAGTAAAATTTTACCCTCTTTTTATGATGATACTGGAATGTCAAACATGGGGGTGCTTGGATAGAATTCAAGTCATAAAGTGTGAAAAGCACCACCACAAACATACTTGTTATTAAAAACACATGGATTTAGCACCTACTTATACTCCATTAGAAATCTTGTGTCTGAGCATAACTTGTGTGGTCGGCTCATGGATCTCCCAGCTCCCCAGCTTCCAGGTCTGTCCTTAGTGCATCACCACGCAAGTCCTTTGGGAAAGTTATGCTTTGCTCCTGATCACCTTGGGTTTAGGATGGGGTGGAAAACCTCTCTTCTTTTAGGACAAGAGGGCACCATCTTAAGCTCTGCCAGTGGAGGTTTAGGTTGGATATTAGGAAGAAATTTTTTACAGAGAGAGTAATCAGATACTGGAATGGGCTGCTCAGGGAGGTGGTGGATTCTCTGTCCCTGGAGGTGTTTAGGATGGGAGTGGATGTGGCACTTAGTGCCATGGTCTAGTAACCATGGTGGTGTTGGATTAAGAGTTGAACTTGATGATCTCGAAGGTCTTTTCCAGCCTGGTTGATTGATTCTGTGATTCTTGCCTGGCTCAGCAGTGGGTTGACAGAGTGAGACTGAGCTTGTTTTTTTGCCCTGGGGCTTTATAGCTGTTGGGGTCAGAGGCAGTGTGTGCACATATGCTCCACAGGGATGCTGGCTGTGAATTCCTGGATGCTGCTCAGCTGCCTGCCCTCGAACCTGCACTACAGCACAGAGAGCTGCTTCCAGCTGCATTCCCCTCCTCTCGGCAGTAATACCTCTGTTCTGCCCTCTGGCTCCACAGAGAACCACAGCCACGAAGTGCCTGCTGCTTCCTCCATAGGCAAATATTTGTTGTTGTTTCCCAGTGGGTTCCCACAGGAATCGCTCCCTCTGGTGCATGAGGTGGAGAGGCATGCAGACCAAGCCATATTCTCAGCAGTATGGGGATCTATGTGGGTTGCTGAAGGCATAATCTTTAAGAACTAGCTGTTGTGAATGAAACTAGCAGATATAGAAAGTATCAAGTGTCACTAACTTTTTTGGTTGTCTGTCATTTGGAGGGTTGTTTGGTTTTCTCCTACTGCTAAGCAATATGCCAATTAGAGAAACAAGGTATCTTGACTCTCCCTTATGGATGTTTTTATAATAACCCATTGGAACTGAAGTTGTATTATTCTAATGTAGTAATCACTTGATTTTTCTATTTCATATATTTTCCTTTTTTTTTTTTTTTTTTCTAATGAGATCTGAAAACTTTCAGATTTAGCTGACAGAACCTTTAGGGTGGGAGTTTATTAAATACAAGACAGAAGGACTATAGATATTATCCTAAGGCCATTATGAAGTAAAAAAATACTATAATCCCTAGTTATGTGATGGAGAAATGGAGTCACAGACTAGTCCAAAACTTTAAAGTATTTGGCATACTGAAGATTTGGAACACAGAAGCTTTCTTGGCCCTATGACCCAACCACCAATAAATAAGGCTGATTCTCATTAGAACTTATATTTATAGCTTGAGCTTTTGATCTAGTACTGCCCTTGATTTGAAGATGCACTTAGTAAGCTTGTGTTCTTCTATAACTGATTTGTGTCAAGCAGATTTATCACCTTATGTTATGTAAGAAGAAAGTTGGCGTATGAGATGCTCCGTAAGCTGTCATGGCAGGAAGGATATTCCCCCACTCCCAGTTCAGCCCTCAAAGTGCTAGATTTGTTTGGGGGAGAATATACAGCGTTTGGGCATGCACCAATATGAGCTCTTTCAAGCACATGCCATTTAAATGTTCGGTCACATCCAGTCGTTCCATTCTGTTAAAATAATGCTGTTTTGAATGCTATTCTTGTCAAATGTCCCTCGCAGAAAGGTTCTTGCTCTCAGCCAAAGCTTTGGTTTCTGCAGCAAGCCAAACCCTACTTTTCCTGACAACCCTGTGTGCTTTGCTGTGTTAAGACTTTGTGTTGTGGCATAGTCCAGATGGCTTCAGGTGGCTTTGGTTGAGAGTATGTAGAATACACACTTCCCTGTGTAACTGGGACCGGTCTCAACTCCTCAGGCTGTGCATTATTACAGAATCTTCCCTTCGCTGCTCCTCACCTTCACAGAATCACAGAATTGTTTAGGTTGGAAAAGACCTCTGAGATCATTGAGTCCAGCCTTTGAACTATCACCACTCTGACTAGACCACAGCACTAAGGGCCACATCCAGTCATTTCTCGAACACCTCCAGGGATGGTGACTCCACCAACTCCCTGGGCAGCCCATTCCAATGCTTAGCAACCCTTTCTGTGAAGAAATTCCTCCTAATGTCCAACCTGAATCTCCCCTGGTGCAGCTTGATACTGTGTGCTGTTGTGCTGTTGCTGGTTGCCTGGTAGAGGTTGATCCCCACCAGTGGGGAGTGACAGGGTCCCCCCAATCCTCCTTTTCTCCAGGCTAAGCAGTCCCGACTTTCTCAGCTGTTCCTTGTAGGACTTACATCTGCCTTGAGCATCTCATGTGTCCCTGGAGCCACAGTGGTTTGCACCTGCTGAGATCTTGCCTAACTTATTATGATTTTTATGAGATCTCACTGAGATCTCACCTAACTTACTATGATTTTTCAAGAGGAGTCGTAGCTGGGATGGTGAGCTCTGGCTTTCTACATGTCTGATACAACCAGAGTAGAATAATTCTAAATCTGACTCATTTATAGTAATTGCTTAAGCAAACACCAAAATACCTCAAAATAGTCGAACAGTTTATGAACCTCTCTCAGGCTTGTACAGATTTAATGTACTGAGAAAAATAATAAGTCTAAATACAACATTCCAGGAGGTTTGATGTCACTGTTTATTTTTTAGTAATTGATATGGTTGCATTGAAATGCAGAACTGCAAATTTCAATTGCAGTTTCCAGGCCCTAAGTTTTCTAACCTCTTCCAAGATATTTCATAACTGAATTGTATGGCTTTTGTGTTTTCTGGTATGAACCTGGAAGGATTAATCATTCATTGATTTGTAAGTACGTGAGATTTTAGCAGAAGATAATTTTCTTGCTATTTTCTGAACGTCACTTTGAATTTCATTTTAATCCTCCACATACTAAGGGTTTTAGGAGCTCAGGATGTGAGGGAAATGTTTGTACCTGTGGCTCTAACTCCTAGTCCCTTATATTCTCATTACCTTGACAGATGTTCAAAAGTGAATACGGATAAATGATCAGATTAAAAGTGAGTGCAGCTGCTAAACCCTATATATAATTGTGGAAGGGGGCAAAGTATGGCAAAGAATTTTTTTTCCATCTTCTTTAATTGCTGGTAGTATTGCAGATCTCCGCTACTGTTACCTTTATTGTCTTGTAACTAATGTAGAAAAGGGGCTGGGAAATACTTGTGACATCTCTAAATTGCAAGTTGTTCTGGGTTTACTGATGTTCCACAGTTTCATCCTGCAGATGCTGAGCGTTTCCAGTAGAGGTCAGGATGACATTGTCAGATGTTCTGTAAGCGCGTTGACCTGAATAGGCAGGCGCCTTACAACACTTTCGTTACTCTCGCAGGCAAAACGTTCGGGTGGGGTTTGTTTGTTTTAGGTTTTTTAATGCGCAGATAAAGCAATGTATAATTTTTTTGGCTTCCTCCGGACTTCATCGGCAACTTTGTAAAGTTTGATGGCAAACGTATTGAGTTTCTTGAGAAACCGTGAAAGTTTGGGAATAGAGGGAAAACAGTGGGAAGGGGATGAGGAATTAATGCTGCTATTGAGGCAAAGGTCTTTTACTGTATGAATGTTAGGACTTAGAGGGCACGTGAAATCGGTTTAAAATTGGTTTAATTTTTTAGGCTGAGCGTGTGTATGTAAGTATATACATACACACTTGTATCTACACATATGTATGTATGCATGTCACACATACCTACGCAGACATACTTATATATAGGAACATACATGTATATTTTATCTAAGACTGTGCTACACACACAGCAGCAACACTTAAGCAGCCTTGGCTTTGGCCACTCATCTCTGCTTTTTCATTGTAGCTACTGTGTCTTGGCTTAACTAAAAGAACAGATCTGGCTTAGAAAGTAACCCTATGAAGCAGAGGAGAAAAAAAAAAACAACAGGTGGTTTTTCTTTTTTCGGCCACATCAATTACTTGATCGTTTTTGCAGCATAACAATACATATCCCCCGGTGCACGGAGCTACTCGGGGGATAACGAGTGCCTAAGCTGTCTTGGGGACTGGAAAGAGCTAGGGAATTGTGTTTTAAGAAATTGAAACTAAAATTTTAAGAAATTAAATCTTTTTTTCCTGGAATCTGGAACACAGTTTTTCTGACTGTGGTAGATTTTGTGGTGGGCTCTATAATGCAGAACCACAGAGTCCGTGTAGCCTTGCATGCTGGTGCTCTCTCCTAAGACTGTGGATGTGATTGTGCACCGAGAGATCACAGAACAGCTCACTTCATTTATTTTGCACAGTTCACTGCTGGCTGACATTGCAATATATGTTTCTATTTTCAGGTTTGCTTTACATTAAGATCTCAGATGTACCTGCACGTGCTCATGCATGCACAGTATGCATAAGAAGTTATCTGTGGTGTATTTCATACCTTTGTGTGATTACAGAACTGTGGTGTTCAGGCTCCACATAGTTACTGGCAACTGGGCACATCAGCAATTTCCAGGTATTCACACACACAAAGCTCTCTCGTACTGTGTGTTGTTCTTCTCTGGATGTGTGTAGGACTCAACTCTTGCAACCACGCTTTCAGTGGGCATCAACTAACTGCTGGTGCACTCTTGTCATCACCCTGTTCAGAGACACTTCAGCATCTGTGTTCCAAAAGAGCTGGAGCAGCGTGTTGTTTACTCCCTCCCAGGCAAAATTACTTTCTCCACTTGGGGTAGGAACCAACTACAAAATGCACAAAAAACTAGGGCTCCAAAATTGAACTTAGTTAGCTAAACATGAGGCGATGATGTTCACCATGTCTGAGTATATAAAGCATCGTGGAGGAAGATAAATAGCTGAGGGTGAGGTGCCATAAGATGACAACAAAATAAAATCCACTTTTCCTGATGTCTGTTCTTAATTATCTTGACATTGAAAGTTTTATTAGACCATGGTGTACTTTCCAGGGGGAAGTGGTGAAAGTTCATATTGCTGGTGACATTAATAGCTAGACTGGAAGAAACACTTTGAATGCATATAGGAAATGAATCAAAAAGTTCAGTGAGACATACAAGGTAGCTCAGTTGGTCTTTTTTGATATTTTTGTTGTGACAAGTAAAATCAAATGTCATGCTTTATCACTCGTGGTTTAGGAATTATTTTATATCCATAGAGATGTTTCATCCTTGTATTTGAAACAGATATTGTGAAATCAAGCAGTCCTGGACCAAGACAACTACAAATGAAATAAAGTAATACTGTCTCAAATTGTATGCTCCATAATTTATCACAGTAGGCAAGCATAGTTTACAAATGACAAGGTCACCCTGCTTTTTAGGGAGTTGGGTTTTCTTACCAAAAAAAGGGATCTCTTTCCTCATAGTGATTCTTATAATTTAGGAAGTCTACCTGATTAGGTGATGAATACATACTTCTTTCACAGAAATCTTGAGAGAAATCCTTTGATACACTGGGCATGAGATCAGCAGCTGTTGGGCGAAGAAGAGCAGTACTTCTCTCAAATTCACGTTTGGCCCATTAAGATCAAGCTACTGCTTCTGAGATAAGAATGGCCTGGGTGCTTCAAATTCAGGTTCGTCTTCACTAATGAACTGTTAAAAAAGTAATTCTGTAGCAGAAGTGCATGTCAAACTTTATTTTATTTCAGTGCATTTTTAAGAGAAGAGGTATTATTGGTAGACACTGAAGTGGCCCTTGGGTTACTTGGGCTTTATAAAGAGTTCTACCTGAGACATCTTCGGCGTTTTTAGCCCAGGCTGTTTCTTAGTTCTTGTCTGTCTCTACCTGGCATTTATTCCCGATGTAGGAATACAAAGCACTCTTGGGTTCTGCCAGCTTTTATTCTGTTGGGCTTAAGCAAGCTGTGTTCCTGCAGAGGCCCCCCAGAAGACAGTCCCACAACTTCCCTGCTTCCCCTGCTAGCTGTTTTCTGTCCCCAGCCCAACTTTAACTCATCCTTTCCATAAATGGCAGACTGTTCTTGCACAGTGGCACTGTCCGGTCTCACACAGACCCAGCTGGCTTTGAGCAAGGCAGCACTGATGGTTGTCGGTACTGCATCACACTGGGTACCAATACTTGAGTCCTCCTTGCATTTGTTTTCCTGACTAGCTGCCTTCTGCTGTGCTGGAGTACATAGCCTTTTGTCTAACTATAAACCTGTCATCTGAGCTGCACCAGTAGAAGGTCTTGATCTCTTCTAATACTCCAGCCAAATCATTTTCGATTGTAAGAGGTATCACATACATCTTTGCAGCATCTATCAGACTGGTGGGGAGGAAGGATCTCTGTTTCAACTTTGCCAACTTCGCCAACTTCTAATCTTGCTGGCCAAGTTCTCCTCTGCCCTTGACTCTTGGGTAGGTTTTTTTGGTTTTTTTGTGGTTGTTTGTGTGATTTGTTTGTGTGATTTGTTTGCTATTTTTATGCCATAGGTAGAAAATGCAGTCTATCTTGTTTAGAACGTGTTAAAAGGATAAAGGTCAGTGTGTGTATCTTCCTTTCCAGTTAAAGCACAAAGTCAACACTTTTAACAGAGAAGATATAGAAGAAATAAAGCGCAAAAATATTTGTGAAAGGGTGCTGCTTCATTCTGGAAAAAAAAATAACCATTTATTTCTGCAATACACAAAATACCTGTTTTCCAGGGTAGAGGTTTAGGAACGTACTGTCCTGAGGAAAAGGCCTACCATAACTACAGTTATTACTGTAGTTTTTGCCAACTAGTAACTCAGCACTCTTTATCTTCCAATTCAAGTGCAAAGATCTGATTTATACTCTATTTTTGTTGCTTACACATTGCAGTTTTACTTCACTTTTCCCAATTCCTTTGCAGAGATGAAACAAACTTTGTATTCCTATTATTAACAGTTTGGTTTTGACATTTAAATTGAAAATTACACAGACCATCAAAGGAACAGACTGAAGCTCCTATCCTGTTCTTTTTTGCCCAGATCTCTTATCTGTAATTTTGAACATGGCCTCTTATATTTCATATCCATGAAGTACTCACCTTTTTTGCCTCCGGCATCCAAATAGCATCCACTGAAGTATTTCTGAAGACAGGTTTTTTTTCTCTGTTTCTTAAATAATGTAGTGTTTCATACATAAACCAGTGGTCTCTTCTTATGTGAAGCCTACTTTCAAATTTAGTTTGTTCAATATATCAGAATTTTAGTAACCAAAAAGTTTTACGTAAGTGCCACCATTTTGATGACAAGGATGTAGTCTTGATTACTACTTGATCATGGTTTGGACAACCAGTATAAGTTACACCCTAAATTTTGAATGTTTATTTGAATACATTTTTGTGGGGATTCTCATTAGTGTAAGAAAGATTTAATTCTGTTGTGTTTAGATCTGTGTTGAGCTCTTACTGTGTTTCCTGTTGCCCCATTCCATATGCTTCTTATCTGTGTGCACCTGCCTCCCAATTAAAACTTCATTAACATGTGCATCTGCAGAAGCTCTGCTCGCATTCATCCCATGTGAAGCATTAGATGTTTTACGTCATATACATTTCTTGCTTTTCTTCTGAACTTCCAAAAGAAGCACAGAATTAATGAAAAACCCAGGAGTAAAAAAAGACCCCAATATTAGCAAAGCTCTGGGACTTGGAAGTTGTCTTAAATTTTCCCTGGTTTCTGTTTTATTTGTATATTTCATTTCTTTGTATTCACTGCAAATGTAAAGGTGTATAATGATTTTTTCATACAGTGTGGGATTGACTGAATGTTGTCTGGAGTAGTTGATGTTCTTCCCAGAAAGCTCTTATTTAGTAAGTGAACCTCTTCAAAAGTCTCCAAACTGTGGGACTGATTACAATGGGAAGCAAGAGATCCACTTGGTTGCTGCACTCAAGGGAAATAAATTTACCCCTGCTGCCATTAACACCTTAAGTAAATCGTGCTGTACATATGCTGTGTATGGGTTCAAATGAACTTCCATTGAAAATCTGACTTTGTAAGAAGAAGTAACAAATGCTCACTGGTATAACGATTAGTTTCTGTTCTGTGCTAGAAGCACAGAACTAGTGCCTGGAATACAGAGACTGAATTGTTACTCCTAAGTTTAAAAAAAAAAAAATATAACCATTACTTCAGGTCACCACTGAGGTCACTGACAGCACAGCATGGGGGATTCAAGTAGAGCAGCATGACTGCAGCTAGCTCATGGCTCTGAAAAGAGATATTTAGTCCCCATTGCTGCTATATGATTAAATTGGAGGAAGCAAGGATACATTCTTTTGTATTTATTTACTTTTTTAAAAAAGAAAGGAAAAAGAAAACTTGGAAAATGAAATTTGAAAGGAATCCATTATAAATAAGCATTACTGTTGGTCTTGCTGTATAGTGTTCCATGAAGATGTTGGCTGTTAAATTAGTAAAATCAAGGGTGAGGGGGTTGATGGGGGAGACCCCTCTGCAATCCATGCACTGCTTGCTTTAATAATTAGATATGGTCCTGCTGTCAAACTGTAGTCCAGCTTTTATCATTCTTGGCAGACGGAGCAGAGCAACACTCTGGCACTTGACCTGCCCATAAAAACTTGAACAGGAAACAGCAATAAATAATCCACTCGAAAGGCCCTTGAGAAAAGCATTACACTTGATTCCTTATAGGAGTTGCATGTTACTCCAGGGGGAAAGTAGGCTCTTTCAAAACACAAGCTTTGTGTTGTTAACATTTTTTTTAAATTTATTTTTTACAATTAAATTCCTTTATGGTAGCTTGAAAGATACATTTTTTTATATAGCAGAGCTGAGAGAAGCTTCAAAATTGTTTCCAGTTTTATTTGTTTTAATCAACATAGAAATAAACTTAGAGTATGTACACGCAACCAAACAGTGTTTCAAACACAACCAGCCAACATCTTCCTCCAGAGTTGGTCCTGGCTTCTTTCACATGGGGAACCTCATTCTTCGTGTTCTGCTTTCCATGGAAACCTTCATCCTTCTGAAGCAACCTAAAAGTTCGACCCCAAATCCCTTACCTCAGTCAGAAAGCCCCTGCTAACTTGGTGCCTGGTCATTGAAATGGGCATGAAGTGAAAAAACTGTTCCATTTTCTCTGGAAATTTCTTTCCTCAGTTTTTGAAGGAAGTGGAAGGGTATTTCATTTCCTTCTCTGGCCTGAAACTGATTCTGTTTTTGTTTATTACAACCTATTTATAGTCTCTGATGCGATCCGTTCTGCAGACATTTGCTTTAATCTCTGGCTTTTCTCATGAAGTGAATTAGAGAATTAAGGGCATAATATATAGTGGGTTTAGTCACAGAGTAGAGCAATTTTTTTTCATGTGTGTGCAATAATTTATTTTTTTGTGTTCAGTTCAGTACCCTGAATGAATGTATACTACTTGGTAAGGAAAAGGAAAATGTTTAATATTTACTAAGAATAACTTGAGAGAAAAAGGCTTATACAGACTACTATTACACTACTTACGTTTAGCACATTGAAATGGTTATTACTTAAATGCGTAGTTGTTTTGCTGGGTCTTTTTAAGTATTATTTTTACTCATATAGTCTTTGTTTTCAGCTCTGCCAACTTCTAACTAGACTTGGAAATTTTGGAAAAACACCCGACCCAAACCTTTTATTTAAGGTTAGTTTCAACAAAAATAAACTATACTCATTTTTTCCACTCTTTAGAAACAAACTCCTAGATTTTTGGCTGGTTAAAAAAATCAGTTTTATTGACATTATTTTCTTGGCTTGCTGAAGATACATGTACTTAAGTATCAGGACAGTGATTGCTCGAAGCCAGAAATTCTGTGAAATGTTTTTTCAGTTTAACAGGAATGTTATTTCTCAGAAAGAACCAGTGTGCTAGAAGAAGAGTAGATTGATTGATAAAGTTCTAGGTCTTCCAGTCTTACATCTGGTCTGGGTTCAAAAGCTGCAAACTCAAATGATCATGAATCTTGTCTTGGGGAGGTACAGAAACTAGTATCTCTGTTTGGTTGCACTTTTTTCCCATTTATTTCTGCAGTTTAGCCTCCCAAAAAGCACTTTGAAGAGCTAATGAAGAGAGGTACTTAGGACCAGGTTAGCCCTGTAGCAGTTCAAAATAGTTGGATAAGTTGATTCATTTCTTCAATGTCATGATTTCTTATATGGCACATGTTGAAGGTATATTGGTGACAAAGGGGCCCGTACCCAAATAGGCTTTGAACCATCTGAAGTTTTTAGCTGGCACTGTGGTCCATCTTCTGGCTGTCCTTGCAGACCAGGTGGACACGGACACTCAGGACCACAGCAGTGCCCTGGCAGCCAGGAGGGCCAACCATGTCCTGGGGGCATCAGGCAGAGCATCATCAGCCGGTCGAGGGAGGGGATTGTCCCGCTCTGCTCTGCACTGGGGCGGCCTCGCCTCGAGTCCTGTGTGCAGTTTTGGGCACCATAATATAAAAAAAGACATTGAGCCATTAGAGAGTGTCCAAAGGAGCCCAGTGAGGATGAGGAAGGGCCTTGAGGGGAAAGCTGTGTGAGGAACGGCTGAGGGCACTTGGTCTGTTCAGCCTGGAGGAGACTGAGGGGAGACCTCATTGCAGTTACAGCTTCCTTGTGAGGGGAAGAGGAAAGGCAGGCACTGATCTCTGCTCTGTGGTGACCAGTGACAGGGCCCAAAGGAATGTCATGAAGCTGTGTCAGGGGAGGTTTAGGTCAGATATTAGGAAAAGGTTTCTTCACCCAGAGAGTGGTTGGGCACTGGAACAGGCTCCCCAGGGAAGTGTCACAGCACCAAGCCTGACAGTGTTCAAGAAGTGTTTGGACAATACTCTCAAGCACACACTGCAATTCTTGGGGCTGTGCTGTGGAGGCCTGGGAGTTGGACTTTGAGGGTCTTTGTGTGTCCTTTCCAATTCAGAATATTCTCTGATTCTAGAACTTGCAGGAATTTAACTATTTTGCACAGGGACAAGGAAGAGGTGCTGACCAAATATAAGGTGTTCTACGGTCACCACTTCCCCCCTTGGTGAGCAGTCTCATTCCAGCCACACGCCTGCTGAGATTTGCTGGCAGGGCTGTCTTAGTACACCGAAATACTGCATTTGCGTGCTTTACTGCTTGTTCTTTCCTCTTTTTCATAAGCAGAATATTATGAACAGCTCAAATTCCTTGAAATTTGGTAATCTGTATGGTTTTTTTCCAGACTTAAACACGTGAGTGATTTGGTAGCAAGGACTGGTAAAACCATTGTATTCTGCCTGGTATATAATTTTTTATGAGTCATGTGCCTATTTGATTTTTTCAAATTTTCCATTAAATGTTCAAAGAGCTTATTGTTGTGTGGCTTTTGCAAACATCCACCCTCGATGTATATCTAATTTATTTTTTTGAGAGTTTATCCTTCTACCAAATATTTATTTGCCTACATGGAATTCGTAGGTTAGTGGAGAACTCATTTATTTATTTACTAATTTTCTTGGTTATTGACTATGCAAAAGTTTCCACTAATGAGAATTCTTCCCTGTTGTGAATCATTAATACATTAAGTACACTTCAGATTCCTCCAGTAATGATACAATGAGAATTGCTTAGCTGAGTTAAATGACACAGATGTAGCACTAATTATACATTTTAAATTGGCAACAAACACAATTAATTTACTGATTATCTAAAACAAAAGTAAACTTTTTTTATTATAGTAATTTGCAATAATTTATCACACAGCCATTTTCTTTGTGTAATATTTATGCGTTTGACAAACCTACAAAGAGATATGTAATTAGACCTGTTTCATCCATCACTGGCTGCCTTTTAACCAGAGGTCTTACGTGAACAGCTTACAAAGACCCTATCAGACTAACCAAATCATAATGGTGGCATCTTTTAAATCAACAAATGGAATTCTTTTTTTGCTAGTAGTTTATGTGGATTATTAAAATTGAAATGCTTTATTTAACTTAGCTTACTCGAAGGTATTTTACAGAAATGTTGTTTGGATAGTTGTTTGTTTGGCTGCAGTTTACCAGATCTGTCTGTGTTTAGATTGCAATTTTTTGGGGGGTAAAATTTTGAAACAAAATTCATTTTTGGGCATTTTGAGGAGACCCCCCCCCCAGGCAAAACCACACAAAATAAAAATCTCTCTCCACCCCCCACTCCCCCAGTATCAACAACTCCCTCTAAATGCTTTGTGCTTGGGAAAGTTTAGAATCATTTGTCCATGGATGTGGGAAACCAGTGAGGTTTTGTTTTTTTTTTTTTTAATTTATTTTCATTTAAAACTTGATTTTGGGCAAAAGTGTTCATATCGAGCTCTGTTATCAGGTCATTTATTTGTCTATTAAATATTGTCTTTAGTGAGCTTTATCCTCACTGCCCATAGTGTAATTAAAATGTGCCAGATGTATGGCATCATTAAAGTAGTGATCAGAGTCTATTTTAGCATTGAATAAACATGAATATCTCGTAGGAGGTTGTAATTGTTGACTCTGGTGTAATTCATTAAAACGACTGTGCGACCAAGAATTAAAAATAACAAACCACAAACCAAGCTCCCCACCTCCCAGCCTCCCCACTCCAATACAAGCTGAACCCCCTCTGTTAGGTGCTTATTCTGTGTTTTCAATGTCACTGATCCTTCTAGGGGAAATGTCTGAGTCATGTTTTTATGGATTGGAAGTTTTAATTATTTTAGAAATTATGTGTATTTTCAGGTAGTGACACTGTTGTGGCCACCATAGACTAGAGAGGCAAATTTTGTCAGAATGTGTAACGTCCTTTGATCTGTTCCTTCCTCATGATTGAGATCCTCATTTTAGCTGAAAATTCAGGGTTTTTTTCCATTGAGTTCTTCCAAGTAAAAAATTCTGGCACTTGCTCGTTCTAGGTTTTATGCATGATGAGTGCAGTAGGGGTATGGAACCCCCTATTTGAAATCAAATTTCAAGATGAAAAATCCTACTCATCATGATTTTTTTCCACACAGGAGATTATTATTAGGAGTTCCCAGGAAACAATAATACATCTAAGTGGAGGATAGATGTCCTAAAGAGAATACAGAATTTGGTTTCCTTGGACACCATCAATGGCAGTGCCGGTGATGACAAGTGCCAGCAGAAGAATATTTATCCTAGGTGAGCACAGGGGCATTTGAAGGAGGTGCACATCCATTCCCTCTTCTGGCATGTTCATTTGCCCATTATCACCTGTAGATAGATGACAGATGACAGAATCCCAGCCACAAGCCAAGAACCACTTTTCCATCTGATTTCTCAACTCCCTAAAGTACTCTTTAAAAAAAAACACAAAAAACCCCCTGACTTGTATAATATTTTCAACAATTAGTCACCTGATCATGGAGGAAAAGCATCTATTTCTGCTTTATAAAGCACTTATTTCTGTATTTATATATTTATTTCTCTTTTGTTAAACATAGGTTTGGTAATGAGCACTTCCACGCTTCTTCCTAATTTTGATTTATTTTTCCTTCCTTCCTTTTT
Source organism: Oxyruncus cristatus (assembly GCA_013399855.1). Classification (NCBI taxonomy): domain Eukaryota; kingdom Metazoa; phylum Chordata; class Aves; order Passeriformes; family Cotingidae; genus Oxyruncus; species Oxyruncus cristatus. The sequence continues at coordinate 1,829,018 of VXAY01002459.1, read as the reverse complement.
TTTTTTTTTTCCCAGGAAAGAGGGAAGATGGGTAGTGACAAGTGTACAGGTAGGGACATGCAGTTATTCAGCAACAATTAAGATTTCCTTTTACATGTAGAAAATGATATTTCATTATGTAATATAATTTCACTGTTCTGTACCTTTAAAAAGAAATATGCAGTTGTTCTTGAACTATTAAACTATATGTGTCACCGATTTATCCTGTTACCAAAAGGATCTCATGTGTCACTTGGCAGAGTGACAGCTTTTTTTCCAAGTCTATTGTATAATTGTGTTTTGTTAGCTGTTTTTGTTTTATAAATACTCTGCCGAAGGGATCTCTGAAGATCAAGATTTTTGATGCAGTATTTTTCTTTGCTGTACTTTGATGTTGACCTTCCCCTCACCCATCACAGCAACAAGCACAGTATTTTGTTCTTAAAAAGTTGCCAATTCTATGTCAGGGAAAAAACCATTTATTTTTCATGTCAGAGTTTTTGCAAGCAGGCCGACTCCGTTCCAGCAGATTCCTCACTGAAACTCCTCTGAAACTCCCCAGAAAAACTAGGTTTGTGAAAGTTTTCTTTCTGTATGTGAAAATCTGCAAGGAGACTGCAATGCTATCATTTTTCCTGTGTTTAACTACATGAGCTTGGAACACTGGCATTGGCATATGTTATTTTTCCTTTTGACAATTTCCCCTTCTAGCAAAAGCTGATACAGACTCTCTCTTTTCCTCTATAGTTAGAGTGAAAAACTTCTCCTGTAACATTTAATTGAAATCCTTCTTACTGAAAAATAATTGAATAAGTTCTTATCCTGTCTCTTGGTAGTTATGGAAATACTTTATTTATTGCCTGCTTTATAATAAATTTTAAATGTTGTAACTCTGTTTTAAGCCCTTCCTCCTCCCTTCCTCCTCCTAATCTTCTTGTTATACTGAACATACCCATTTCCCTTAGCCCTTCTTCCCAGATCATGCTTGTGAAACATCTTGTCAGTCTGAAAGTTTACCTCGGGGTTCTCTGCAGTGTCTCTGCCTTTCTCAAGGAGAAATGGCCCAACCCGACAGCGTTTCAGCTGAGCCTCCTCATTGCCAGGATCTGCTTCCCATGTCTTTTCTGTGACACTTGAAAAATTATTTTTCAGATTGACATTTACTGGCATTATGTTTTTGGCTTCAGCTCAGTTTGAGCTGTTGTAATATCAACTCTGTTTCAACTCCTGCTGCTTGGCCAGGTAGCTAGGCTTTTGTATTATGTTTTCATTTTTTTGAAGAGTAATATTTAAATTTTGCCTTCATTTAATTGAATCCTGTTGGTATTATAACTCTGATCCAATTTGTGAAATTAGTATGAAATCTAATCCTGCTCTTGAGGGTGCCTGCAGCCCCTCCCAGCTCAGTGATAGCCATAAATTTTCTAACTTACTTTCTATCCAAGTTGTTAATGAAAATATTTAAAGCTTCCCAGATTAGTGCCAAGAGGCCTTGCATGATACAACCCTCTGGTTTGACAGTGAACCTGTTCTTTGGGAACTGTTCTTCGAATTGTGATGAACGGTATAACTGTTCTAATTGCTCAAAATTAGGCGTGTGTGCATTCTACTTTGTATTTATTAGAAGAGAAGCACCTGAGCACGTGAGGTGCAAGCCTCAAAAACTGGGAAATGACTGCTCAGCTGGAGGAAACCTGTGGAGTGCAGGGTGGAGCAGGTAGACAGCCTGCGGCTCAAACTGAGAGGGAGATCTCTGCGGAGCTCAGGGAGCAAGAACAAAACTGCTCACAAGAGGTGTGCCATAGCAAGCCACTGCAGGATAGGCCTTTTCTCCAGTCTTGCTTCCCAGTGTCACAACTTGCCATGGTTTTATGGGCTGCAAAAAATTTCCACCTGGTCTCTCCTGGGTCCCTGGGCAAGTGGCATCTGGTGGGCCAGAGTTTCAGTCTTACCTGTTGTTGTATTAATACATTAAGAGGAGCAGTAGTGAGTTTCAGAAATAAGTTATGTAGTAGATGTAGAAGATGTTTTTGAGGGTTTTCTGATTATGCAAACTGCATATGTAGCTTTCTGTGGAGAGATTCTCCAAAACTTAGAGCATAGCCGGAGCCTGATGTTGCGATATAAAGCATTGAGGGGTTAGGGGGAAACCCACAAATTTCCTGTGTCCTGAAAGCATTCTCTGCATTGTGTCATTGTATCATCCCAATGGGACAGAGAGGGAATTGGGGAAGCAGTCAGCATTCTACAGCCTTCTTGCTTAGAGGACACCAGTGGATGACTGAGAATGACTTTGTTATAGAGTTCATGTTTAAACTATCTTTTTTAGCACCTCTATGGTAAATCAGAATGGGAAATTATGTTCTAATTATATTCTGCAAACACTTGCAGTTGTCCTGTGGTCTTCAGGTTTATAATATTGGTCTCAAATTACTCAAAAATGTTTAACCTGGTGACAGTTTTTGTGTTCTCTTAAATGAACAATGATTTATACAAGGATATATTCTCAGTTCATTTGAAAAATAAATGATCAAATTTATCTGAGCATAGGAAATTTATAGTCTGGCTCAACTGTCTTCTTCTGGAATCTGGGTTTGCAACCTGTTAGATTTTATAGCTCAGCTGACGAACTGATATAATGACATGGCCTTTTAGAATTGCCAGCTGTAAAACTAATTTTGGCTGGAGGAGTGGCCAGATGTATTCTATGTATTCCTCACTGTCCTCAGTCTGAACTGGGTTAGTAGGGACTATAAATAGCTTCATAAATACTTTACTATGTCTACATTTTTCTACTGGTGTGAAAGATAGGGCAATAGATTATTCAGGTTCCTCCTGAGTAATACCAAACAGAGTGAATAAAAAAAAACTACCCTTGCTTCAAATAAGTATTTTTTTTTTCATATTTCTGTCATATCTCACTTTTTGGCTGACCAATGCTTGGTAGCAGCAGCATCCCTCTCTCCTTCAATTGATGCTGGTGCTGAAACAATGGTCACAACAAAATGGTGGTTGCTGTTGACTTCAGCCAAGAAAAGACTTTTGCCATGGACGATCTTCTTGTCCATGTGGCTTGAGCTTGAGAAGGAGATGAACTGCAGAACTAGTGTTGTTCAATCAAAAGGAGAATATTTTTTATTTCTTGCTTTTTTTATCAGCTGTTCTGAGCAGGGACCTCTGTCCCAAATTTAAATGCTGGCTTTCAGCTGAAGATAGATGTGTCCATGTTCTCAGTCCAAGTGCCTCCACCTGCCTTTACTCAAGCTTATTCGAAGTGTGTCATTTAACTTCATCTCAAAGGTTTTTCATTGGCAATTTATGGAACAGAGTCCAATATAGAAACCAAAAGATAACCTACACTCATTTGTGTCCCACAGCCATGAGGGAGAAGAATCATGGCTTGGCTTTTGTATTTATGTTATTTTGAGCCAGGGTGTCTTTCCTACAGTGTTAAAAGAAGAAAGAAAACAAACAAGCAAAAAAACCAAAACAAAAATAAAAACAAGCAAAAAACTCACCCCAAACAAAAAACCCCTCCCCCAACAGCAAAACAAACAGAAAGAAAAAGGGAAAAGGAAAAGGAACTACCCACAAAAAAGTCTCCCTGCTATTCTGGGTATTGAACTGGGAAATTGAAGTGGTAATTTATTTATTTTTAATTTTTTAATTCTTTCAAGTAAAGCTAGCTGCTTGGCTCATTGTGCTTGTTTTAGGGAAATAGAAGAGATACTTTAAGGCTTTGTAACTAGAAAAATCTGCAGCAATGGGTGGCATAGATCTCCTCACCTAAGTTTTGACTAGAGCAAACCTCAGCATTGCTGACTCCTCTCACAAGTCAGCCAGACTTTCTCCTTGTTTTGAAGTTTTATTTTAGTAGAGTTTAAGTGTGTTCCTAATGTGTGGTGTGTGAAAAATGCTTTGCTCATTTATCAATCCAGCCCTTAATTTCCAATGTGCAGCTGCCTGTCCTAGTTATTATTTAGAGCAAAGATGGGATCTGAGGCAGGTACAGACCACAAAATCTGATTTTGTTTTGTTCAAGTGGCTGTGTGATATTTATAATCAGATGGATTAGTGTCCCTTGGCTTTACTCTTCAAATTGGATAGAAAGCCAAGTTGTGTTGTTAAATAGATTCCTTGCCTGCTCCATAATTCTTAGAGAAGGCTAAAAACCCCACAAACAATTCTCTTGGCTTTCCCTCCCCACAGCCTGTACTGACACATATCACGGGTGTGACACTGGGACAAAAGTTATACCACTTTTCTAACACATTTGAATGTCTTTCTTATGTGTTAAAGGCACCATCTCCTGGTCCAGTAAAAAATATTGAGGACGAAAAGGAGAGAAAGCTTTTTGGGTCATTTCTGAAGCACCCTTCATACCATCTATATAGTGGCACTCTCCCTGGTTTTTTATTTGAGTTTTTGGAAAGTCTCATTTGCTACAGATAATTTAGTTCCAACTAGGAACACCCAATATCCAGGGGCCTCTGATGGATGACTTAGTAGTGAATTTGTTTAATTTGTAACTGCGTATGTTTTTCTTTAGAACATTGGGTTGGGATTTCGAATGAAGGAAAATACAACTTGTAAAATTTCTTATGTAAAAAAACTATGTAGTTTTCTATTTTAAAGACAACCTTTTGTCACTCAGACCTGATTTTCTTTATGCTAGCTATTTTTCTCAATTTTATGCCACTGAGAGAGGCTGATGTCTCCGAACATACCTGAGTTAATAAAATAAAATAAAACCAGATCCTATAAAATAAACCAGATTAATTGCAGAAGTTTCACATCATTGAAAATGAATATTATCCTTTTTTGGATAATCGTTCAACTACAATAAATTGGTTAAAGCTGTTTAAAGCTTAGTTTTTCAGATTTAACTACTCTACCTTAAAACAAACGAACAGTGAAAAGAAAGAAGACAGACACGGGTTCTTGGTGCCTCCTGTTTTGGTACAGGGGACCAAGGCCAACAGCAGGCATTGGACTGGAGTTCATACAGATATTTCTTCCATCATTTTGCACTGGGAAAAGGAATGAAGAAGATGCTGTGATAGTCTGGGAGGTTTGTATCTGAATGTTTAGGTAATAAAAACGTCTTAAAATTGTTTGGATCAGATATACACACATAGGACAGACAGAACTCCTGAAAATACGTCTGAATATTGCTTTGTTGATTGAAAGCAGTGCCTTTTCAGCTGTTTATTCTACTTATTCTTGAGAGATTCACGCAGCTGGGAGCAGAGAAGGAGGTTAAAAGATTTTTGCAGATGTCTTTTCTCAAACCTGTGTTCTGTCAAACAATAGGTGAAACTTCTTTGCTGTTCCCTGTGGTTAAAAAGAGGCAAAGGGCTCTAACTGAGCAAGCTAAACTTCATCTTCACCACTATCAGAGCTCAGACTGTACTAACCCTTGCAGTTGTCTCGAAATATGTGCAGAGTGTCTTGGGTGATAGAACTAAAGCAACAGATCTTGGCCAGCAATTTTTTCCCCAAATGATAGGAGTAGAACGCAGCGTGTATTTTGCAAACAGTGGATGAATGTATTTTATCTACGTTGACCTGTGTGCTCTCGTCTTGAAGACAAACTCATCAGCTATCAAGAAACAGACCAGTGTTTGTCTGACAACTGTGATGACCGTCAGGTAAAGAAAAAGGAAATGTTTTCCCTGGATCAGACAGACAATCAGCAGAGTTTTGTTACAAATACAAATTTAATTAGTATATGAAGTATTTCATAGGCACACCAAGAGAAAAGTTTCCCATCAAGTACAACTAAATACTACAAGCCTAGTAAAAATGTTAGGAACAAGTAATTCATAGCTCATATAAAGTCCAGATTCTCAAGGGTTGTACAGAAATTTCACTTTTCTTTTGTTACTCCTGATCAGAGTTGTACCACAATAGGATCAGATGAAAAGGAAGTTGGGAAGGACCCTACTCTATTTGCTATGATATAAGCATTTTAAATATGTACAAGTGCGGTCAACATTTGAAAACTAAAAATAGAGAGGTAGTCCTTGTTCTTTCTGAAGAAGTTTTCAGGCTCTGGTATTGGACTGGCATGTGTTAATGGAGCACGAACCGGTGTCAAATAGACTTTTAATTAATTGAAACTAATATATATATTTCTTGCCTGTGGCAAGTTTAATTTTGTACAATAGGTTACTATCATTGCAGCACTGAAGAGAGAATAATCCCAATGCTTAGGTACCCACCAAGCATTGCTCAGTTATCCGAAGCCAAAGCCTAATATTGCAGATGGTTCCACAACTTTAGAAGTATTTACTGGAGAGCACTTTTGACCTCAGAGTAGCTTTTAACACTCTCCATTGCTTCGCTGCCTGCCCACTGTGATGTGTAAGACTAAGCAGATAACAAAGGTATGGTCTCACTGGAAGATGGAAAACATGATTGTCAGTAGAGAGGATGCTCTTTTAGGAGTCCACTGTTGGACAGCAGCCCTTGTGAAGGGCAAGTTACAGTGTAGTTCTTAAAATATTCTACCATGAATGGTTGCTCTTTCCAAAAATGAAAAAAGTAACTAATCTGAAATGTATTCAGTAGCCACACATTGGAATCTACAGCTTGAAGGTAAATAATAGTGACAAATAGAATGGAGAAACTCTCCATAGAAGGACGTCAGCATTTCAGGACTGGAATAGACTATTTTCATGATTCTTATTCAGAAAGTGTACAAAGAAAGCAAGAAAGAAAAAGTGATGCATAAAAAGTAAGCAAGAGCAATATATGAGGAGTAAGACAGCAATGTAAATATCAACTAGGGTCGGGTTGTCTATGGCAGGATTTTGTGTGCTTGGTTTTCTGGTTGTTTTTTCCAGGTTGTTTGATTTGTTGTTTTTGTTTGTTTTTGTCTTGATGCTGTTTACACTATTAGGGTGTTGTTTGTTTTCAAAAAATATATAGGATTTGCTGAAATTAACTATTCCATTTGACATCGACTTTGGATATAAACTGGAACATTTTTGGAACGTGGATTTGATTTGTTGTGTTATGAAAATAAGCCTTTTCCAACACAGAATGAGCGATGGAGATAAAATGGAGGGGGAACTGTGGAAAGAAATGAGAGCTCGTGGATCCAAGTTTTGTGTTCAGTTCTAATAAATACAAGTGTGAAGCCAAAGAGTAATTTTTTAGCATTCCAGGTATTCAGAGCCTTCTAGGCCTCTTAAAAAAGACAAACCAACTGGAAAATGGTGATACCACAGTGACAGATATTATTTGGAGATGAGCTCAGTATATTTTTTGATTTACTTTTTCAATTTATCTTTATTGCTTTAAAACAATAACAAACTCACAAAAAGCAATTTTCTGAGGCATATGTAACTCTCCACCTGGAAAAAACCATAATTTATCCTTTAATTCTTTCTGCAATGTTACTCATAGATTGATTCTCTCTCTTTGTGTAAACCTTTGCTGATGGTGTCGGTTTCTTTATAATACATTTTGCAGCAGTATTTGATATTACTTCTGTCAGGTAAATTTGGCCTGAATTCAGAATTGTGCTGCAGTCTTCAAACTGATCTAGCTGCAGTGGTATAAACAACAGTTATGATGCAATTCACTGAAAGTCCAGCTTCTGTTGGTAGTTTAACCTTCTCCCTTTCTTTCAATTTTCAGAGATTTGATTCCACCTCCTATTGATGCTTTTTACACTTATTTAATTAATTTTTTTATATTCCTGCAATATCCAGAGGCCAACATCCTGTACAAACCTATAGTTAATTGATTGCTGAACTTTCTGGAGCAGGAATCATCTCTGAAGAGTGTGTTATCAATACATGAGGAGAATGGGGTCCACAAGTTTAAAATAAGCTGTGCACTTCCTTTCCTTTCAGTCTTTTCCCCCTGTGCTCTGAACTACTGAATTCCATTTGTCTTTCCCTTGCACCTGCCCCCTCTCTTCCCTTTTTCTTGTACATCTCATCTCTGGACCCCACTGAACCTCACGCCTGTGAGCTCCGTGGGCACAGTCAGTGAGCTATTTTGCCTCCCCTTTCTTGCTGAGACTTGCTCTCCTGGCTGGATGCCTCTCTTCCTGTCTAAAACCTTTTTCTGATTTTCAGCTCTGTCCAGAGGATTTGATTACCAGATGTGTGCTGTGCACTCATTTTCACTCGTCTAGCTGTATTTATGGATGTGTGGTAGTAACCTCGACATGTTTGTAAGGAAAATGTTCTTCTTGGGTAGTGGCAGGGGACAGGGAAGGGGAAGGAAGGATTTTTCATTTGCTTAGTCTTAAGAGTGCACAGAGTTGCTTGGGAAAAAACAATCCCTCTCTTTGTGGTAATCATACTAAATGGTTGGATATGCATTTTTATTAACCTTCTAATACCATGACTGGCAGGTACAACCATTACCAGACAATATGGTTCATTCAGTACTTTACTGTAACATTTATGGTACACTGGGATACGAGTAGCATGGTGGATAAAGGCAACTATTATTGCAGCACAAGATAAATCTAGGTTAGGGTTTTTTTCCTTTCATTTCCATTTTAAGTGGAAGCAAGTCTGGCTCCCTATTAGACTGGTCATGTCAGGAAAAGTCGAGTGTTACACCTTCTCATCATGTTTCCTGGTTTGCTAGGGTGTTATAATGAAATCTCTCAGAAGTTAATGTAGCATTTGGAACTGTGATGCTATTCAGAGCTCAAAAAATAATAAAAGATCATGTTCCAGTGGGTGTCATCAGCTATCAACAGCACAATAAAAGCGTAGCAACAAGAATAGCGACACTATCCATGTACCTTGCACTTCGCTTCGGCTGGTTTGAGTTACTTTCAACTCATGTTAAGGATTTAATAGCCAAAAGCATTTTGCTGCTTGTGGTATTTGTTAGAAATGTGATCTGAACTGCTGCAATGGAGGAACACCTGCTCAAATTTTCAGTGACAAGAGACTGACTGCTTCAGTTTTGAAGTCAGCCTTGACTTTTCAGCATGAGAAAACAAAGACGAAGTAATCCCTCATTGGGTGTTCACGAACAGCAGGGCGTAGCTTTCTAAACGGCATCCGGGGCAGTGGGTTGTGACACTTGAGAGGACACGGTTTGTGGCCACGTGAGACATGCGGTGTTGTGAAGCTGGGCCATGTAAATGTCCACACCAAAAAGGCTGCACAGCATTCCTTTGGAGAGATGTGCATAAAAGAAGATATATATGCCATGTGTGTCATCTGACAATAATTAAGGGAAAATGGTCCCTTTCTTCCGTCAAGGTTTTGCGAGATTTGACCACCGTTCGTTGCTTTTTTGCATTTTTCCTGTGGAGTTGCTCTATTTTCCTGCACATAACAAAAATGTGTCATGTAAGGGAGCTTTTTTGACTGGTTTTAGCCAGCCACACCTGTATTTGAAGTATGACTTGGTGTCTGGCATTAAGTATTGAAAGGCATATATATCATTGCGTTCTCCTCCACACACCTTCCACAGCAGTTTTGTGAAACATGAAGAATTTCTGGTACGTTGAGTGCAAGTGTGTAGGAGGAAAGGAGAAAACAAAACAGCTGGAGTGCTTTCTGAAAAATTCTACCTTGCATTTGGAATAGCACATATGGGAACAATCATGTCTAAACATTATTTTTTATGCATGTGCTTCTGAAGCAAATCTTATTTGCTGTCTCAGTGTCCGTGCATAACATGCACATGGGAAAACGTGAACCTTTTCCCGACAGCAATACCCACTGGAGGTTTTTCAGTCCAACTCTAATCTTTTCCTTGCACATAAACGAGTGTGTTTCTAGTTGCTGTCTATAAATATTATCATTCTTGATATGTTTTTTTTGCAAATACATAGAAGTTTAGTCCATTTTGCATCATGGAAATGACTGGCAAGATGAGGTATATTCATGGAATTGATTAGTTTTGGTTTACTGCCATAAAAAAAAATTTAAAAAAAAATCATGATGCATAAATCCTGTACTCCTCAGTGCGTTTAGCATTTGTTATTAGTTGGGAAGTGTCTCTATATAAATGCTTACAACACCTGTAGAAAACAAGACCCCTGAAAGCAGCAGCGGTATCAGTGTTACTTATCTAACAGTAGTGTGAGGCAGCTTGTCAAAGGCCATGGGGATGTGTTTGAATTAATGCATGTTGGCATATGGAGCAGTTGTATCAAGCAGGGTGAAATCTTCTCGCTACCGGTTAGGGAAAATTGAGTTTTGTCATCCCAGATTTTAGGGGCCAGAATCAGACCTTTGCAGCCTCTGAAAGGCAGAGTGAAATTAGCAATCAGAGGGCCAGGTAGATCAGAGCCCCAGAGAATTTTATTTCCCTCCACTGGATAAAGGAAAACACATTCAAATCTGCGTGTTACTTTTATGGAAAGAAAGTATATGCTGTGCTTCTCATCATTGTATTTTAACAGAAAATGCATGGAAAACTTGGGTAGATTTAGGCAATAAGCTAAATTCTCTTTGACCATGGGACAATTCTCACCATTGTTCTGCCAAACAGAGCAAGATCCTGGTATAACTAATGATCTTTCTCACGTGATTATGCTGAAGAATGGGAAGCTATTCAGTGTCTGCCTCCTGTAAGGGGTTTTGAAAATAGAGGGCAGGGGGAGAAAGTGCTGCAGTGTCAACATATGGCAACATACGGGACAGAGAACATGCAGCAAAATCAATGTCTATGTCAATTCCTTGAAGTACTGAAATTCCCCTACTACAGCAAGCCATGGGCTCAGACATTGCATAGCAACACAGCTAGCAGTAGTTTTAATGCTCTCACTTTAACTTGGAATAATGTGCTCATCTCCACAGTCCTGTACGTTTCATGTGCATCTTGTTCATTTGGCCTTTACTCAAGGGTTCTTTTTTGATTTTTGCAATTGCTTTAGATAGTGGTAGAAATAGAATTCTTAACACAAAACTCCCTGTTACTTAAGGCTTTTATCAAAGTCCTAACAGAAAGCTAAATCGTGAGGTGTTGAAAATAATACAAGTAAAATGAGAGGTTTTTTTCTTGAATTTTGTGAATTTTTGTGAGGTGCTTCGTAATTTTTTCCTAAGAAGTTAAAAAAATGAATGTTTTAATTGGTGGAAAATGAAACTAAAGCCAACCATGCTAAGTTCTCCGGTGGTTTTGCTCACTTAAATGTTCTAGGCAGGTTGACACTTAAAGTGCATGATGCACTTATTTCTGTACCTGCATTTTGCTCAACTGTACAGTGATGGCATGAAGTGACATGGGAAACCGACTGAGAGCCCAGCAGGACAGGCAACACTGCCGACATATCAGAACCCGTATCCTGCCAATGCTTCCCTTTAAACCTTTTATTAACCTCCCTGGCTGGAGACATAGGGGTAAAGACAAATTCAGAGCTGTTATGTCTCCCTACCAACACAGAGATGCATGTTTTCAAAGCACTCTATAGCTAAATCCCTAAACAACCCCCACTGATACTAATGGGAATCCCACGGTGAAATCCCTGAATGTTTCCTTGAAGCATGTATTCATTAGGACTTCCTCTCCTGCCCTCTGTCTCCCACTGCTGTTTTCAAGTAGAGGGCCAAGAGGTCTTTTTTTTTGAAGCAAAGCAAATGAACAAGGAAACAGTTAATACAGACATTGCCTTCTGAGTGACATATCTATGCAATTATAAAAGTCCTTGTGGTATGCAACATCTTTGGTTTGATGTGAGAGTGAATAACTCAAAGACCTGTGGCCAAAGAAAGCTGATTTCTTATGTGCCTTGTGTGTTACATCTGACGATCATCGTGTACTAATTTTGTCAAGGATAGACTTGTCAAGGATTTCGGCATCCCCTAAGTGTGTTAAATCAAGGAGAGGGCAGGGATGCAGACTGGGGCGGTGAACATTGCAGGGAAGGTTGCTGTTGTGCGGAGAGCACAGTTTGACTTGGGAACAATCCAAATCCACAATTATCAATACGTTTCAAACAGTAGCTTGTGTTGAATACACGCTTCTTTATAGTGGGAAACCTGTAATTTATTAATCCTAGCTATTAAAGTAATACATAGGGTTCTTTGATTGATGTCTGGCTCTGATTCCTAAGAATTATGCAGAGGGAGGAGTCCTAATGTAATAGATATACCAGTTTTCTGATTGGTAAAAAGGAAGTGTTTAGGCATCCTCACCTGAATATTCCCCTGGCTATGTCTGTGGATTTGACTTGGTGAATATTTTTTGTCCTTTGCCAGTTAAACTAGGCATTATTTTACCTATTGTTCCTTTCCTCAGTAGCACACTTGTTTGGAGGAGTCAGAAGTCTGTGGAGCCTGTCCATGCTCATACCTTTGGACCCTGGGTGAGCAGGTGCTGACAGTGAAAGCTGGTTCTGCTGTTTCTGCTTTCAAGTGTCACAGATTCATAACCAGGGATAGCAATCTCTTAGATCTCCTCGGCTATTAATTGCCAGAGAAGTCAGAGACAGTCAAGTTTTGAGCAATTCTTGTCAGAGCTTTTCTTTCTATGTCTCCAGCTTTGTGGAGCTGAGACAGCAGCAGGAGTTTCTTGTGTCTGTGTGTGCAGAAGAAATGTAACTACTGGACCAAAAATGGTCTTTATGCATGTTTTGTCCTGAAGGCTACCTGGGAATACCTGTCTGTGGAAAACTAAATCACTCTGAGGAGAAAGCTGTGCTTTGGGTGAAAAGCCATATGCACTTCACAGGAGCGCTTCACATGGGCAGACTCTGAACACTCTGTGTGTGCTCATTTAAACTCTGTGTCAGTTGAGGAAAAATCTGTGTGAACTGCTGACATTTTTCAGTCAAGAAAGCAACAACAGTGTATATTGGGCAGAGCTGCCCAGGGGCTGGCAGGAACTGCTGGGCAGCAGTTTCAGTCAGCTTCAATCAACCCACCACAGGACAAGGCTGAGCCCCAGAGCCGCAGGAGAGGTGTCTTGGGGACAGCCGAGATAAAGGAGGGCAGAACCTGCCTGGTGGTGTGGGGGAAAGTGTGAGAAACAGCCCAGAGAGGCTCGAGGGGAGAGCAGGAGGAGGGGGAGGAGATGCTCCAGGTGTCCCAGCAGGTACCCTCTGCAGCCTCCAGAGATACCATGCTGGAGTGGGTATTTCCCTGCCGACCATTTTGGATCCAGTTTCCACACTGCAGCCTGTGGAGGACCCTACACTGGAGCAGGTGGATGTTCCCTGAAAAAACTTCAGCCTATGGATTGCTGACACAGGAGCAGGTTTATCCTGAAGGACTGCAGCCTATGCAAAAGACCCTCACTGGAGCAGGGAAGTGTGTGAGGAGGAAGGAGCAGCAGAGAGGAGCTGTTACCGACTGACCACAACCCCTATTCCTCATCCCCTCTGTGTGATGGAGGATGGATGGCAATGAGTTAAATTTTCCCCAAGTTGAGTCTGTTTTGTCAGTGATGGAAAATGGTGAGTGATCTCGCTGTCTTTATCTTGATCCGTAAACTTTTGAGTCTTATTTTCTCCACCTTGACTTCTTCAAGACTAGTTTTGTTGGAAAGGTGAAGGTAAACTCTGAGGATGAGATTTGGTATCTTAACACTAGGCACTGAGTGCCTTTTAAAGCATGGGTTGCTACCCAATCCTTTTCCATATGTTGGGCAGCAGCCATTCAGGACTCATGGTTTCCCGTCCTGGGAGGCATAGTGGCATCGAGTTATTTAACACTAAATACAGACCACCAAATCCTGCCCTATTTACTAGCTTATAAGGTGCAATGTATGTGTTGTTACTGATGGATGGAGGTTTTCTGTGTTTTAGGGGAAGTGGTGGAAATTCCTTGTGTAACAACATGTCAGAGGTACCTGTCAGTAGCCGTCCTTCACTGCCTTGCTGCTTTCACCCGGTAGCCCAGACTGACATTGCCTCCCTCAGAGATTTCACTTGTGGACTGAGGGGACTGTCATCTTGCTCTTGACATCTTGTACTTAGTGTTTAGACATCTCCTGTGGTTAGAGGAACTTTCTAACTTTACATTTTCTTTCAAATACAGTGTTTGTTTTCTGTGTTTGAGGAGAGTTAACCTGAGGTTACAAAACAGTTGGCGAACAAGTGGAGTTACAGCTGGGTAGTGTAGGCTTTCTGCTTGACTGCTGGCTGCATGATTGGCTGAAATATTACCCAAAGCAGGTAATTAAAAGTAGACTGTCATGTTCAATGTAGATTAAGAAATTCCAAATGTGTCCTCGAAGCAAATTTTTTAATACAACAAAAATCTTCAGTGATGGAGATGGTTATGTTCGCTCCTCTGCATAGCAATGCTACTTCATCATGAATAAGGGGAATAATACAATTGAATAAATTACCATCTTTGTCTCTGGGCCCTGGTAATTCAAACATTCAGCAGTATCATAGCATTTACTGGCCTTCAGATAGACCCACTTACTCTATCTTGAGATGAAACAACACGTGAAAGTAGATCCATGATGTAGCATGGGGTTGCTTTGGTCCTTGTATCAAATGATAAACCCCAGAGTGTTTGCTCTTGGAAATGAACATTTATTAAGGTTTATTTAACGCACATGCAAGAAAAAGAAATAAAACTATGTTAACTCAGCAATTTAGTTCGGTTAACTCAGTTACAGCCACAGCTTATGGCAGGCTGTGAACATACAAGTTCAGATACTCACGTAGTAACAGCAGATGTAACTTCACCCAGAGAATGCTGTTCCCAAATAAATGAGATATGGGTAAGGGCAATTAGGTTTATGGTGGGTGGAGTACTGCAAGGTAAAAGTGCTTACAGCACCATAACTACTGTGGAGAAATAGACACTTAATCGTATGTTTGCATGCCTCTACAATCAGTTTAATTAAATTACTGTCAAAAGCGTATAATTCAATTTTTCCTCTTTAGGAGGTCTAAGTACAGCCTGAGGAAAGGATGAATTCTGAACAAGAAGAAGATGCAACTGAGTTGGAAATTAGGGTTAACATAACCCTAAGGTAAGTTTCTTCAAGGGGTAAATGAAGATGAGTTTTTCACTAGAATGGCACATGCTCTTAAGCGTCAATGACTTTAGGGAAACGTTTTTTATGTATTTTTAAAACAGATTCATTAAAATGTTTCCTAAATGTGACTTCTCAGGGAAATTTAAAAGGGGCATTCAATTTTACATCACGTAATTTAAGTAATAAATGAATAAAAATATTTAAAAATTGGGAAAAGTCCCCAAATAATATACAAACCACTACAGGTACACAAGTTTTTAATCTACCAAAAATAATGCACCTTTATCTGCTTTATTAATCAAGGGTTTAAAAGTGTGTGCTCTGTATTTATTGTGCATATAGCCCAGCAAAATTTCTTGGAAAATCTGAATTAAAAAGCGGGATAAAAAATACTATAACTATTCCCACGCAGGGTTGGTTGACCGAATATTGCCATGAAAGGTACAATAGTGGAAATCCTTCATTGAATTGTAGTCTGTGTGTCTCTGTCAGTGCCATCGTGCCAGAATACTTTACAACTAAACTGGTTCTGACCTGGACAATGAATTTCCAAGTTTTTAACATTTCTTCTGATACAGGTATTAAATGATAACTAAACGTTTCTTATTGAAACTTTTTTTACAGACCTGATGTTTTGTATCAGCCCACTACTAGTCTGATGTCGCCCCACATTTAAGTAGTAATCTTGAATGCTACGTACTTTGTCTCTTAAGACACCATTGCTTTTCCACAGAAGGTTACAAGCCCAAACCTGGAAAGCTCTATTCCATCATCAGAGCGTTTGGGAGTGTTAGAGTTACTAAAAAGAGATCAGGTCAATATTTGCATCAGGTCCTTTACAAAAGCAAAGTCTTTGACATCTGCATTGTATTAAGGCAGTCCAGTTAATGGGAGCTCCTGTAGTGTATAATTGAGCTGCAGGTTTTTGGCAGTTCTAAAAGTAAGACTACCTGCTTACCTAGGATCCAAAATTTTAGGTATGTGGTACTTTTCTGGAGTGAAGCTCATAACGGGTCCAGAGTTTAAACATGGGTGCCAGAGCCTGAGTGTTCTTTGAAAATTTGGACCGTAATTCAGAAGCTGAAGATGTAGCAAGTAAATACACCAAATATCATCATAATTAACTCTGTTGACATAGTATGGTGTATTCTGGGAATTTATAAGAACTTGAATAAAGGGCTGAGGCTGATATTACTACATGCTATGAAAGTACAGTGCAAAAGATAATAGTTCGTCAAGAAAACAGCAGTTGAAGTTATAGAAAGGTGTAGAAAACTGATGTGGTATATGATGCTACTCTAGAATAAGAAACTATATTCTAAACATAAATATTTTTTAAACTATTGTCCATTTCATTTTATGCCACTTATAACAAATCAGATAATCTCTTTGCTGAAATTTCTTAACTTATACTGTTGTTGCAAGTGTTTACTCTGCTGGAATGGGTTAAAAAAAAAAAAGGCAGTACAGTAGGGATTATAAAATAAAATGAAAACCTGCCCATGTTTAGAGGTATGTGAATTCATTTACTTCAATACAGTGCTTGAAATTTGTCAGGTTCATTGCTACAAACAAGGAAGATATTAATTTTTCTCTCTCAGTAAGAACAGAACACAAAATTACATATTTTCTTTAAGCAAACCTGCCTTTACATTCTTCCATGAATACTTGAAGTTTTCTGATGTTACCCTGTAACAAAAGCTTCAAATCAGCACTAATGTATTTGACATTATGGAGTGGGGTTCTTGAATAGAGGCCATGCTAAGGTTTTTAAAAGGTTCATACCTTAAAAATTATATCACTGTTCTGCTCTCTAAACAGCAATGAAAAATAAGCAATGAAGCTTATTTTTCTGTTGTATGATGTCATAGCCCAGACATTTAAGCTAAAGGGGAAAATTAATAATTAGCTTACAGATTTACAGTCACTGGAGCTTGAATTTTACGTAAAGACAAACACAAAGAAGGTATTTGACAGCTTATTCTTTTGACAGAGACCGTAACAGTGGTCTGGGTGGACAAATATGCTTTAGGTAATGTTACTGCCTTTAAATATTTTTTTACCACTTATTTTGCTTTGGTTTTTTTCTAAAAAAACCCAAAAAACCCCAAAACCCCAAAAGCAATTTCTCGTGCTTATTTTTAAATATAATTTCAATATTGTTGGTTGAATTTACAATGATATCTTAGAAAATATCTAGCAGCTTTTAAATGTATTTTTTTAGAAACTAATATATAATTTCTGTCATTACGAAAATGTTACTGCATGACTGTGTTGAGGGGCTGTAGTTCAAAGAAATGTATAGTATACAAATGTAAATTAAGAAAAACCCCTCTTTTTTGTTCTTTCGAGGAGTATTGAATGGAGTATTTTGTGAAAACTGATAAACAACAAGGCCTGTCAGACATGGCTATTACATTAAAATTTTCCTTGCAAAGACTGAATATTTTCACCTTGCTAAACGTAGCGTTATTTTTATCAGATGTAGGAAAACGTAGGGAAAAGCATACATCTGCAGGTAATGTTATCTGGCTATTATAAGGAAATTTGAGCTGTTTTGAATGATGGCTACCAGAGAGATAAACAAACATTTAAGAAATTATTATACTAAATGCAGAAAAGGGACAAGGTTACAGTAAGAATAATGTGTTTATTTATATGAAATTGTTATACAGATCAGTGTGCTCTATGTTTATGATATTGCCTGAATTATCTTTCCTCTAGTGGCTTTTTTTTTTTCTTTAAGAAACAATAGAACCTGAAAGCCACTCAGAGGATATGTTTTATGAGGTTTGGAAAACATGCGGTTCTAATAAGTTGGATAAAAAACCCTATGGTAATGAGGAACACCAGCTTTTCTGGGAAAGGTATGGTTCCCTAATTCAGAGCAGGCATTAGAATATGAAATCAAGATTTTTAGATATCAGCTGGAATTTTCATTCCTTTCTGATTCATTAGTATTTTTGTGTGCTCCTGGATGAATATGTCGCAAGCATCCTTAAACTGAAAACGGTCTCTAATGTGAAGGCAAAACTTGCAGAGCATTGGGCACCAACTGGAAAAGGATTTTATTTCACCTACCAGTGGATGATTACTAATAACACAGATTTACTTTGCCTTCGTGATCAGAATACTTACATGCTTTTGTAAGCCGTCTACCCGGAATTTATAAATAGGGAAGAAAATAACCCTCGAAAGCCAAACAACTTCTTCTCCTTGTCGCCATATGCTGCATCTTTTCCCCCTAGGTTTTGTATACTCTGTGTGCTGGAGAATGGTGTCTTTTCTTTTCATGTTGCTCTGTCGGCGGTCATAACAGCTATTCTCTTCATGAATATGTAAATCCCATGCATAAAATCAGAAAAATTAGCATGGCGATTCCCATTATAGAATGTGCCCAATTATGTCTGTCTAATACGTGAATAGTGATGATTTAATCTTTTGACTATACGAGCGAATTCAGGTACAGTTACAAGAGCTGCTGTAATTACAGAGTACCCAAACACACAAGCCTGGGTGCGTGCACATGCTGGGGGATCATCGGGCTTTAATAAGAGCTGGGCATCTGATGCCTGGCTATGATGGAGTGCACGCAGATCTATTTACAGGCGCTTTCTCTGATGGGCAGTGACAAGGGAATAAAATGCCCTAGGTCTGCAATACCCTTCCCCTTACTAACTGAGACTCATTTGCATCTGCAATTTTTTTTTTAGTTCCTCCTCAATGCTTGCAATTAGAACGGAACGAATAAAAGTTTGGATAAATAAAGGGAGAAAAAATGGTGACCGTGTTTGCTGGGAGTCCTTAATTCACTTGGTTTATCAGGAATGGGTGTTGGAGAGGGGGGGGAGGAGGAAGGACATGCAGAAAGCAAAAACCAAAAAGGCACCACCAGCAACTGATGCATTTTTGTATTTAAATAAGCAGGCGTGCTCATGCATATTTATATGACGTGCATGCCTATGCGCCGCTCTGAGCAGTGGCTCTGCGGCTCGGCTGCAGTAATTAGGCTGATGTAATTATAGCAAAACAAAGCAAGCTTAGGCTCATATTTGTTTTTTTTTCCCCTATGCAGTGGGAACATTAAAGACATATGCGTGTTCCAGTGTGCAAAAAATGAACCTGCACCGCTGTCAGGGGCTAGGAGGACAGTGTGGCCAGTGCACCTATTGTGTCACTGCTGTAGAAAGCAGCTTAGCGATTGGCCACTGTCTGCAGCACATAATACTGACTGGTTATAAAGGACTTGTCTAGAGGAAAGCCTGTAGGTACTCCATTGTCTGGCAAAGTTGATATGACTGCATTCTTTTTGCAGGGGGTCAGACAGCTGAACTGTAATAGCTGCACAGATTTTTTTTTTTTTTTCTTCTTCCTCTGTCTCTGTCTCTCTCTCTCTGTCTCTTCCATACAGCATTTTTCTTTCATGCCCTGTCTCAGTTTGCATAGTTAAAGAGAATGCTAATTAAGATCCCTTGTCTTAACCTGAAAATAATGACTCGGATGTAAATAGAAAACTGGTGATAGTTTAAAATATTCTTGCGTAGCACCAAGATATCAGTTACCGTTCTAGGGGAAAAAAGGAAGAATTACTTTTGTAATCAAGGTAAACAAAGAAGAGTTGTTACTTCTCTTTCTTCCTTTCTTTCATTCTTTCTTTTTTTTTTTTTTTTCCTTTTTAAGCCAATGATGCTGTGCTATTGCAGGTCAGACAATATTTTATTTCAGAAATAGTGCTAGCTACATAATTTAAAAGTCCACAAATCAGTTGCAATTTAGTGCTTATTAATCCTTCTTAGGATGTAATTCAGTGAAAGAACTGCTTTAAAAAAAATTCTTTTCTGTATTATAGACGGATCTAACAACGCAGTCTGGGCTCCGTGCCAAAGGCTGGTATTTCACAGCAGCGACCGCCTTACAGATGAGCTGTGGGAAGCAGGAGGGAGACTCTCTTAGGGTGCCACTACTATGGAGACACAGCTGGGCTGAACAAGATTTGCTTCAAACGACAACAAGAGAGACAGAAAGAGTCTGGTTCGACCGCTGCCCAAGCAGGCAGTAACCAGAAGAGCTAGCAGCCAATCCGGCCATGCTGCACTGTTCGAAACCAGCTCTACATCCCAGCCAATCAGTGACATCACTGGTGAGAAACTCATTTACATCATGCAGTAATGAACTTTGTTTAACGTATCCTTTTTTCTTTTCTTTCCTTTTTTTTTTTTTTTCCCCTCACAGAGATTAGGTCCTCCATTAATTATTCTGCCAGCATAATTTGAATCGCTATGCAAAACGGTGGCTACAATTTCTTGATTTTTTTTTTTTTTTTTTTTAACTGTGTGCTGTCTCTGCAGGTAACCATGGGCATTGTTCCATTTTTTTTTTTCTTTTGGCCCCATAAAACCTTTAAAAGTGTCTATTATTGTTAATATTGTGCATATATTTTTCTTTAATGTATGTTTGTCTCCTTGTAGTCCTTGCCTAATGTGGTACTGCTTCCTCCAGTTATAGCCTGAGATTACCTTTAGCTGTCTTGGAAGGTAAAAAGGGTGTTGCTGCAGCATTGAGTTTGCATCTTGAGCTGCCATCACGGTCTAAGTACTTATTCTAATGCTTCAGAAATCATTTCGCTGTGGCCGTTTTACATATCTGGCTTTCTCTAAAGGTTCTTACATGCATCTGTTACAACTGAGTGAAGTTCAGTACTGTTATATTTCATTCTTCACCACTTTCAGCCAAGATGTCATTTTATTAATGAATAGAACTGAGATCATTTCTGAACAAATTTCACCCCCTTCCTTCCACCTCGACACAATGCACCTGATTTGCATCCATTTACGAGAATAAATGAATACAAGAGCCAGTATGAAAGGAAGTCAAGGGAGAGCTTGCATACTGCTTCAGGGTATGTTGCAGCAAAGCGAAATATAGAATTTTTTGTTTACCTAGTTCTATTTTTACTTATAATGTGCTTAATCTACACAGAAAAGATTAGATCTCAGATTGAAAAACTATTATCTAGCCAGCTTTTAATATTAGGGAATAGGTTTGGTGTGCCTCTTTTTTTTTTTTTTTTTTAATAATAAACGTGCAAATTTTCTTGAGATGTGTTCGATTATAAATGGAAAACATTTGGGCAAGCCAACATTGTGTTGAACGTTTGAATTTAGTTCTTTGTGGGTAAAGTAATTTGTTGTGCGAACAATTTAAAACCAGCCCAGAATACTGTGGAATGCAGAGATTTCAGACTGCATAATCTAATGAGGCAAGGTTTTGCTCTTCAGTATTCTAATAGCTGAAACAGAATCAGATATGAGACAAATTCAATATTGTGTTATTAAATTAAAACTGTATCTATTGCTAGTGGGCTTCAAGAGGTCAAGTCTTTGGTAAAGCAAAATTTTATTTAAGGAAGTAGCCTGAAATAGAATTTTTGTGACAACGTGATGACTTCCCCCCTCCACGCACACAATAATGTACAATTTGTTTATGGTGCTTCAGTTACATATTGATCTTTCTAGTCACTTTGAAAAACAGAGGATTTAAACACTAAACCATAGCTCTTTCAATGCACGATGCATTCCATCATCCCATCATCAGTATTCTGTGTGCGGCTGTCCTGATTCAGCCACGAGCTCCCCTGCTGCAGATCCTGTAATTTGAATCATGCGTAATAATATATTATCCTACTGGGGGCCTTCTTTCAGTAGGAGAGTGGTTTTATACCTTCTGCTATAAGAGAACTGTTGGCTCCTTGCCATCTTGTAGCCATTATTCACGGAGGCAATCAAGATAGTCTTCCTTAAGGAATAACATCTGCACAACTGCCTGTGCCAGAAATATGCAGCCTCCCCTCATGTTATAAATTTGGTTTTCTTGGAAGCAGGAATATTTGAGAATACTGGAGCAGAAAAACTGGACACTTGCAGGAATTCATCAAAAGTGTATTGAATGTGCCATGTGCTGAAATCCAGGCTGTGAGGACATTTGGAGTGGCTAACAGAGGCAGAGGAGAAGAAAATAGAAGCTGGTGGCTATTCTGTGGTTCTTGCTGATTTTTTTTCCAGCTCGTGTTATTGGCTTAGCTGATGATTGGTGCTGTATTAAAAATGTGACGTTTGCCTTGCTGACAAGGTAATTTCCTAACTCGAATGCTGATGGGATGGTGTCAGCTGGGACCGAAGGTGCATTTCCCAAGTTGAGAATCTAACCTTATTTGATGCATTCAACAGGGTGCGTTATCAGTTAGCAGTGAAATAAAAGCAGATACTGAAAGGGTCTAAGAGTGCAGAAAATATGAACATTTCACAACGAAGTAGCAAATCCCAGAAACGCAGCATCTGAGAATATGAATTGTATTCATACAACATGAATTATATCTGCTGGTAAAAGCTCTGTAGGGCATCCAAAGGTGAGCGAAAGGACCTGTGTGGGGGCAGATGAAGAGGAATCCCAGACCTGAGCAACTTCGTCATCTTTAGGATGTGCACTGCTGCCAATGTAGTGGCCTAATATTTTCTTTCATTCACATAAATGTCATCCCTAAAT
This sequence comes from Oxyruncus cristatus, assembly GCA_013399855.1. Taxonomy (NCBI): domain Eukaryota; kingdom Metazoa; phylum Chordata; class Aves; order Passeriformes; family Cotingidae; genus Oxyruncus; species Oxyruncus cristatus. The sequence continues at coordinate 1,806,566 of VXAY01002459.1, read as the reverse complement.
CTCCAAAAAATTTATATCCTGAGATCTTATTTTTAGAAATATTCTCTTTGTGTAAGCATATAGAGGAGTGGAATTTTTTTGTCATGCACAAACTGTTTGACTGTCCCTGTTAATGATAACAGAGTTGTTATTTTTGATTTAGGGAGGGGAGAAAGAGAAGTCTGATTTAGCACGTTTATCTCATCCTGGAGCTTATATATTCCCGATTGAAGAAAGTCAATACAACTGTTGTATCTAATCCTACACAAGCCGTGTTTATTTCAGTACTGTTGAGGTGTATAGAGATGGGACATAACTTCTTGTTGTCCTCATCTCTTGTTTTACCTTCTGGAAGACAGAAATGAGGTCCATAACCTGGCTGAAAGTCAAAAGTGCTAATATTTAGGAACAGAAATTCTTCTGAGACTAAAAGAATGATAGTTAAACAGGGTTCACCTGGTGGCTGACTTTTAAAGAATCTTCTTAGAGGGAAGATGTGACCTCAACACCTGAATAATCTGTCATATTTAAAATACGGACAAAAAAGATTGGTGTTCTTTACAGAAACAAGGGAAGTCCAGTAATGTGGCCTAGAAATAAGCTAAAATTGCCTGTTAAAGCAAACAAGTTGGTATGTGGGGCTTAATCCCTGATTCACACCACCTAGTAGGGAGGAAGAGAGCTTCGATGCTCTATTGCAGAACATTCTCCATACAGTCATTAAGTTTTCAATAATAGGGATCAAGAGGAAAAACAATACAAAAGAACATAATGATTTGATGGATTACAGGAGGACAAATCACCTTTCTGACAGCTGAAATCTGAGATGTGAAAAAAGACTAAGCAGAGAATGGCGTTTGTCATAGTTCATCCTATTTAAAAGAAGAGTTATATCACTCTGAAGGATGAGCCAGCAAATAACAGCCACTGGAAATAACATATTTCTTTTCTACTTCTGTGGACAAAAATATTGTACTTGGTTCTGTTTTGTGCTAGAATTTCTTCTTTCTGATGAAAGTTCTAACAAAAAGTCCATTTCATGGATTTCTTCTTTCAAAAGCCTATTATTTCAATAGCTGATGTTTCCAAGTAGGACAACTACATGAAGATAGATAGTTAAACTTGTTTTCTGCCATTACTTAGTGTATGAACACCCAAGTTTTTGCTGTACTGTTTATAATGAAAACGATGAGACTGGACAGAAGAGATTGACACATAGTGAATTACTGCATTTAGATTTTTATCTTTGCTTTAAGAGAATATTCCTGTTTCCTCAAGTAGTCAATACTTTAACAGTTTAATTCAATCAGTTATTAGAATTAAGGGTGACGATACTAGGGAAAACACAATGTTATGGTTTAACCCCTGCCAGCTGCCAAGCACCAAGCAGCTGCTCTCTCACTGCCCCACCGGTGGGATGGAGGAGAGAAAAAGAAGAGTGAAAGTGAGAAAACTTGTGGCTGAGACAAAGTTTAATAGGTAAAGCAAAACCCAGATGCACAAGCAAAGCAAAACAAGGAATTAATTCGTTCACTCCCAAGTGGTGGCAGGCAGGTGTTCAGCCATCCCCAGGAGAGCAGGGCCTCATCATGTGTAATGGTGACTTGACAAACGTCATCTCTCTGAACATCCTTCCCTTCCTGCTTCTTCCCCAAACTTCACAGGCTGAGCATTATGACACCATATGTTATGGGTCCCTTTGGTCAGTTGGGGTCACCTCTCCTGGCTGTGTCCCCTCCCAACTCCTTGTGCACCCCCAGCCCACTGGCTGGTGGGATGGTGTGAGACAGAAAAGGCCTTGGCTCTGTGCGAACTCTTCTCAGTGATAACGACGACATCCCTGTGATATCAACACTGTGTTCAGCACAATTCCAAAACACCGTCTCATACCTGCTACTATGGAGGAAATTAACTCCACCCCAGCCAGCCCAGCACATGCACTAAGGGATCAATGACAGTGTTCCCCCTTAAAAGCCCTGTACATCCACTCCTTTTTTGCAATGTGCTATATTAAATCTGTTTTAATACTCAAGTATAAATCAAGACTAGAATATCCTGCGTATGTTTGCCTAAAGGCAAAGGATGAAATGCGCTTCTTTCCTTTATAGTCAACAGCAAAATGGTAGAAATGGTAGAAAGCTGTAGAGAAATGCCTGCCTTACTGAGTTTGGTCTTAAAAATCTAGAGTAGTACATACGTACACATTTCACTTGGGCATATAAATGTTCTCTGAGGATTTTTTATGATCCTGGTTTTGTTTTAGCCATTACTGAGATACATACTCGTCTGAGACTGTGGAGGAAAGAGCTTATTTATGGGGTACTTTAATACTGAATCAAAATACGATCTTGGGTAAACAAGGTCAGTTGCTATTTTACTGTGACACTTTAGCTTTCCTCACTTTAAATTAGGTTGTGGGAAATGGAGTGTGATGGCTATTCTCTACATGAGAAAAAGCCTGGAAGGGACCAAAAACTGTTTTCTAGAAGCAAGTACAGAAAGAATGGTGAACATAGATATAGGAGTCATCAGTTGTTCAAGGGCAGCCCTACAATAATTTAAGGCGTGATACTGAAAAAGGGGCCCTTTCTTGATCTAAAAGCTGAACTAAAATGTCTTCATTTTACTCATGTCTAATGGGAAGGGAGTTGAGCAGTGTGTGTTGAACTACGTTACCCTGAAGGCCGTCAGCCAGGGGTTTTGATGTGCAAGACACTAAACTGCAGATTTCTGAGGCTGTGTTTTAATTTCTTCATACAGTTGTTTTCATTTTGCATGTTAGACATCAACATTGTATTGCCCGTAGTGAAAAACTTTGGAATACAGATATGTTTTACTAATTCAACCCTAATTTTTCATTTTATTCCTGCATTTATAAAAGGAGAAAGCATCTTGCTATTAGAAAATCCTTAGCCAGATAAATTTAAGACAATTGTTTTCACGGAGAGAAATTGATCTCTGTGTTACTATCCAGCAGTTATAAAATTAGGCACTAATACTTTGTTATGAAAACTATCACTTAATATTTGTGGGAACTGTCTTTAGAGAGATTAAAGAAATCACACTGAGTGAAGTGAAAATTATAGAAGAGTACCATGATTTATAACAGCTTATGATTGTGACCTCATTTGAGTTCTTGAAGAAATAAAAACTGTCTCTGAAGGGCTAATATAGAGAAATATCTTTTGCCAAATTCATAGGTCAGAAGGCTGGATTGAGGAGGGGTTGGATTTCTTTTAACATGCATAAACTAGTCCAAGAGACCCAATGACACAGCCATTTAAAAAAACCCCTTAGCTTGGCAACATAACTATTAAAGAATATTCAGATAATCTCAGGCAATGCATAATCATAAAAAGGGATAGAATTAAATCAGAGTAACATAGAATTGTACAGTTCTGATTAGATATCAGCTGTAGCATGAACCAAGTTACCTTGGTAATGGAAACAGATTTGCTTTGTTAGGAAGGTATGAGCTAATTTACCTTTGCAGGTAGCCTAATTAGCTGAGATAGATCCCTGGTGTAGTTGAGATAAACTCAGCTTCACCAGATGGCTCTACACTTTACAAGATATATCCAAAATGGCTAAAGAGAAGGTCACAAAAACCATATGAGCCAAAATTAGCTTTGAAGTTGAGAACCAACGCTCATTTTACAATTCCAAGCTATCGTCAGAGTGACTGGAATGGAAAGGAACTTTCTTCACGAGAGACTGTATTTCGTAATTACTTTACGAGACACACACAGACTTCCCATGCTGACTGGCAGTGTCCTGAGTAGACATTTTGTGCAGAATTTTACCTGTAAAAATGAGTGAGTGGAGGGCTTTAACTCTGAGGGCAGAAAGCTGGAACTGAATCACCAGGGAACTTAACTGTGCTGCAAAAGGCTATGAGTGCAGTGTCATTGTTTCTGAATCTATTGCTAAACACATCAAAAGCATTTTTACACTAGTTGAATCCTTGATGTTCAGTGTTTTCTTGCCTGGAAGGAAGTTTAATAAGTAGTGTGAACACAGATGGAAAAATGCCCTGATCATAACCTGCTCAATATCTCACAAAATGTAATAAAATATTCTTGTCCACTGCAAAGAGAAATGGGGTTTTTTTTGTCTCTAGGTCTGTTCGTCTGTTGGTGGATTGGAGGACTCTGAGAGGGACAGGAAGCTTTGAGCTGAGGCAGCAATATGAGGTTGACTGACCTCTAATATGGGGTTGTAACAAGGAAGCAAGGCTTGACTGCTTCTGTTATTAGCTGCTTCATCCTTAGGATTAAACTTTGCTCAGACACTAAAGAATCTAGGGGATTATTCTTTTATATACATCCTAAAGGAGATACAGATTATGGGGCTATCAGGCTTTGAAGAGAGAACAAATGGCAATAACAAACATATTTAAACCATTCTGGACTTTCCAGGGAAGGTGCAGGAGTGGTGTTCAGTCCTCCTAGTGTTGTTATGAGGGGAAAACTGTAAGATCTGTCCTGAAAAACACCCTGTAGCTCACTTGTGACCATCTGATATAGTGTGCAGAATATGTGATGTTTTGCAGCTGGTAGAGTATGTTGGGAGTTTATAATTTTGCTGGTTGTCCAATGAAAATTATTGGTTCTGTAAAATCTGAGCTACCTTTGGGTAATGTTTGTTACCAAAAATTATCAAGTTTACACAAGCGCAAGGAATGGAAAAATTATATTCCATTGCAGGTCAGGTCACCTCAAAAACAATAAAAAAATCACCTAATTAAAGGTTTGTTTCTGAGTTGGACTGACAAAACTGCGCATAGCAGGTTCTCTTTTAGTGTGTCGTGTTACCAGGAGAATAGTTGGGCTTCTTTTCTTCGTGATCCGTGGTTAAACAAACGGGAGATATTTTCATACACACACACACACAAAATGGCGCTATGGAAATCTTCACCACGGGACACTCCGGACAAAAAAATTACCTTTGTTCAAAAAATTACCTTTATTCAAAGAGTGTTCGGTCAAACGTCTGGATGAAAAATCCATGGAGAGCTGTTGAACACATTGGTGTTACCTCTAACTCAGTAAATCCTTGAGATGTGAATTGCTGCCGGCTAGGGAGTTATAGCAGGGAAGTATTTCTGTTTGTGTGTCCTTACTTTTTTCTCTTAGGCATTTGCAGTCAGAGATAGGATACTGGACTCTGATGTGTTCTAGTACATGCATTACTGGGTTCCCTGAGGTGCTAAGTATGACCCCATTTAAATTTTCCTCAGTGCCGTCTTTGGGAGTAAATTGACTTTAGCTATAATAAACAAAATACAATTGAGCAGATGGTATATGTACAAAAATGAAAACAGCAAGCCACTAAATTGTTCTTTTCAGGTATTATTACATTGTGATAATAAAAAAGATAGAGGAGTTTTGATGGTGCATGAAATAAAGCATGTGGAAACACTGTAGTCAACTAAACCAAGATATTTTGGTTTTCTGAATGTTCAGAGGCGTTTATCATTTATCAGCAAAGTTGAAATATTTCTGCATATTTAAATCCTTTTGGAATGTCCCATTCAACATCAATTTTTGAAGCTGCTATACTTCAACCACCTTGGTAATAAAAAGAAATCTGAAATGGTAAAAAACTTTGCTATGTAAAAATTTGGTATTTTGATAATTTTCAGTAGGCTGCTGTATGAGTCTACGGCTGTATTTCACTTTTCTATTAACTGAAAGATGCTGTCCTAGCCTAAAGCCTGCCCATCAAATACCTTTGAAACTACCACTGTATGTGTGAAATAGCTGCTTCTTAGATTTCCATTAATTTCTCCCACAAAATTTATGCTCTATGACTGTTTCCTGTAGATTACTTCAATTAGTCTACCATTTTTTTGTGAGAAGCAGTTAAAATGGTTTGGGTCTCTAAGTTATTAACGTATCATTCATGGTAATACATGCAACATCCTGAAAATGTTGTGGATTTACTGTCCAAGCAGAATGGGCTAAGTACATGTAAATGTACATATTTTTAGTGAAAACTCTCATTGTTAAACCAGCTGCTTTAACTGGTCTACGAAACGGAAATTATTTCCTTTTGTTTCTCATCCTGCAAAATACGGACGTAGAATTAAGACTATGATAATGATGATTGCCACGCTGAAAAAAATATTTACATTGTAAATAACACCCAAGCACTAGTTAAAGCTGAAAACAAGAGTATAAGGAATGACAATCTGTTGGTGTTTTGTAACAACATATATTTCCATTTAAGTCACTGAAAAGCAAATTAATGCTAAGCGTTCCTTCCATAATTTTTAGAAAGTTACAGTGATCACGGAGACCTAGAAAATTCTGGACCTTAATGCTTCTGTGGAAACTTTTTTTAAATAGTTGACATGATGTCATTTTAAAAAATTATATAATAATTACATTTACAGTATTTTTGTGAGTTCTTTTTGAAGACACTGTATGGTTCTGCTTACAATCCAAATTTTGGAGCCAACATCAACATGAATGTTGATGTGAATGCAAACCATTATTTTGATATAGTTACATACTTTTATTATGCATATTCATTTTCTGGCATGTATTTGGAACTATATTAGTGTCTTTTCTAAAAATTTTTGCTTAGGTGACTAAATAAAGACCTGCCTCTCAGGTTTTTTTTTCCTATGCCATTCTGATATATATATCTGAAATAGTTTTTATGTATGGCATAAATGACTACTATTTCTTTCCTTCCTTTACTTACCTGCTCAGTCTCCTTTTTGGCTTAGCATCATTTCTTTTACAGCAGTGTCTATGTACCGATATGTATGTCTTCATTAAAATATGTCCATGAGAGAGACCTGGGTACAAATTTTGTGCTCCTCATAACCAATTGCTTCATATCCCTTATAGTTACACTCTCATAACTTGTAGCTATGTTAATAATTTTCTCTCATTTCTTTTCACGGTTCCCGTTACCTCTATTGATTATTATTAGTGTGACTTATTAAAATTTTTCAAAGACTTCTTCATAACTTTCACCTCCTCATGCCTTCCTATCAATGTAGGTAATTATTTGGGTCTTGATGTTCATTATAACAATCAGAGCAATGTTTTGACATCATTGGAGGCCTAATCAGAATCAGGAGCTACTGTTGCATAACAATTATGAAGACACAAACCCTGACCAAATGCCAAAAAAAAAAAAAGAAAAGAAAAAGAAACAAAAGCAATTTAGTGCAACATGTGTCAGAATAGCATTTATTATTTATTGTTAGTGCAAACTTTGTCAGCTTCAGTAGATATATACCACTTTATTTCTTTAAAACATGGACATTGTCATGTTGTTCAACATTAGCATTATAAAATAACTTGTAGATCTTTCTATACAATAATGTTAATACCTTGTCTCTGTAAGTGGTGCTCTTTTGCTCTAAAAGTTTTTTGCTGAATAGAGTTAATCACACATTGCCTAAGTAGAAACATGTAAACCAAGGATGTTTGACTCACTGTGCTGAAGGATACAGAATCACCTATGATCAGAGATTTGTCTGTTCATCTCAAGTTTTATATTGTATTTTCTGATCTGTGTCAGTCAGGTAAACTCTTATAAGGTGGTACAAGCATATATATAAAGCATCACTTTAAGCAATGCAGCCAGCCATAAGCAAACACATCCTCTACCATATTTGGGAAAGGTAGACTCACAGGAGGGAATAGAAAATACAGAACTGATTTTTAAACACTTAGCTCTTGAGATAATCCATTTATCAGTTATTTTCCAACTTCTGTGTACAGCTGGTGAATTAGACAATTTTCTCTCCCTCTTTTTTGTACTCAATCTGTTTTAAACTTTGATAGTAGCAAGTTTATTTCCCACTGTACTTAAAACAGGTCAGCCCATTGGTTCTGTCCTCTCTGTTTTATTTGGTGGATAATTTTCAGCGAGTCTCTCAGCGTGCATTTTCACTTTGATCATGCCCTTTCCATCCAGTTCAAGAGAATTAGATGGATTCTCAAAGGAGCTAAAGTAACCTTTCAGTTTGCTTTTGTCGAGGTAATTCACTTACTGGTGAAAAAATGAGACACCACCCAGGAAATATAGGAACATACTTGGATTCCTTTTTCACTGGGATAATCCTTGAAAATAAAGCTTTGAATGATGTAAATTTGTGCAGAATCCTAGAACTAAGTGCACCTGGTAAGCAACAGGTAGCAAGTCATCTCAGTAAGAAGCATATTTACTTGGGCAGGGGTCCTGTGAATTGCTTACTTAATATGGAACAGTTTATTCGAGTGGCCTCCAAGGAAATGTTTGAGAGAAGGAAGAGTTTATGTCACGAGTCAGTTTGAAAAGGTTTGGTGGGTTTTTTTCCATGTCTTTGACCTGATAGTCTGAAGCATCAGCAACTTCTTCCAGTATGCAAATCTCAGATGTTTTCCCTACTACCTGTGTTAACTGGTGTTGAGCTATTTCTACATGTTGAACTTGCAAGGATTCACACTCCTTTCTTGTTTCCTGTACAGAAACGTGCCTCCAGATTCTATAGCTTACCCTCTTTTGTTAGCTGTAATATTCCTTGGTGCATAGGCAACCTTAATGTTTGTTTTTCACTACTTAACCCTCATAGGCAGTTTAAGCTGTTGTTTATCCTTTGCATTTTTGGTCAGATGATAGAAATTTTGATAAAATCCTATGAATCCTTAAAGAATAATAAATGAAAGTATAATTCTAGTGGTCTGGTTTCCTGGTAATGTAAATAAATGTAAACAAAACATTTTAAAGGACTTAGAAGATTTCAGTTGGCTGCACAAAATACTCTTGAATGATAAAGAATAAGCTTTGTTTTTGTATTTATTGAAAGAGATAACATATTTGGTATTCATTAATACCCATTCCATCCCCTCCTTCTCAGAATTATGAGTCAGTTGTTCTGCATCCTTTCTGTCCAGTTCTGGGGCTTTTGGGATTTTGGAAAATGAAACATTCTTTACAGGAATTATAGAATAGTTTAGGTTGGAAGGGACCTTAAATATCATCTTGTTCCAACCCCCCTGCCATGGACAGGGGCACCTTCCACTCAACCAAGTTGAGCCCCATCCAGCCTGGCCTTCACACTTCCAGGGATTGCCTCGGTCTTTTTCTGAGCTCCCTCCTTGTCAACCGTCTGCTTTGCAGTGGTGTTTGAAAACGTTGTTCCATTTCTGTGATAGTGTCAGATGTGTTCAGTGACTGTTTATTACAGCAATGCCTGACTGACATCTGCTAGGAGGAAGAAACTGGTGCATTTTGCTAAATTAGCTATTGAGTTTGCCTTGCCCATCAGACAAGAGGTTTCAATATCACTCGTGAGACTGCTGGGAAGTGCTATTTAGGAAAAAAAAAAAAAGAAAAAAAGGAAATGCTCATTTTCTCAGCTCTTTCGTGGCTGTGTGTAATCTTTATAGCAGCACCTAAATGCATTAATGACTTTCACAGATGAGTTTGGTTCTCTGGTGTTACTACAAAGGTAATGCAGTTTGGTAGCTGTTCTCTGGTGGGTTTCCCTGTTCAGAGATGAGTTTTGGAGATACCATCAGGTATTGCTACCTTCTGTCAGAGGAAGATTACTGGTTTTGCTTGTGCTTTTTGCTTGTCTTGTGTGTTGTCTTTATTTATGTTGTGTTCTTATTGAATTTACTGTTATGGATAGCTGGTGAATAAGAGCCAACCTTTAACAGTGTTAGAACTGTGTTTCCATGTAGACTTTTATGGTTCTGTGTAGAAATATATTGTGTCTAGCTCTACGTTAAAAATTACAGCATATTGAGGAAGGATGTTTGAAATAATGCGTGGGGATTTTTTGCATTGATTATAATATCCGTGTTCTTTAATAATATTGAAGAAAAATACAAATGAAGCAGGATCTGGTATTGAAGATTTGCAAAAAGTATTAATTCTGTTGGGGGATATAGGGTGAGGGTGTGCTGTTAGGGGAATCACAGTCAATAGTTCTGTGATTTGTTGGTTTGGTTTTTTTAATTTCATGAATATAGACTAGGAAAACAGTTTAAACTTGACTTGTGACAGGAGACCAGGTACAAATATAAAGCTGGTGAACACTGCATGGGTATGGTACAAAAACCTAACCAGACTCATGGTTGGCATGAATTCTCTCTCTGTTTTACGTGATGCTAAGAACTTTTTAGTTTTCGTTTCCTGAGTTGCTTAGAAGAGTTGCTCAGAATACAATGACTTGAACTGTTTTCTGTGAACACAGTTCTTGAAATCTTCAGCACCAGCATTTTCCTGGGTTATGGTAGCCTAATAATCCTAGAGGTTTTCAGGACCATTTGAAAAATCTTCCAGCATGAGAGAAAAATTTGACTTTAGAGACAGCTTTTTAAAAAACCTAAAAATAATGGACTAAAAAAAACCCCAAACCTGTGTTATGATGAGCTACAAGAATTAGTGGAAAAAATTATAAAATAAAACAAAAAAAAAAATAAAGTCAGGCTAATACCTTTAAGTGACTTGCTCAGATGTTTTCTTCCAAAAAAAAGAAAAAAAAAGAAACAAACAAAAATTCCATTCTAAAAACTCTCCAACTTTTATGAGAAATTTTGGCCAAAATTAGAATATTTGGGCCTTTTCGTAGATATCAGGTGGCAAGGTAAAATGTATCTTTACTAGACATATATTTATTTGTTTAATTGTCATTTATTGCTTCAGCTTTTATCTTTTCAGTCAGAAATTGGTGTATTTTGTTGAGTTCTATTACATGGAGATTAAAATGTGAAGGGAATTCTAACACATATTAGAAATCTTTGGGTCAGATAATATGGCAGATTTACTGCCACACAATACCTTTACTGCAAGTACTTCAGTTTGAATTAAGAATGAAAGGGATATATTCCTTCAGAAAGAGTGGAAAGTATTTCTCTTTCAGTACTGTGCAGCGTTTCAGATGGAGCACAAATAATTATATATAAAATATGTAATGGTTAACACATTATAATTATTTGTGAGGCGGTTTCAGTTATGAATGTACATCGTAAACCACTGTAGCAAAGCAGCTGAACTCCAAGGCCTTTTCTACACATGGGTCTATCACAGGTAGACTTGTGGATTAAAATAAAGGATTGCTGCATGTGGAAGTAATGTTATTTGTATGTAAGAACTTTGACTTCTGGCTTCCTTGTTCTGCCCATTCTACTGTTGGAGTGGCCTGGAAAAACACAGTGTTCATGTTTACATTGAATTTCTTTTGGAAAGTTCAACGTAACTATGAAGCAGCTTTTTGACTAGTGAAAACAAATTGTGTTTCTCATATAAAAGAGTGAAGCTCACAGAAGAGGTTGGAGGTCAAAAGGTAAATTCAACTTCCTGCAGCAAATATTTTTTGATCTGATTGCTGTTCAGGAGATGAGCACAGCTTTCTCTTGCAGTACACGTTGAAGCAAGAGATGCCATCTAGCTAAAAATATCTATAAAACCTTCACCTTTTACTGCTTTTGCTTTGTGACTTTATCTTTTGTGGTTTGTTGTATTTGAAATTTTCTGTGAATGAATCACTCCTATGTTGTACAGCAAAAAAAAAAAAAAAAAAAAGAAAAAAGGATTGGGATGAAGAAATATGATTTGGTAGGAAAATGATCACTCAGTAACATAGAAAAAAGGTTTGGGAAGACAAAAATTTTCACCAGAAATCAGAACTACTAGCAAAGTAATAGTGTCAGAGTTGGAAGTAGTAAAATTATTAATTTACATTGTTTTGGAAGTTGTTTCCATTGATTTAGTCATAAACTTTCCTAATGGACTCTGATTCTGCTGTTTTCCCTACAGTCCCTGACTCCAATTAAAGTGTGGAAATTTGATTTTGGAACCTGATTGTTACCTTGAAGCTGTTCTTCTGCACTCTGTTAATGGTTTGTCAAAACCTTCTTCAGTGCGCTGAACTTGGCGAAAAACCTTGTGGGAAGCAGTTCCTTGTTATGGGGTTTTGGCATCTGTTCTCCACTCTTAGGAGCAAAAAGTGCTGAGACCATGAAAAGAAGCTGGCAATCAGGTGAGGTAAATGGGAGGGAGGCACATTTTTCTTATATGGAGAACATCCCTCTTTTCCCCTGTGTGAGACATGCAAACATTGCTGGCAATAAAAGGGATGTTTCAGCAAAGCACCCATGGACTCTCTGTCTCGGGGGGCACAAAATTACCTTCTTATGTTCTACAGGTGGTTCTTCCATCAGTGTCAGTTCATATAATTTAGCAAGCAAATGGTGGAACTTTGAGGTGTCTACAACACTGAGGGCAAAAATACTCATACTTTGCAGACTGTTAGTGTGAAACTCATTGTTATTCTTAAAGGGTAATGTGGAGGAGTCTTTGTTTTGTTATAGAGGGTCATGCCTGGAAAATACTTCTCTCTGTCTCTCTTATTGTTTTTTGCTGTTGTTAAAACGAAGAGAAGAGTCAGGGAGATAAAGTGATGGCTTTAGACCAAAAATGCTTTTAGTTTTTCCTTTCTTCTCAAGATAAGAGACTGAATAAGTACTATTTATTTTCCAAAATAGAAATCATAGAATGAATCTACTTTTTTTTTCCTTTTTTTTTTTTTCTGTGAATCCAACCACTATAGTTTATAATGATACTGTGGCTTTCCTGGCTGGGTCCAAAATTGGTTTTAGTTGCTATTATGTTTTTTTATTACTGATTTCACTGTTGTTTGTCAAAGTCATGGATTTTTTTTGTGTTTATCAATGAAAGGGTGCACGAAGAGATGCAAGCAGACCCAGGAGATTAAACTCCTAGTGTCAATTAAGTAAAACAATTATCACTAAAACTGTTTATTTTCTCCTCTTTGATTTGCTGTACCTAATTAATTATAGTGTACAGGCAACAAAAATCCCCAGCTTTTATTATTAAGCTTTGTAAGTTAGGGCCGTACTCCACCACTTCATCTCACTTTGAACAGTGCCTTTACACGAAAGTAATTCTACTGTTGCGATGATTGGGATTACTTATGTGGCAACAAAGGACTCAGGGAATGGGGATGTTTGATTCCAGACTTGAATAGTGAGATGAGATGCTTTGAAAACGTTTAAGTAGGTGGGTAGTATGGCAAAGATTTTGTAGATGTATCATGCAGAATTTAAAGCCCTCATTATTTGAAAAAGCAGAAGATAAATGCCTTCAGCTTGGAAAGGCAACACGATACCAGTTCTTGAACGCTTCCAGCAGTGGTCTCGCTCCGTTTGTTCTGAAGTGGGGATCCAGCTGATGATCATTGAAATCAAACAAGCTGTCCCTCTCTTCACATCTGTGGCGTGTTGGATACATTACGGAAAACCCGTTATGACAGTTGTAGTCATCTGTTACACTTTTGGAAAATGGAACATCTCATTCTTCCGTCCCTTCTCATGCGTGCCCGTAGGCAGACATGTCATTCCACTGACTCGAACTGCCTCCTACCTCCCTTATCCATTCAAGTTCAACTGGCTGCTTGAAAACTTTCACTGCTAATGGTGGCTATTTAGAAGTGTGATGGGCTGATAATTAGAGCTGTGCGAGCAATGTTCCCTTTTAAATCTAAGGCAGGTTTGGTCAAAATTTAGCTGTCTTCTGCCAGGCTTACTAGCTGTGTGAGGCTTTGATTTAGGCTCTGTCAGAGGTGGATGAGTGTTTTCAGTTTGCTTTGGTTTCTTTGAGAACCTTTGGCACAATTCTTGGTTTCTTGGAGTTGCTTTCTAAAAACACCTTTGTAGCTCTTGAAATATGTGCTGAGATTATTGTCCTTTCTAGCTCTGAATTTAATTTGTGGTGCAAACTGGTAAAAGTGATAAAAATACAGACCTTTATTGTTAAGATTTGATAGTAATGTAGAAATGTCTCCCAGAGCTGTGGCAGTTTTAGCTCAGTCTATGGGGTTAATGTTGCAGGTTTTGCCAGGTGTCCTGGGGATTCATTATGGGAAAAGAAATCCAACTTTGTATGCAAGTCTGGTGATAGAATGACTTAAACATGTGCTGGAAAGGGCTATAACTAGTATGCCTGGAGGTATTCCCCCTGAGGTTCAAACTGCCCTACAGCTATCCTTGTTATTATATACCCTACTCCTCTTAGGATTCCGATTTTTTTCTTGAGGTACAAAATCAAGTTAATTTATAGTCTTTCTGTTTATGCATAATCATGAGGTTTTGCAAATGAAATGTTAGAGAGTGTGATAGGTCCTCAGAAATCAGTGCATTTATGAAAAACAGTTCTGACATGACTTCTTTAATTATATATGCAAGCAATATGCATGGGGAGAACTGACATCAAGTTCCTGACTGCATTTAAACTGGTTCCTTCTATTGTCTCTTAGAGAGTGGGAAAGGAAAACGAGTTTAAAATTGCACTATTAGGGCTCACAGTTCCTAGCAGTCTCTTTCTTTAACGAAATGGGCATATTGTATGTTTTTCTTGAAAACTAAAAGCAGAATGAGCTGTTAATATTTCCCAAACAGCTATTATTTAAGAAAAAAGTAAAAAAAAAAAAAAAATGACCACATGCAATTCAGTTTTTTCAAGCGGAGTGTGTGTAGTCCAACAAGAAGAAAAAGCATGCAAAACAAAAAAAAATCTTCCAGTGGTCAAGTTGGGTCTAGTGAAGGTGCTGGCATACAGTAATCTTTCTGCCTAACGGGGTGTTAGTAAGAGAAGTTAAGCTCTCCTACTTTGTTTTTTTTTAGTATTACTGAAGGGTCTGTATGTAGGAAAGTGTGCGTTTATCACATGGTTTCTTAACAGCTGCCTTTTGAATACCCAAACCTTTTACACAAAACTGAATCCTTACATTCTAAAGTTTTCCTTAATTGCAGTGGCTGGGCTTCTTCTTCCTCTGACAAATCTGCAGGTCAGGAGCTCTGAGCCTTTTACCTTTTTACAGACCCTGGAAGCACTTCACAACACTCTGGTAACCCTTTACTGGGCTTACAGGACAGTCTTAGTTTGAACTACATGTGGCTGAACCATAAACTAACAGGCATGAAGCCTTTGTTCCAGAAAAAAATCATTTTTATTTTAAACAGTGTAAGAAATAGACTAAAGTAGTGTATTTCCTCACCTCATTTCATGACACCTCTCAGTGAAAAAGCCAGAGTTGATTGTGGCACTTAAAAATCTTCATTTCTCTTTGTCAGGTTCTTCTGGAACGTACTTTCTCCAGTCATAATCCTTCTGCTGTCTTTTTCAGAAAAAGCAAACCATCGCTCAGCCTCACTTTGAAAGTTCCAGTCCTTTTTTTTAGATGATCTTCTGACTGGTGTTATCAATGATTAAAAAATAACTAATTGTCTAATATATTAGTAGCTACCACTCCCACGCAACAAAAAATTGGGAAGAGATGCTACTGCTCCTTGTATTGCAAAGGCTATTTAATTAATTATTCAAAGAAGCTTTTCTCCAAACAGTATTCACCAAGATTTAGTGTTCCCTAGCTGCCAACCCTGTCTCATTTTTTCCCGTGGATGGAAATTTTCTGTTGGTTTAATGAGAAGTTCACAAAGACAACACAGCAGACAAATGTGTTTCATTCTAAAAGGAGTTCTCAGTCAGGTGCAGATACACAGAACCGGTGTGGTCAGGAAAGTCAAGCTGTCATTAAGGAAACCTGTATGAATATGTATGAACACTTAAATGCCTCTATGCAAATGCAGGCAGCACGGGGAACAAACAAGAGGAGTTAGAGACGTGCACATGCCTGCAGGGCTGTGATCTTATTGGCATCATGGAATGTAGTGGAAAGGCTCTTATGCCTGGAGTGTTGGAATGGAAGGATACAAGCTTTTTAGGAAGGACAGGCAGGGCAGGAAAGGAGGGGTGTCACCCTTTAGGTCAATGACCAGTTGGAGTGCGTGGAGCTGTGGCCGGGGATGGATGAGGAGACGACTGAGAGCTTACGGGTCAGGATTAGTGGGAGGGCATGGACAGGTAACATTGTAGTGGGGTCTGCTACAGACCACCTTACCAGGAAAACTGAGTGGATGAGGGTCTTTATAGACAGAGAGGAGCAGCCTCGTGTTCACGAGCCCTGGTCCTCGTGGGGGACTTCAACCACCCCAATTTCTGTTGGAGGGACAAGGTAAGCAATCCAGGAGGTTCCTGGAATGCAGTGATGGTGGCTTCCTTCCAAAACTGATAGAAGAGTCAATGAGAAGTGGTGCTACCCTGGACCTGGTGCTCTCCAACAAGGAGGGGCTGGTGGGAAATGCTGAAGCTCAAGGGCAGCCTGGGCTGCAGTGACCATGAAATGGTGGAGTTCAAGGTCCTCAGAGCAGCAAGGAGGGGACACAATAAACTCCCTACCCTGGACTTCAGGAGAACAGACTTTGGGCACTTTTTTTTAAAGGTGTTTGCTTGCTAGAGCACCATGGGATAAAGCCCTGGAGGAAAGATGGGCCCAAGAAAGCTGGTTAATATTCAAGGATGCCCACCTCCAAGCTCAGGAATGGCGCATCCCAAAAAAGAGGACATCAGACCAAAGCACCAGGAGGCCTGCGTGGATGAACAAGGAGCTCCTGGATAAACTTGAATGCAAAAAGGAAGCCTACAGAGTGTGGAAGCAAGGCCAGATAGCCTGGGTTAAATACAGAGAAATTGTCCAAGCCACCAGGGATCAGGTTAGTAAACCTAAAGCCTTGATAGAGTTAACCCAGGGACATCAAGGGCAAAAAAGAAGAGCGTATGTAGGTGCATCAGGGAGAATATGAGCCCTCTCCAGAAGGAAGTGGGAGAGCTGGTTGGCCAGGACACGGAGGAGGCTGAGGTACTCAGTGCCTTTTTCACCCTGGTCTTCATGGATGTACCCCAGCCACACCACACAAGTCACTGAAGGCAAAGGCAGGGACTGGAAGAATGAAGAACTACCTGCTGTAGGACAAGATCAGGTTCAAGACCATCTAAGGAAAATCTAAGTCCATGTGGCCTTCTGAGATGCATCTGCAGGTCCTAAGGCCAAGCCAGCATCCATCATATTTGAAAAGTCATAACCTGGTGAAGTTCCCACTGACTTAAAAGGGTGAAACATAACTCCCATTTAAAAAATAAAATTGAAAAGGAAGACCCTGGGAACGACAGGGTAGTCAGTCTCACCTCAGTACCTGAGAAGATAATGGAGCAGATCCTCCTGGTAACTGTGCTAAGGCACAGGGAAAATAGGAAAATGACTGGTGACAGACAGCATGGCTTCACTGGGAACAAATCATGCCTGACAAATTTGGTGGCCTTCTATGATGGGGTTTGCACTGGTGGGTAAGGGAAGAGCGACTGATGTAATTTATCTGCCCTTGTGCAAAATTCATTTGATACTGTCCCGTACAACAGCCTTCTCCCTAAACTGGAGAGTCATGGATTTGACAGATGGACCACTTCATGGATAAGGAATTGTCTGTGTGGTTGCACTTAAAGAGTTGTGGTATATCCAGGTGGAGAGCAGTGACAACTGGCATTCCTCAGGGTTTGGTATAGAGACTGACTCTGTTTATTATCTTTTTTTGGTGACGTGGACAGTGGGATTGAGTTACCCAGTTTGCCAAAGACACCTAGCTGTGTAGTGAAGCCTGGAGGAGAAGGACTTGGTAGTGTCCCTGGGGATGTTGGTGGACAAGAAGCTCAACATAAATGTGCTTTTGCAGCCCAGAAACCCCCCGTGTCCTGGGCTGCATCAAAGCAGTGTGGGCAGCAGGACAAGGGAGGGGATTCTGCCCCTCTGCTCTGCTCTGGTGAGACCCCACCTGCAGTGCTGCCTTCAGCTCTGGGGTCCCAGCACAGGAAGGACATGGAGCTGTTGGAGGAAGTCCAGAGGAGGGTCCTGGAGACAATCAATGTGCTGGAGTACCACTGCTATGCAGAGGCTGAGAGAGTAGGGATTGTTCATCCTGGAGAAGAGAAGGCTCCAGGGAGACCTTATAGCACCTTCCAGTACCCAAGAGGGGCTACAAGAGAGCTGGAGAGGGACTTTTTAAAAAGGCATGCAGTGAGGGAAAAAGGGGGAATGGCTTTAAGCTGAAAGAGAGTAGGTTTAGATTAGATGTTAAGAAAAAATTCTTTACTCTGAGGGTGATGATGTACAGGAACAGGTTGTCCAGAGAAATTGTGGATGCCCCATTCCTGGAAGTGTTCAGGGCCAGGTTGGGTGGGGGCATTGAGCAACTTGATCTAGTGGAAGGTGTCCCTGCCCATGGCAGGGGTGTTGGAATGAGACGATCCTTCAGGTCCCTTCCAGCCCAAACTGGTCTATGATTATCAGTAGAATTGGAATACAGAGCAACTCAAACATTTGAGTGAATTTTGATTTCTTCTGTTGCCAGCTCAGTCTGTGTACCCAAAAGCATCTTAAAGATGCTCAAATTTAGGGAGCAAACTCTTACACACTGCTCTAGTTGTGGTTCCAGGGGTTTAAGCTGTGACAAGCTCCATTACAGGGTTTGGATTTGTTCCTTTTCCATTGCACTGGCAGCTCTTCTTAACACCGGTGCCCCAGTGAGACGATGGCTTGTAAACTGGTGTTACCAGATGCACAGCAGTGCTGGGAAATTCTCTCCTGAAGGTGCTGTTCAGAGGCCACAGAGACCACATCTGATGGATGAAGAACAACCTCTCCTCCTTTTAGGTCCCAGGCTTAGAAAGATGCATAGTCCTGTAGCCTCACCTTAATTTTGTAACTGTAATAATATTTTAACAACCTTAGCTCTTATGACGTTGCAGGTACTATTCAAATCATCTGCATAAAATATACCAACCAAACTGCTTTGAAATAACAAATAACATGCATCAAATTAAAGGAATTAGTATAGAATAGAGCTGCCTGCCAATGAGTGTTCTCTGGCTTCTACATCTCATTTTGAGACATATAAATTGCAGTGTTTTTGTGGGAGTTGAGCCTTCCAACACATACATCTCAACAGGTCACTTTCCTGATTAACCTCCATTTGCTCAAGAGGAAGACTTCAACATTGACCACCACTCAAACTGAATATTTCATATACTGGTAGTAAAAAAAACCAAACTACTAAATCTCTTCCACAGTGATCATCAGTTTGTGTCCTGGGTTACTCTTGTCCTACAACAATTACTGTTTTTATATACTGCTCCTATCTAGGCAAGAACTCAAACAGAGAGTAATAATGCCCAATAAAGTCAGAAAGCTTCCAACAAAATAAATCTGCTCTACAGATTATTTTTTAGCTTATTATGAAGCTGCACAGGTTTCAAGGCATGACTGTTGTCAAAAAGAGTTCCAGCTAGAAAAGTGAAGACTATCTTGGTCTATTTTAGACAGTTAAATTTGTGTGATAAGGTTTGTTGTTATTTGAGCAAATTTCCATGAAAATCAGGTTTTAGTACTTTTTATCATTTCATTTTTTCAAAATTTCATCATGTTGGTGTTCTTTAGACTGAACAGTAGCTTTCCCAGTAGACCCAGAACTGTGGATGCTCATGGTTTCCATATTGGCCATGCACTGTGGTACTAGTACTGTTCTCCCCCTTCTACCTTTGTATTTATGGACTGGTTTTGGAGACTTTAACAGCATTTGCTCCAGCTCTTCTCATTTGGATCTGCCTGCCACTTTGTGGCAGTACTTTTTTTTCCTTCTCTCAGGAACTATGCATGTGCCCTTCCCAAATTAATGGATTGGAAAAGGGTTTCCATCAGTAATTTATTTTCCAATTGCAACCATCCTGAAATGTGGAGAGATGAAACTGCATTTTCACATAGTCTGGAAAGTTGCTAAAGAGACTGAAAAACTTTATTCAGCATTGTCTTTTAAGAACATTTTTCTGTGATTGCTTCAGTCTTCCCCTGTGCCTTAAGTGTCTTAACTCCATGTTGTTTGTTAATCATTCTACCACTTGGAACCTCCAGTTTTAAACACTACAAATATAATCTCAATGCTTTTGGAAATAGCTGCTCTTTCTTGTGCCTACTCTGGGATGATGCTATGAGTAACAAGTTATTTGTATTCTTAATTTCACAAGTAACACTTCTACCTGATCTAAAGACTCCATACTGAATACCAGTCACCATTCAGTAAAAATAGCCAGTTGTGTCACTGCTAATGCACGTGTCTTCCTTTTAGTTTCTCTTCCTGTGTATCATCTCTTTAGTATCCCACACAAAGTGCATCAAAGCCAGTATTTTATTTCTGGGTTTTGTGCCCACAAGTGATCTTGCAGTGTCAGACAATTTGCTTCAAGCTAAAGTAGTCAGAAGCAGGAAATTAAAGCAAATAATTCTCTTTGGTTTTGGAATAAAACTTCAAGTAGTGTTTATGTGCAAAGAAAGAAAAATCACTTCTTATGTAAACAGGCTATTTCCTTTCAGATATTTCCAAACAAAAACGATCCTGCGAGTTTAGGATAGAAGGTATCAGGTTACTCAGGCCTTCTAAAGACATGGTGCCCCTCAGTCCTATTGGACTGGCTGTGCCCTGGTTTCAGGTGTCTATGAACCACAGCTAAACTGAACAGCTTTGGCACTCCAGTGATGTTGTGATTGAACTCCTGAAAGTTCATAAGAAATTACTGAGATCTGCTGGAAGAGGAGGTAATGTTCAGCTTTTCTAGTTCATGTTCATGTTAATAAAAGAAACAGGATCGGGTCATTATTTTTAGTTCTAGTATGCAGTTGCCCGTGCTGTTTAATTGTTTGCATGCTCCCTGACACAGTTTCACCTCGTGGCTGAAACTTTCTTAAGCAATATGATATGGCAGTATGGACATGCATCCTATTTTTAGGAAACAGAATTAACTGTGCAGTTTGTGAGTCTTGCCACCCTGTCCTCTGGACCTCAGGTTTTCCAGTTAAGACAATAGAAGGCTTCCTTAGGTCTTTCAATATCCCTCGTATGGAGCCAACAGGACAGGCTGTCAGATTAAAGGCTAGAGTTGAGTTGTCTTCCAAGCTTCTTGATACAAAGCATAGGCCTTCAACCCCAATACAGGTTACTGAAGTGTGGTTTGTGTTGGAGCCCTCCAGGGAATTGTTGGAAATCCCCTTGTGCTTCAACAGAAGTTTTAAATTCATGGTGTGTTTTTTTTGTTTGTTTGTTTGTTTTTTCTGTTTATGCCACTTTGCTGTTGTAATTTGTTTTTTTAAAGGAATTTCTGGTTCCTTTTGCAATTCTGGACTGCAGCATTACTCATCTCATGACACTCATGCCAAGAGGGAGATTTTAAAATATTCTCTTTAGGTTATTGATTTTGGAATAGAGACTGCCAGTGAGCAAGGCAACTTCAGAGAAGGTGATCCTTTTCATGTTGTGGATCTGAGACCACCAGCTCTCTTGCCCGAGCCATTGGAAAGTCTATTTGCTGCTAGAAAATAATTTCTACCATTTTCTAGACAACATTAAATGAGGGAGAAAAGGGAATAGAATAAATTAGGCCTTGCTCCCCACATTGTGGAGAAAAACTCATTTCCACTACTAAACCCAGCACTGAATCCCAGCTTATTTAGGCTAACCCAGTAGTATTGCTGTAGCACTGAATGTGGCATTGTAGCTGAACTGAATGGTTTTTTTTCTGAAAGGCCAGAAGACCTGAGTCAGTCTGTTTTTTCAAAAAAAGTATATAAATTTTAGAGCTGAGTATCTTCAAAAAGTAGTGGGAAAAAAAGAAAAACATCCACCCGTATTCTATGTTCATTTCCTCCCTGGGAGGACAAGATACAAAATATCAGCATATGTTAAAAATAATAATTAAAAAAAAAAAAAGGAAAAAAGCAGACAAACCCCCAAATCCGAAAAAAACCATTTCAAACATCAAGGTTTAAAGTTAATCACAGACCGCTTAAATAAATGTTTGACTTTTGGAGATGCTGACCACCCACAGCTCTAAAAGTTTTTAATTAGTAGTTTGACTCAGAAATGAAGTAATTTCCACTTGCTTTTTAAATTTAAACATTACAGTTTTAAATGTGGTCTGCAAAACTTTAATCAAGTTTCCAGATTTTTATAAATATGTTTCCATGATATGGCAGGAATATATATCCAGATGTTGATTATGTGCAGTAATCTGTTTAAAAGTTGACTGTAAAGTACCTTACACAAGACAGTCGTACCATTAAAGCAAAGTTTAAAGTTCCATGAACTTCACAGATGAAGACTAAACATTGTGAACATGACTCTGCAAGCAGTAAACAAAGTGCTTTGCTTTCAAACTATAACATATATATGTGTATATATATATATATAAGTAATTCTAAACCTAATGTGTAAAGAAAATTTACCTCTGCTTTTCTAAACATGGATGCCAACCTGCCATGATTTAACCATGGGGAGTTCTATTCTTGCAACTGCCTATGTAAATATAAAATTAGGACCTCTGACGCAGTCAATGCCATTTAAACTGCTGTATTAGGAGCAGAATTACGCCCAGGAAATCTCATGTTTATGTTAGCTAACAGAATTGAAAGGAATTTGGGTTTTTTGGTGTCAAGACCAAACTGTCACAGGAAATAAGTTGGCAAATCTGTTCTAAATGGATCTGCATTGATTTTCATTATGTTCCAGTGTGACCCGTTGCATTCTTTGTTTGTTCAGCTTGCTCCTCATTACAGAAGTCGTCTTCTAACTCACGTGGCTGTGCTGACAGTGCTTTCAGCAAACTTTTGGGTTGAACTTTGCACTAAGACAGACACTAAGCGCTCAGATTCAGGTTCCCCGCTTGAGAGGGCATGGTTAGCAGTGGGGCCTGAAACTCTATTTCCACTCTGCAGCCTACATTAATGAAACATTGGTTAATTGTTCCTGTATGCACAGTCCAAGCACATACTTTGATGACTTGTGTGAAGCTGAGTCCAGCTGACTTGTCCACATTAGATTTACCTATAACCTTTTATCATATTTCTGTTCTTCTGATGTTACTTTTTTTGTCAGCCACTAACTGCATCTGATTTAGCTATATTTTTTTTCACATTGTTCTGTCTTATTTTCCCTAATTCCTTTCAGTGGACATAGGGAGTAATCTACAGGTGCTGACTTGGGATATACTTCTACAATATTTTCTACAAGAAATGTCTTAGTGAATAAGAAATGACCATGGTGACAGGGGGCACTATTTAGATTAGGTTCTTAAAGCAAAACAGAACTCTTGTGGATTTTGAAGGTAAACATGTGATTTCTGCCACCTTTTCTTTTCTGCTACAGTTGCACTCCACATACTTTGGTATGAGTCTTGTTTCAAAGCAGAGGTAGTCTCTTACTTATTGACCTGCTTCTCCATAACCCCATCACTTCAGTTTTTCATCAGCAAGGGAGCATTCATCTTCATTTTACATTAATGATTTTTTATTTTCAGAGAATGTTTTCTTTTGTTATTTTAAGTCCTAGAAGAGATTTTCTCTAAAGCAAACTAGATTTTTCATAACTTTACAGTCATCCTATTTCTGCACTTCATTTTGAAATTCAGAATAAAACCACTATTTTGAGCTCTGTTTATATGTTGCATGACATAGCTCTGAGATAATTTTAGAGGTAAACTATATAACAAATCAGAGATGACTCTCTCACGAAATTCATGTTCCTAAGGGCTCTAGATTTGAGAGAAAATATATTATAAGCAGTTTCCAACTGCTTCAGACAAACTAGGTCTCAGAGCTAGTCACTCCACCATGTGACACTCTTGGTGGGTTTAAAAGTGGTTTCATGAAACTTAGGAAGAGGAGAAGCGTGTCTGTACTCAGCAGTCCTGATAAGAAATGACTGTCAGATTTTTTGACTGTACACGGAATAACTTATACCATTATACGCTTGTCAATAGGTAGAGGCTGTCTCATCTCTTCCTTTGCTATAGTTATAAAAGTTATACAAGCATCTCTAAATAAATTCTTTTCTACTGGTAGTAACCTGAACTTGTTCTCTCAGATCCTTGAGCTCAGGTGTAATCAACAAAAAGGTTATTTATCTGCTGTTATGTATTTATCCAATAGTTCATTCAAAAGAAAAATCAGCTTGCAATACCTCTTAAAACTTTAACTCTTCAGGTTCCATTAAGTTCCTTTTACTTTAAGTTTTTAATTTATTTATTTTACAAAGGTTAGGTAGTGTGTCAAGGACAAATGGAAAAGCAATGAGATTTATTAATACTCTCTAGATGCAATTTGAAGCAACATACATACTTATGTACACTGATTGCTGTTCAAGCTCTTATTCTAGCAGTTCTTATTCAGTTCAGCCCATTATGACTTCTGGATTTGATTCCTGGACTTTTGCATGAGCTGCCTTTTCAGGCAGGAGAACTTTGATTTCTCAGGTAAAGCCAGTAGGCAGAAGATAATAAAACAAATTCATCAGATTCATCCAGTGGTACTAGTAGTTGTGAGATTTTGGAATATCTTTTCCTTTCACTAGGTGGCTTATTTTTAATTAAATTGGCAAGACTTCAATTATCTTAAGTAACCAAATACATTATGTATTCATTTAGAGTGCCTATATTGAGGCTTAGTACAAGTTGCACTCATTTTGACAAATTTTAGGCAGAAAATTTCTCAGGGGAGTCCTGCTTTCTGTCATTCAAAAAGCTTTTATAATCATTTAGTCCAAAATGGTGATGTAGGCCGAAGTTTGAATCCCTGGCATATTGCTATAATGCTGCATTAGCTTAATCCTTCATTTTCTTGTCAATTAAGGACTTATCTTTATTCACAGATTCACTTATCTGTTATTCTTAGAGTATTTTAATGCTAGTAGTTAAAATCCCTTTGTTTATGGCAATAAGGCACCATTCAGTTTGTGAACTTTATAAAACCAACCTCTGCCAATTTTGCTGTTTGAGAATTGCTGTAAAGAAGTGTTCCCACAGTAATTACTTATTCCAGAGATGTTCACTAAAGAATGAAGTAAGGGGAAAGTGTATAAAACAATTGTGCACCAACTGAGGCAAGTTTTACCCAGCACCTTCCCAGCAACTACTGGGCATAAAAAAAAAAAAAAAAAAATCCTTGCAAAACAGTACACAAAAATCTGTTGTCCTTAATGCAGTTGCATGTAGTGACTTTACAAATATTGGCAATTACTTAAGGTATTCACATTTAAATTAGATCTGGCCAAAAGGTTGGGAAAAAGTGAAGGGGGGAAAAGCGAGGGGGGGTTGGCAACAGCTTTTCAACGTGGGGCTCAGCTGCCCATCATTACTGGCTTTCAATGGTTTGGGTCATGGGTAGTGTCACTCATTTTAGTACACACTTAGTCACATTGAAGTAGGAATGGCGGTGCTGAGATAAAGAAATATGTGATAAGCAAAAATCTTAGCAAAATCTTTCCAGTTGGGTATTTCTTAAGGCACATGTGCTGCTCTTTTTCTTTCTTTTTTTTTTTTTTTTTAACTTCGTTATGTTTGAAAATGTATTTTAAGTTAAAGTGTGGGGTCGGAAGGAAGGGAGTGTGCTATTAATATTCAAAGGCAACTGTGGAAAACTGCCATGAGTTTGTACTGTGAGCATTTCATTTCAGCAGTACTTGTAGAATGTGCTTAGACGAGGAAACCATTGTGGAAAGCTTTGTGAAAACTTTAATGAGGCCAGGAGTTTACCCATGGCAACTGCCCCAGTCACTTGAAGCATCACTTCTGAGAAAAAAGTAGCAAATCTAGAAGCTTCTATTTTTGTGCTACCTCAGCACATCTGATCAAAAAAAAAATGTAAACCCCAATATTTTACTTCAAAAACGGAGTAAATTCTGCCTTTGAGCTCCTCGGTGGAAATACATCATCTTTAGTGTAACATAGAAAAGAGAGAAAGAAAACAAAACAAATGTGTAAAGTTCTATTCACATTGGAACTTTAGTACTGATAGTGTAAGAGTTAGATATGTTCTGCTTCTCAGACTTTGAGGGCCATATTTTTTCATGGGCAGTAAGGCAGATTTTGGTTTGCCAGAAAGGTTCTTAAGGAGAATTTCTTCTGCTTTCTAAGGAAAGAGGTATGACCCAGTTTTCAGATGCCAGAACTACCCGAAGCCTAACACTATTTTCAATGGCTTCACCTGAATGGATGAGCTTTCACAGAATTTCACAGAATATTCTGAGTTGGAAGGGACCCACAAGGTCAGACATGAATCAGTCAGGGAGAATTTGGATTGTAACTGAAATTGCTCTGTGCTCAGCCATCCTACTGGTGCAGAATGTCTCCAGCCTCATGCCAGAGAGAGAACTTTAAAAAAAAACCCTAAATCTATTCAACTGTTAAAAAATTGTTAATGTCTTTGTAGCATTTAGAAAAGTAACTTCATTCTTATTGTAAGTATAAACCATTTCTTGATGACTTTAAAGGATACCTAATATTTTATTTCAATTTCTATAACAATAGAGGAGTGATCTTGGAGGAGAGGGGGCGTAATGCAGGAGTTACCGAACTCAGTGGAGAGTGAAGAAAAGTAACAGGCTGAAATCTTCCAAACCTTGATGTGATTCAATCTCCTTGCTTTTAGCTAAATGAAGAAAAAAGAAAAAAGGAAAAGTGTACCTGTTCTGGTGACTCTGTTCAGCTGAAGAAGTTGATGAAGATTTCTCCTGATAAACTGAAACAGTCACTTTTAGGGTGCTTCTTATCTTTTCATTCATTATGGCTGCTTCAAGAATAGAGCTAAACTAATTCTATTCAAGAATTGAATTGACTAAGCAAAAAAAAAATTGCTTTGTAAATAGTCAAATATTATCTTGAAGCCTTGCAAGAAAGGATTCAAAGATCCCTTTTTAAAAGGAATTTTCCTGAGGGAAAAGCTTTACATGCTAGTTTTAAAGACCAAGCTTCATAAATGACTTCTACTTTTCAGAATGTTTCAAAACTGGGTTAGTAATTGGACTTTAACCTAGAAAACTGGGTTCTCTCATTATTGCTTTTTGCAAAGGATGAACCATTATTCTGTCATTCACTTTTTTGCCTACAGCTTAATGGCAGAGGATGACCTGATGCTACGTTTTCTGCAAGATGGGAACTGTCAGCAGAAAGATCACAGTTTAAAACTGATCCCTTCTGTCTGACTATCTGCTATGCTGCTTGAGACTAAATTAGTGTATTTTCTGAGAGTGCCTGGTTTTGAGAGCTGTTATATACCTGTCATACCAGACAGACAGACATTCTGTCTGTTGTGAACCACAGTGATCTCTAACCAACAGAGATTACGGGGAAAACATCTGACTGCTGGTTCCAACTGACCTGTGTACTAAGCCCTGAGCCCTGTGCTCGTCTTCCTGGGTGAACTCTGACTCCAGCTCTGCATTCCTCTCATGTTATATAAAAATGACATTTGCCTGCCAGAAGCACAGCATGAGCAATAGCTGTAAAATGTTGCCTAAGGATGGAAATGCTACTGAGAGAGTTTCAAAATTGGGTTAATTTTCTCTTCCAAGGGAAATACTTTGCATAGCGTTTGCTTGAAAACAGGCACTATTTCAATTGCCCTTGCCTTTCTAAAATTATTTTTAACTGTTTCTGTAAAACTTTGGATCATGTGAGCTGTCCTATGTTAATTATTGAATATCTTGATATGTATATTGCTTCATAGGTTTTAATTCCTGGCTAGTTTTGGAAGGTAATAACATACACTTGGTTTAGGTTACATAATGCCAGTACTGAGTAAAAGCAGGTGATCTTATACATATCATTTTCCAGAATTTTCTATGCCATTCCTTCTGTGGAATACTATGTTAAAATGCTATTCTAGTAATGAAAGTGTAGATTGTGAACTATAATCTCCTCAGCCATGTCATGCTTCAGATTCCATTAAATGATCCCCATCTTATCTTTTAAATGATCAGCACAGCAAATACTTAACTCTAAACTTCTGAGTAATTCACTTGTCATAAACAATCATTTATAAACCAATTCTTCTCCGGGCTGCTGCCAGTTTGTGGAGCAGTGAATTCAGCTGGATCCTACTATTAAGCTCTGTGCTGTAACCCAAATGATGGGACGGGAGACAACCTGAGAAGAACTTGATAAGTTAATGCACTTGGTAAGTGCATCTTTCCTGCTGTGGCAAAGGTGGTTTTTATCCCTTTATTGAATGATGAGTGGTCCGTAGAAACAAGTTGCCCGTTAATGAAATTTGCTTTTGACAAGGTAAGTGGTGTATGTACTAAAAACTCCTATTGATTGCCGGTTAGATCACCCAGGGCTTCGTATCGCCCCTGGCAAAAGTCAAATGAGTCATAATTGAGCCCAGGTGGTGATGTCAGTGAGTGGGAAGCAGCTCACTAATGGTTTTCTGCAGCGCAGTCAAAGAGCAGCTGCGTGCAAGGGGCAACCACCAGGCCTCAGAACTTGGCTAATGGGAAGATCTGCAGCTTGGAAGTCTTTCCTTACAGAACACTTTTCAGCAAGTTACGGGAGCTAGCCGTGAATGAAAACCTCCTACCTGAATCTGTAAAGGTACACGTTATCTCAGAATCGTAGTATCTGTTCCCTTGGATGGTGTGGGCAAATCTGGCACTGGGAGTAGATGATAGTTTTTTCTTCTCCACTGTGGGTCTCACAACCTGAAATCTGTTGAGTGGGTGAACCAGTTTTGAGAGTCCAGGCATGAGGATCTGGTGTATCCTATTTGTTTCTTATAACACATATCTGCTAAGTAGTTTCCAAAAGGTCTAGTAGATTTAAGTATTAAAAAAGCACCTAGTGGTTTTAAATGTCATAATAAAAAAAATAATTTTGGAGAGATGTTCTCTGTGAATTTCAGTGAAAAAGTGTCGAATCTGAATTTAAGAGTATGTTATCAATGCTTTGAAAAGCCCTTAAACACATAACCTTCAAATTCCTAAATATGCTTTTCTATGCCTTAAATGCGTTTCTCCTGACACTTTTGCATCTTATGAATTGTAAGTAGCCACAAGGATTATCCCTGATGAGACCATCTAAAGGGTGTTATTCCATGTCTTATAAAAAAGCTTTCTCCAAACATATTTTGAGCCACAGATGTCCATGGATAGGTCTTTTTACTGCATGAGAATGTGAGAAATGCAATAGATTTTCCTGTGTGGTTCCCTTTGTTAGAATTCAGTATACCTTGCAAATATGACTACATTAGTTCAGATACAGGTAATGTCTTTGTCCAATGCTTTACAGTTTGTAAATTTAAATTAATATCGTGAATGCAGACACATTTAGAATGAAAGTAGCATGTTAGGCCCTTGCTCTGAGATGAAAAAATTGTATAAAGGTTTTTTTAATATTACTTTTTTAATTTTTAATTTATTCTGGCTTGTACTTTTTACATTTTATGACCAAAACTATATTTCTCAGTGAGGTAATGCAGTTTTCTTTTTTGTTGGTAGATTCTTGAAAAAAAATCTGATCTAACTTTACTTTCTGCTCCCTTGTAATACATATAAACTTTAGAGTACCCAGTTTTCTTTTAGTCAGTTTTAGGGTCATATTGCTCTCGTGTCATCAAGTTTGTGAGATTTGCCAGACACGACTGGCATAGTTCAGCCTGAACTATGTAGGTGATGGAATGATGAGTTAGTCTTTCTGTGTGCAGACAGGAGTTACTGCTTTGTGGTTTTGGTATATTTTTTTCCTTTATATGCTGGTTTTGGTATTGATTCCCCTGCTGTTCTGTAAGATTCTGGTACCAGTTACTGTAGAGCTTGGACTTTTCTCTGCTCAAACTTTTCCTTTGGGTGTGCTCTTGGTATGGATTTTGTTACACCTACCTGAACATATCAGGTACATGCAGTAGAACATCTAGCTGATCAGTAAGGTTATTCTTCTGGATAGAAAATGAAATGGTGGCAAATTGTGCAGATTTTTGAGATCAGCAAAATCACACTGTAAAAGTTACGGTTATTTTAACACATCATATCCTGAAAACATGCAATGGCTTTGTAGGCCTTTGAAGAATGTTTCCACTTCCCAGATATTTTAGCCTGTCTTTTATGAGAGTATTTCACTACTCATTTCTTCGAACAGAATAATTACTAAGTCTATGAAATACTCATAAATTTGGGAATGTTTCTTTTGGTGTGAAGAACAGAAGCAGGTAAGACATGAGATAGGAACCATACAAGCTTCAGTATAAGGTCTATTCACACAAAGGCTGAATTAAGTGGCTCTTTTTAGTATAGTAGTGATTGTTTTTTGAGTGATTTACTATACAGATACTATTTTGTTGTTGTTGCAGAATATGGGGAAAATTTCCTTTGCCAAAGAAGGCAGAATGTGCCCCATGTCTAATATTTGCTAGACAGCAATAAAGTCTGCCAGCCTGTCTCCTGTGTAGAATCAGTAGGAACTCAAATGCCTGTTCTCCACCGTGAACATTCCATATTATACTGTAAAATTTGTACTTAAAATTTTCCTGACTATACCAGACCAGGATAAAATCATTAGCAAGTCTGTTACAAAGTCTAATTTTACTAACCATTCTTTTATTAAGAGAGTTTTGTTTTATTAAGTTTGTCTGGTCTTTGTCAAACTTTGAGACAGTAGAATTGTATCTTCACTGTCAAGGTTAAAAAAAAAAAAATTAAAAAAAAAGAAAAGGGCATTAGAAAGCCTAGAAGTTAATTTGAGGTATCTGTATTTTCTGTATTTTTACACTTAATATGGTGGCATTTTGGAGGTATTTGATCCCTGCTTGTGAAAACATATCAGTTTCTTTTCAGGGGACTATTATGTTCACAACAGGTTGATGTGAACAAAAAGCAACAATAATATTTCAATGATCATTGAGTGTGTTTGCCTTAACAGTGGATTGCAGTCATGGCTCGGATGCCCTGTGTAGGTGATGGAATGATGAGTTAGTCTTTCTGTGTGCAGACAGGAGTTACTGCTTTGTGGTTTTGGTATATTTTTTTCCTTTATATGCTGGTTTTGGTATTGATTCCCCTGCTGTTCTGTAAGATTCTGGTACCAGTTACAAACCTCAGCCTTGGAGGTTTAAACTCTGCTCTAGTAAACACAGTGAAAATTTCAGCTAGAAATGCCTTTTTTTCAGTTTATCTGATTTCTTAAAATCTGTGGAGCTTGCAAGGATTCTAATGAATAGTGCTTAGCTCTGCTCTGGTTAGCTGGCAAAGTTGCAGCAATATGGACTCAAACATAGAGCAGGTTTAACTTTTTGAACTGTAATCCAAACCCATCTTTGGCCATCTGTGAACTTTTCATGATAGTATGTTTATTTTGGCAGTGTCACATCATGCCTATCATGGTGACACTGAGTGCAGGCAGCTCAGAATTTTTCTTTGCCCTGGAGCCTCTCCCTGCCTGGCTGTCATATCTGTCCAGCAGGCTCAAGAAAGACCAGGCTTAGGGCACCCATTCTTAGGAGGAAAGAAGGTGCTGAAACTCATTTATGGCCAACCAGCTCTACCTCTCTTTCATATACATGTGCAAACTTTGCTTAAATGTGGTGGGAAGTAATTGCACACTCCCTCCCCACTCCAAGCACGTTAAAGAACACAACTTCCAGTCTTTTTCTTTTTTTTTCCCCCCTTTATTTTCTCAATTGAAAAATGATCTGAATTTGAAATACTAAAGTTTAGAACTTAGGTCTGAAAAACTCTGTCTGTCCTGATTCCTTTTCTACCTCCTCTTTTTTCTCACCTGGCTTCAAAGAATGTGCTGGAGACTGTAGACTAGTGCAGAGTTTTCAGCTGACAATAACAAAGTTACAATGGATGCCTGTGTTTGAGAATAAAAAAACGCATTCTTCAAAGTTATAAAATTATCATGAACCAAAATTGAAAGCTAACTGCACGTAAAAATGTGGTTTATTGTGTATTTTTTTTCTCTTAATTTCAACTTACTCTCTTTGGTTTATATATACTGTAGGAATAATAGGCCATGGTACCAGTAGGATTAATGGAGTTTCAATAATCCGTTAAGTGAATTCAATAATCAATCTGTAAGTGTATTTTTCAGCACACAAGTGTCAATAAGATAAAACAATGGTTAGAAAGAGCTGTTCAGTTCTTCATTTCATTATGTGGGTAGTATGATGGTAGCACTATGTATAAGTTGTGCTTACTTTCACTTCTCCATTTCTAAACGTCTTAGAAATTCAGACTTGCAAGGTGGAATATTAGGATAATAAGAAAACGTAAAATCTGCCAGGTGAAAGTTACTGAGTAATTTAGAAAGGAATATAAATACAAACACTTTGCTTGGATTACTTGGGGATGTTCAAAGTGTATCACTGAATTTTGTAGCAATTGGCAGGTTAAGAAGAGTGCTGTGAACCTTTGATGATTACAGCGGTAGCAATAAAGTATGAAACATTTATGACAGGTAAAGTAGTTGGTAGGCTACAGACATGAGCTTACACAGAGAAGGCAAGTAAAATAAAGCCTTACAGAGCTTAAGAATGGAAAATATAGCAAAACATGAAGAATCAGTCAGACAAGTAGTGATGGTTCCTCATCCTTTCCTGTACTCTCTCATTCTTCAGTGGATCAAGCAGTTGACTGTCCTAGGCCAGAGGTTATAGCTGTATCTTTGTGTTAATAGGCTGTGATTTATCTTCTTGCACTTTTTTAACATTTACACTTAATGAAGTCTTCTGTGTTCTCTTGCAATGAGTTCCAGAATCTAGATAAGAGCTGTGTGGAGAAATACTCCTCTTGTATGTTTTAAAGCTTTTGCCTGATAATTGTATTTGAGGCTCCCTAATGGGAAAGAGGGAATTATCACTGCCCCTCATATTCTCTATCATGTTAGTGATTTTTATAACCTTTTAATTTATCTTGATACAGAAATGTTCTTACACCATAGGTCATTCTCTTTTTTTTCCTCTTGTGGAGTTCTGCTACATCTTTTTTTGGCAAGGTTGCCAGAATTGTGCCCAGACTTTATCATAATGACTTTGGAGCTTTATTCTTTCTCTTACGTTTCTAGTATTCTATTCGTCTTTTTGACTCCCTCTGAACCTACATTGGTATTCTTACAGGTTTACAGACAATAACTGTCCTAAATTGTAATAGCCAATTAATATTGCCTCATTTATGTGTGTGTATATGTAATTAGGTACACAGAACAGGTATAAACTTACAGATATATATAATATATATATACACACACACATACAGATATCTGCATATATATGCATAAACACATACATATGCATAAACATACATAAAGTGCAAATATATATATAATAGCATAACATGTTTATGTGCCATGACATGACATGATTTGAAGTCAGATCGAAATGTAACAATAAACATTTGGTCTCCCACCACACTGTATCGTTACTAGAAGGGTCTTTTTTTCCCTACTGCAGTGAAATATAAAAGATGGTCTGTAAGACAGCATCAGCAATGCGTGTTTTCTGTGCCATATGTTTAGAAATTAATCATCAGGATTCCTTGATAGGAGTGCAGGTTAAGCACTCGAAGGGTAGTTGCCACTGCCAGAAGTCACTTTGTTTCTCTCCCAGTGAATTTTTTTTGTTTGCTCAATCTACAGCAGTGTAGCAGACATACATACTGCTCCCAACACATTGTGCTTGGTGTGTGTCTTGCAGTTCTAATGAATATTAGGAATGCACAAATTTCTTTATCTACTTCTCTTTGCTGATGGGTATGTTAGGGCCAGCACCCTTGGGCAGCGGAGTCTGGTTGAGATTGCTGGAGTGCCACTCGTGGTGCCCAGGTCAAGGCTAATCCACAAAGACACATAGTGGCTTAGTCATTGCTCCTGGCATGGTTCTCTCCCCTGTATCTAACTGCAGACAGGCAGAAATGGAGGAAAACTGAGTCATACTTTCCTTTCAGGGGAAGACAGGCAAATACAGTCTGCTTTAAAACATGGCAAAGTTACCCTAAAATTATCCTCAGTAGAAACCCAAGGTAAATAAGCAAATTTTATTTCCAAATATTACCCATCAGGACATGACTTATTTTAAGCTTTGCCTGGAAGTCAAACGTAGTCATTTTTATAAATATACTGTCTGCACTTGACCATATCACTACCTGTCAAAGTATGCTCCCCTTTTTCCTACTCCAGGCATGGTTGGAATGTGTTAGACTTTCAGGGTAGTCCAGGTGAATGTGCCGGGTTTTGATGTGTTTGGAGGGCAAATACTGCCTGAGAAAAGCAGCCAACCAAAGGAAAATAGAAAAGGGTGCAGTACCGAGGCTGGAAGCCTCGCAAAAGCCATCCTCCCTAAAAACCCCTGTGTGCTCTCAGTCATGTTCCTCGTCTTGCAGCCCTTGAGGTGCCCATTTCTGATCCCAGGTGCCATCCTCATGGCATGTAAAATATTAGGCACTTGTGCTTTGCCTTCTGGTTTCTTGACCTTGGCTGTGTGATTTATGCCCTAACAAGCTAATTTATGTTTTCAACCAGTGTGTACCCACCACAGGCTTTTTGCTTGCCTTAATCCTAGATCATAATAATAGTACAGAGTACCAAACTTCTGTCTACATCTGTGCCAAAATCTCTAAAGTTCCCAAGCAATCAAATTTGGGAAGACTTACCGGGCAATTTTTTATATATGTATAATTTTTTTAACCACAATGAGATTCCTTTATGGTCTGGGGAAGTGCCAAGCACATGTGATTGCTATGTGATTGCTCTTTTTCCTTTCTTTTGCTTTTGTCCCTGGTTTTGTACCATAGGCTGATTAAAATGTAATGTGGGTGTTGTTTAAGTGAAGTGGCTACGAAGTTAATGCAAATGTAACACACTTCAGAGTTTTGTACACAGTTCTTTCAGGCTGATTGGATTTGTGGGATGTTTTGGTTTGGTGGCATTTGGAGTTTTTTGTGGGTGTTTGGGGAGTGTTTTGGGGGTTTTGTTTGTATGTTTGGGGTTTTTTTGTACCTTTTGTTGTTGTTGTTTTCTTACATGCTAAAGCACAGCTGATGATGAGGGTTTTCCAGAGCAGAGAGGGAAAGGGGTCTTTGTGCTACTCAGGACCCAGAAGAGAACTGTCTCCCATTTTTTCAGACATGGAAGCATAAATGAGACCGGGAAAAAAATATCCGTCATCTTCTGAGTATCCTTTTGGCTTTTGCCTGTTTCCCTCGGTTGCTGATTTCCCTCCGTCTTCCAGAAGACTCTTGTTTTTGGGGGACTCGGGGACTTCCCGAGGCGCTGGCCGCTAGAGGATGCTCCTGGTCCGGCGTTGGAGAGCAGCGTGCCGGGGCCGGGCATCCTCCTCCTCCCGACACAGACCCCAGCCCAGCTCCCCGGGCAGGACATCACCTGTCAGGCATTACCTGCATACCCTGGGATATATAAAATGCAACTTTGTGCTGGAGAGAGCTGGGGTATTTCCACCATCAAAATGGAAAAGAAAATCCATCCAATTCCCAGACAAAATTGCAAAATGCTAATTACAATCAGAGAAACACACTGAAGGAATTTGAATGTTTTCGTTATGGTGAAGTCCTTGAGCTTATTTAGGTGACACTATTAATGGAATATTTGCAGTGTGCCCCACAGTATCTGAGTCCTGCTGTGGATGGTCACATCCTGGTATTCAGGTGTTCAGCTAGCTTTAATTCTTTTTGTCCAATCTTTTTAAGTGATCCAAATCTCAGTGCTTAAATGAAAAACTTGAGGTTTATTCTTCAATAAATATAATGGAAAGGACATTTGCAATTAAAAAAGGGACTATTTAGCATGTATAGTCTTTGCACAAAAGGCACACACATGGAATTAATTCCATATTTTAAATAAAAAACAACAAACATTCTCCCCCTCAAAAAAACACAAACAAACAAGGAAAAACTGCCCAAATCAACAATGGCTGAAGTAAAAAGCAAAGCATAGAGTTAGAAAAAGTTATGTATGGAAATATCCTTCTAGTACTCTATTGCCCTTCCAAAATTCTCTTGTAGCATAAACAAGTTCTCTGGCAAATAGAGTACAGGATTTCACGTGGCAGTAGCACGAAAAAATAACATAGATAATTTTTAGGTTGCGAAGCAGAGTACTCGGAAGTTAAAAACCGGCAGATTTGAGGTCATCTAACATAGCTCATTTTTTCATCTGCACTAGAACACAGTCTTTGACTATGCAGTTATCTACTGCCTCTTTCTCTCTCCTCATGTCCTCACCTCCTGTGGGATTTCTGCCTTATCCAGACTACAAGTTAGACCTGCCCAGAGATATACAGGCTTGTGCAGCAGAAGAGACTGTTCATTTCTTGCAGTTGGATGGCGTGTAGTATATAAATCAAAGACTAGGGGAAAGGAAATACATAGGTGAGAAGTTAGATAAGACTCTGAAAAATAGGACTGTAGTCTTGTCTCTGCCACAGGTGTTTAGTAAAGTCAGTAAATTTTTCATATCGTGCGTGTATTCCCCAGGTTCTGCGTGCTGACTGTGAGATCCTACGCTCTGATTAATCAGAAGTGTTGAACACCCACATCTACTCCTGAAGTCACTAGGGAGTTGTTTTGAGCCTACAGAATAATGAGTAGTGCTATCTACTATTCCGGCTCATGTGCCAGATGTCTCAGATTTTGTGTACCTGTGTCTCTCTGACTATAATCTTCGTGCACATCTTGTGTCATCTGCAGAAGATGGATGCTGACTGTTTTCTGTCCGCAGTAAAAATAATATGTCTGAATCACTTGTATCCTTTAATGATGGGCACCAAACAGATGCCTGGGCAAAGGAAAAGAATTTGTCTTCAGAGCAGGTTTTGAACCTCATATAGAGAATAAAGGCCACTACAAAGAATTGCAATGTGAGTAATGGAACGAAACAAAGTACTGCAGAGTGAGGTGCTCCTAAAGGGAGGATTTTCAGTCTTAGGCAATAAATAAAGTAACATTAGTACTGTGTATTAAAGACTGTATCATAAACTATTTAAGCCTAGATAATAGTTTAGACTGAGTTTAAATCACACATTGATCCTGCAGTTTCTGAACACATGAGTACTGAATTCTGTAACCTGACTAATATTGCTTAACAATATGTGTAGGGTAAATAAAGAGGAAACAACCCAAGTACCCTCACTAACAGCAGGTTTTCTAGTAAGGAAGGCTGTGCTGCCTCAGGTAAGATTCTAAAATGTGGTTTAATTCTGATATTTTCCTCTTCTATTTAGTTCCTTGAGTAAATTGTATAAAAGTGAAATCCACTTCTTGCCACAGGGAAGAAGGAACTTAGTTGTTTGAGAGCAAAAATTCTTGTTGGAGTGGGTCTGTTTTCTCTGGTTACAGGTCCACATGCCTTCTACAGTAACTTTTCTTAACGTGATCTCCCCCTTCCTATGAAGAAGAATAGAGTTCCTGTGTCCCTGTCTCTTATTTCTGCGTTTCTATAGACAAAACAATTTTATGGCATGTGCTGAATGAGTTTGCTTCCTGAGGCTCAGGAAGCATCAGACTTATGGCACATGCACTGCAGAGCCAGGCAGGGTGATGAGCTGTGTCTTTCCAGAAGCATTAGGCTCAGCAGCGAGTGCCACAATGATGCTACACGGATAGTTACTCTGTGTTTGCTCTTTTGCTTTCCTATGCAACTTGTGTTGTGTGCAGAATTTAGTGAGCTTGCAGTTATGCAAATTGCCCTCTAAACTATTGAGAAGAGACATGGGAAGATTTTGAGGTAGTGGTGTGGGAATGTGATAAGCTAAGAAACCTCCTGTAGATCAGCCAGTGCACTCAGATCCCTTCTTGCCTTTGTAAATTGTTTACCTGCTTGTAAGGTGTTCAAACACTCAAATCCATAAAAAATAAAATAAAAAAAAAAAAGGTTGAAGGCGTAATTCAAAAAACATAGTTCATTCGTAATTCACCCATTTTTATGTGTTAGGAAGCAAAAGATGTCTGGTTTTGACTTTGTGATTTGACCTGGAATATACATGCAGGATACAGAACTGAAACGTGTGATTTTTATCTGTAACATCCCTTTTGTTCGTTATAACTCTGTTTTATTTTCTTCCCAGTGTAGTTGAACAGGAGTGAGAAAGAAAGGAAATTCAGAAATACTAATTTTAAAAGGTATTCTGGAGCCTGCGTTACAGCTGCTCGTCTTTTGCTATGAAAATAAACTGGCATGTACCTGCAAACTAAATAGAGATAGGCACATAAATAAAAATGTTAGGAGACCCAATGATCAAGAAGCTGCATTTATTTTCTCAAGTGATTTAGGAACCATACTCTAATTCACTGCTCAAATTGTGTTTACAAAGATGTTTACCTCCTAATTCAGTCCTACTTGTCAGGAAACCTTCCCAAGAGGTGAAAAAGAATGATGGTGGTGGTGGAGCTTATTGAAGTATTGTTATTATTTAAAGTAATTTTTCAACAAATTGTAGGTTCATTCACTGAACTTCATCCTAGAGTTAGAAAAAAAGTGCTGGAGGCTTTTGAAGTTTCATATCACAGAGGAAAAAAAAAAGGAAGTTGCAGAGCAGAAGAGATTTCTTAAATCAGGTTAGAAAATTTCCATCAGTTCCTTACACTTTGAAAGCTACTAAGGTCGAAGTTACTTTTATTACTTTTGTGTTTTT
Organism: Oxyruncus cristatus; assembly: GCA_013399855.1. NCBI lineage: Eukaryota > Metazoa > Chordata > Aves > Passeriformes > Cotingidae > Oxyruncus > Oxyruncus cristatus. Next base: position 1,768,210 of record VXAY01002459.1, on the reverse strand, counting down.
CTGCAGTGATAGCATTTTGTTACACTATTGAGTGAGTTACAGTGTGTTTCCCTGGTCTTTTATGTTTGGTTTGATTTCAGTGTCTTGGCTTGAGGTGGAATGTATCTTTCATAATGTCTTTTTTAATATGTCCATTTTTATGAGTAAAGGTATTTGAACAACCTTGACTCTAATCAAGTGAAACTTTCTGTGAAGGAATATATGAAACTGAAATTTGGTTCTGTTTATGGTCCCAGAGGTTGTGCTGTGAGAGGTAGTGAGGCAGGAGGGGAGCATGGAGCCCTGCTTGAGTCCTGGGGGAGCAGAGGCATATTTCCAAGGCTGTGCCCTCCACTGGTGCTGTTGGCAGGGAAAAAAACATACTGCTGTGGCAACCAAATATCTGTAGCCCATCAGTCCCTGCATGCCACACCCTGACACAGCATTACTGATCCAGGCTCTCCTTGGTTCTTTTCTTCCTGAAATCCCCTGTTTTCCTGTGGGATCAAATTCAGATAGTCAACATGTCCCAGTGTGTAAAGTGCTAGTGCTGGTGTTTTAGAAATGAGTTGTTCGGGGAGCTTGGCCAAAGTGATTTCAAGATAACGAGAGGATGGCTCCACCTGATTAGCAGATGGGCAGCCTTCCCCTCTGGCCAGCAGATCAAAGATGGACTGACAAGCTCCTTGTGGTGGCAGTATTGAGTGACTGCTCCAGGGTGGAGACCCGGCTGAGGAACCAGGAGTGTCAGCTCATCACGGTGATGTCTGCTGGTAGGCGGTGCTGACAGCAGGAGCGCTGTTTTCTCCTTTTTTTTCTTGGTTATTTCCAGTGAAAACTCATTGGTCAGAATGTCCCCGTGGGTAATTTATGATGTCACGTGCAACCAAATATGTACTTTGGCCATTTTTCGTGCGTTTCGCTAATGACGGGTCACACAGTTTCACTGGAAGGTTCCAAAGATTAAAGTCATCAGAGAAGGCAGCCCTGGTGACTGATATTCTCTGACCCCATGACCTACCCAAGGCCATAGTACCACACTAAATAAAGCTGTCTCAAGCTTGTCACATCTCTTGGGCTCTAACACAGATTTTAAAAATATGATCAGGCTTGTTTTACAGATTCTAAGGATTTATCTACCATGTCCTTAAAGAGCCAGTCTTAATTAAAATTTATTCTTTACGTTAGAAATGTCATTCTTCTAATATCAATTTGTCCAGCTTGCTCTTACAAAAAATTGTTTTCTATGAGTAGCCTCATTTCCCACCTACATACCAGAAGGTACTCATTGACTGGATTAAATTTATTTTTAATATTTACAGCTCTGCGTTATACACGGAATGTGATCTGTTAACAAGAGGCCCCTCTTTTTTATGATGTTGTGAAGTCCTCTTTGTAAAGTACAAATACCCAAGAACATAGGTGGGTTTTTCCCATCCATGCACGTGAAGACCAGTCCTGAATCTGCAATTCAGCATGACAATTTCTGTGTCTTTTTTCTGTATAAAAGGCATTGGAACAGCTCCCCTCGGCTCAGTCTTCAAGGAACATGAATAATGGAGAGAATCCTTTTGATTTTCATTCTTTGTTGTCTGATGCCTTACTGTAGGCATTTGAACCTGAGCAAAGATGTAAAATGCTGGGATAGCATGATGAGTCACCAGCAAAGTGGGTACGTCAGGTGTCACAAAGAGCAGACTCAGCTTCACTTATGAAGTCCAGGAGTCCCAGCAACCACGTCAAGCTGAAATGGGCAGGATCACAGCAAAGGGAATGTTGCAATTTGTAATTTTCACGTGTGCCTGTGAGTTGACTGTAACCTGGCACAAATACAAGCAGGGAGCACAGAGAGCAGCTCCTGCTTTTGCTTGGCTTTGGGGTGTTCTGAGTGCCAGGAGCAAGGGGAACACAGAAGTTCCCCACTGCCTTCTTATGCCCTTCTGTATGTGGCAGACACTCAGGAAAAAATAAAATTTGGTGTTTTTTTTTTTGTTTGTTTGTTTGTTTGTTTTTTTCCCTTTTGTTGTTGTTGTTTGGGTTTTGGTTTTTTTGTTTTTTTTTTTTTTTTTTTTTCTTTTTTTTTTTTTTTTTAATTTACTAGCTTAACCAACTTAACTCTTAGATATCGGGCTTTTCTGCAAGCTGTTCTCCAGTAGGAGACCGACTGTGTTATGATTCTTCATACAATGTACAATATATATTTAGCCCTGAACATTGCTCTTGTCATGCTTTTTAATTTACTGTGTTTCTTGCTGCTAGCGACTTTGAAATGCAGTGGAGCCCTGCAGGGGTGTCTCAGTCTCCTGTTTCCTATCTCCTCTGAGCTATTGCATTACAATCATCTGTCAAAGATGAGTGGGAGTCAAGGAAATGGAGCACCTCAAGTGGCTGACACTGCTGAGCAGATATATTTCTATTTTTGCTGAGTGCTCACATACCTCCAGAGTACAGATGTGTCTGAGCTGGATTAGATGCACAGAAAGTTTGTAACACCTTCATTTTATAATAACAGCAGTCCTGATTGCATGGGAAAATGATACAATTTTAACAACTGCTATGACCTGTACGTACAGTTCCTTTGCCATGGATGTAGTTGAGATGTCAGCTTACACCAGGCACAACTGCAAGTACACTGTGGTTGTACTCATTTAATGTGGTTAAAAAAATTATTGCACCTCTTGCAGATTAACTAAGGCAGAGAAATTCCTGAAAGAACTCACTCTGATGCAGAGGAATCTTCAGATTGCACATACTGTCAGCATCCCATTTCCATTCCATAGCAGCATCAGGAATGACAATGTAGGGGAAAGAAACCATCACAGGGTTGTTTATCCCAGTGGTAGTGGCTGGGACAGGAATCAATTGTGTAGGATCTATCATAAGTATGTGGCAGAAGTTTAGCTGGTAAAATTGATGATTGCAGCTTAAAGGAAATTGTCATACCATAGAATACACTGTATGGTACTAACAGCCAGTGAAAGTTTAACTACTGCAGGTAACCTGTGGCCTAAATTAGTATGGACTTTTCAAGTAAGACTCTCACACTCGTTTTTCTTAGGGTTTTGTAGAAGTGGGTTTATTAAAATAGGTTGTAAAAGGCTTTATAAATATGCCTGTTTTCCTTATTCTAGGACAAAACACAAATAACCCATTCATGTCCTGAAGATTTTGAAGTGGCTGAATCTGTGTCAACTCCCTGTTTCTAAAACCAGTATTTTATTGGAATCCCCAGTTAAGTCAATTTCTTCCATGATTCATTTTGCTTAGCAACAGAAATGTAAGCTATGGCCTCTGGCCCTAATGAAATCCTTTAAATGCAGTCTACATAGCAAAAGGTTAAGAGGGCAAGGCACAGTTTAATTTCCCAATAACACTTTATGGCAGTCTTTGTAAATGTACTTGCTTCTGGAGTTTTCTAGCACCCCTTTCTCTGAAACTGTAGTCAATTTGCAGCTGAGGAGTTGCTGTATTAAAATTACGTACATCAGAGAGGTTGGAGGGCAGTGCGATACAGGACCTTCCTGCTAAATTGCTAATCCAAATTGGGCCTTAGTCAATCTCTTACAAAGTTGTCAACATCCAGTGACCTATACGAAATGAATTGGTAGCTTCAGTCCAGTTCCTAGAGAGGTGTGCACATCAGAAGAGCAATCAGCTGGCACTAATTGGCACCCTGGGTAGCAGCCTCAGCAGAGAGCCAAAGGTCTGTAGAGGAACGGAGACTGAAGTGCTCTCTCAACCTTAAAGATGGTCCCTCTGGGTCAGAGTTTAGGGCACGTTTGTAATGTCATATGTAGAATTTTGCTGTGCCTCTTGCAATGCTAGACTGGAGCTGTGTCTTGGGAACTGCACTTCCCAGGGTGTTTCAAATGCCACAGGGCTTTTTAAACCCTGAAATCACTTCAGCTTGCCTGCAGGTATAAACAAGAGGAGAACATTCACTAAGCAATAACTTGATAGTCTGAGGTGTCAAATGACAACCACTCAAGTTGAGGGATTGCACTGGAAAAGGCAAAGAGAGGGAATGTGTACTCCTTGAAGAAAAAACTGTCTCATGTCCATGCCCAACATGCATAAGTACTTTTGCTCTGTCAATTTTTTTCACCTGTTGGGCTCAGAAAGGTTATAAATTAGTGGTGCCTGAATACAAAAAATATATTGTTTTGTTAGAAGGTCAGTGAAGTTCTGTTCATTTTAGAAGTGTAGTAACACGTGGTCTTCCTTCTCTTGGGATTGTTCCCAGACCATAATAATTTCAGAAATTTTATTATGGGTTATTACTTTCCCAATAGCCTTGCATTTAAGAAGTTTATGTCTTGTTTTGTTGTTCTATTCGCATAGTTTCAGTCATTCAGGCAAGGTGGAAATAATGTGACGAACTTGAAGCCATCAGCCCATTCAACATGAATGGAGCCAGTAAAGAAGCATTAAATTAAGAAATGGGTGATTAAATACTTACCTAGTATTAAAATACTTACCTAGTATTTTAAGCCAGGCAGTCAAAGGTGATAAAATATATTGCCCGAATTGGAAGTTGAGCAAATTTTCTCCTGAACATACAAATGAGTAATGAACAGCAATGACAAATGTTTGACTGTGGGTGTCTGCTACAAATAAAAAATAGGCTTGTTTGATGGAGGTTGGTGTGTTTCACAAAACATTTGATGTCTTCAGAAAGCAGTTTTTGTCCACCTGTGCATTGTCCATACCGATAAAGATAAAATGAAGGTGTTACATAGAGCCAGTATACTTCCAGAAATCAGAGCATATATTTTGTCTTCACAGCTTTGCATTACTGGAGTCACCAATGACCTGCTGCAATTTTTCTCCCTCTATATCAGATAACAAAAGAAACCAGGATCACAGCCATAACTGAAACCATGGAGTTCTGACAGTAGCACCCTTTTCCAGTCATACAGCAGCCCCCTTTCACTGCCTCCAAGCTCTCTCACTGGATGATGTGGTGCACATTTATCTGACAGACTAAAACTGGAACAGCATGGAAAGTGAGGCAGTATTTGCATCCTTGAGTGCAGGATCATCGACTTTTACAAACGGTCAGGGAGTTTGGAGATACACTCTGCTCTCAACATTGCCAAGGCCCAGTGCAAAAAATCACCCTGAAAAATGTCGCATTCTTGTGTTTTAATGGTCTGCACTGAAGCACAGTGGTGCTCTAAGTGTATAAGCGTTACCATTTGCAAATTCCCACCTGTCGTTCCTGTTTCCGGAAACAGTATCCCTGGCTGCAGTCTGGACGTTGCCCCGGGTGGTGTCTGACTCTTAACCCAAATCAAACAGTAATTGTTCAGACACTGTCTGGCTCTCATGCAGTGGGCAGGGAAAGCACAACAGCCCTTCTGGGTACCTCTTAGTAAGCTGCTCCTGGAGTCCCCTATCCCATCGGTTCTTGAAGGTATGGGGCATGGATTCAGCCTGGCTTGCAGAATCAGGAATTCTCATCCAAAGGTATTAAAACCATTAAACACTGATAATTCTGTGAGAACTGCTACATTAATCTCAGTAACCGTGTCCATTTTCTGATTCTGCAAGAGGTGACACCCTCCATACTTATAAAGTCTGAGGGGTTCTAGCCCAGATACAAAGAAGAGACTGAAAATATGACAGAATGCTTGAAGGTGTGTGCAGGCAGCAGCAAGCACTCTCAGGATTATGGACTGCCCTGCTTGACTCAACCAAAATGTATCTCCACCTTCCAAGGACAGGATGTGGTGTGGATTTTATGGCCGAGACCCTACTTATTTGATGCTGACTTGAACGTGTTTATTTGGCCTTTTAGCTTGAAGTTGCACTGTTGTTACCTCTGGACTCAATGGAAATAGTGACATGTATATTGTGGACCTGAGCAACAACCAGTGTCTTCTGTGAAAGGCACAGAGAAGTAACTGCTCTTTAAAAAATAAATTAACAGATCAGTGTTATGAAAACCAGAGAATAATAATGTTTTTGCATTATATGAAGAGTAGTTACAGTTATAACTATCAATCTGATCAAGTTAAGAAACTATATGTACATTTTGGAGAAAGATTTTCGATGTTAAGGACAGTTTCAGGGAGGACTCTGGTGATGGCACACTGTCTGAAAGAGGGAAACAGCTCATGAGAGAGATCTCTAATGCCTGTGATTCTGACTTTTTACTCTCTTCTGTAACAGTTTACAGCTTTTTTTTTGAATGCTGGACAGTTCAATTGTTCTAGTTCACTCTCTTAGGTCACTGAACCAAGGAATATAGCTTTTAACTTTCATAATTTTGTATGGACCCCCTATCATCTCTCAAAACTCATGTTAATCCTATGGAGGAATCTACTAACATATGTGCTCTGACAAAATAAATGATATCCAGATTCCTGAGCTAATCTTCTCCTTTGATCTCGTGTATCATAAAATTTATTCGGTAAAGTAATCATGAAATATTTCTGACCATTCTGAAGTATCAGCCGCAAAAAGCCTAGACTTTGATTTTCAAGATAAATCAGGAAATGTGAGGGTTTTTCCTCCCCTTCCAATCCTTAACAGTCTCCATAGAAAGCTTTATAATAAGGCAATTCAGAGAGTAGCAGTAGCCATTCTTTTTCTGGCACTTACAGCTTTATATGTGAAATTGCGTGACATGTTTTGTCAGTGTGTGGGAACCTGACTGTGTTGCTATCTCTGAAAGCATCAGCAGAAAGAGACAGCAACTTTTGTCTTACAGTTTTTCCTCATTGGGTAACAAGGAAAATTTTTTTCATGTTGTTTTTTTTCTTTTTCTTTCCTTGTACTACCAAAAAGTTCACAACTCACGGTATTTTCTGTGCTCACAGAAAATAACATAAAAGCATATTAATGACACTTAGTCACATCTTTCTTGCAGTGGATTTCCAGCATGGACCTTGGTCTATTTTTTTCCACACTCTACACAAAGGAATCCTCAAATAGCAACGTTTTGAGCTCTGATTGTTCCTGATCTTGCTTTGATGGTTCCTCCACTTAAATTTCTTTTCTTACATTGTCCATTTACTTTATATTTTTTAATGTTTTTATGGTTTCATATTTTAGTTGATTTATGGTGGATTTGTCAACACGGTAGAACATGCCCTTCCATTTTTAACACATAGGGATGTTTTGGTTGTAACTCTGCAGAAATCACTGAAACTTGATCTTTGAGTCTGTTTTAGATCCTTTCTAAGGAGAGTGTTTTTTTTCGTTTTGTTTTATTTTTAAGTCTTTGCAGGTTTGTGTTTTTTTAGGTAAAATGGAGCCTACCTTTTGCAAAACACCTACTTCTTTGTACTGAATAGCACCTTCTTGTTTCAGGACTTTGTGATGTATATAGCCACATGTGAGACCAAAGCTGAAAGGCTTTTACTAGATATTGTCGTTAATCTTTGTGATAAGGAAGCCAATATTTTATACTGTAGATGGAGATTTTTGGACCAGAAATGGGGGTACAGAAAGATTAAGTTGTTTCACTGAATATTGAGGACATGGGGTGGAGCTCTACTCAAATCTTGAGCACGTTCCAAGACCTTTCTTCTTACAAGTGTAGGTCATCGTGGCCTCATCTACTAGGGTAGGAAATACACTTATAGCAGGGAAAGTCCAAGTTCTCATTATCCTGGGGAGGTGGGGAGAAATGACGGTAACAGTTGTCATGGCTATATTATTCCCTCTGTTAGTATGTTCTGACTCTGTCCTGTTGTGATCCGTGGTTTCCAGGAGTGGGGTGTAGGCTTGAACCAAACCCACCGAACAGTCCCACCCCTTTCTCCAGAGTGACTGCAGACAGAATGGCCAGACGGGGAAGGTCTCCTTGCCTGCCTGCCCACGTGCCATTCAGCCAGACCCTGTACCTTATCTTCGCACTGCAGCAGCTGTGCAGGCAGTTCCCAGGAGGTCAGACTGTGGCCAGGTGTCACCCAGGGAGGGCAGGAGGATGTTAGAAGTTTCCACAGCTAGCACGATGTGCAGAAGAAGAGAAGGCAAGGACTTCCAGCCGGGGGTTTCTAACCTTGCTCTGGCCTTGAGGCGAGAAGGAGAAAAAGGGCACGGCTGCTGCATATCTGCAGCCAGCAATGGCTTCGGTCGTTTCTGCAGTTGTTGCAGTTTGTGATGATGTCTCCCAGCTGGAAAACTGATTTCCTTGTTGCTGAGTGTAGATCACCTTCACGCTGCAAATCTGAGCTGATGGTGTCTGAAACTGCTGCTCGTTGCCAAGCTGTATGGGAAGGGTGTGCTTTTACATGCACCTGACCACAACAGTAATGAAAACCTTTAAAAAATGGGTAGCAATTAAAATAATATTAAACATAATCAGTAGTCTATTAGTAAAGAATGGCTTCTTATTATTCTGTGTATTATACAAGTGTGCTTGATAGATATCAGGTGGATAAAATATATCTGCTTATGGTGTCTTTGTCCCCTTTTTAGTTTTTTCATTTAGCTCATGATTTTATTTAATGGAAGAGACACTTCTCACATATTGGCTTGACAATTTACAAGCATTTGTTTGTGCTGAATTAAGCACATTTCTAAACTTTGTATGTTGCTGCTGACAGTTTGGGGATTGATTTTTATCCCTAGAGAGATGCCTTTTTGTCTTTAAGGCAAATTGAAGTTGACTGCCAGAGCATTCCCTCGTAAGGGAGAGAATCTACTTTAGGGATATTTTTCTACTGAGAATTCATTTTTAACTGAGAAGCTTCAACAAGGTCATGCTTTTCATGACACTGAAAAAAAAAAGTTCACAGATAAAGAAGTAGCGTTAACTTCAGAGAAAATAAATAGAAGCAAATATTACTAAGTTTTTCTCCCCTTGTAGTTCTCTGTCAGGAAAGTGTGCCTAGATATACAGTAGATAAAAATTCCAGACCTGTCTTCTAAAAGCACACATTAAATGCTGGTGTGGGCAATGGCAGAAAGAGGTTTTACCCATCCATGTGTTTTCATGTTATGAGATTGAATTTTTAAACTTCTTTACATTTTTAGGACATTCAGATTTTTTCACGAACATTCATTTCTTGTCCATGTTGGCAACATGGGAGAGGATTTGCAGACATGAATGGATTAATGTAACGAGCTGTGTGTGAGGATGCAGGATCTCCTCCAGACAGGTGCAGTAAGAAGTGTTCATTCCCATCAAGAACAGCTAAATACTATTTTTTTTTTTTTTACAGTAGGGTCTGTGGCTGTACGTGTTGGTCTAGAGTTACACTCTAAACTTTGTCCAACCTACATCCACTCAGTCAGCCTGGCACAGTTTTTGGATACAAACATGGTATTGTTACTATTTTGACAGGGATGCTGGACTTCACTTATGTGTCTTTCCCTTCAAGGTCTTTTTGGCACTAGGTTTGTTTCACAGGAATGTTTTCCACAAATACAAATATTGCTAAAATAAATAGTGTCTATGTATATATCTGGTCTGGTTTCTGTGGTCAAAATGAATAGCACCTCACACCTGAAGAGCAAAGCTAAATCAAACCTTTCTGGTCAATGGGTAAGTCCAGTGAGGGTTTCCCTGGTGTTACCTGGCAGGTTACTGGCGAGATGATGGACAGACCTCATTAAAATCTCATTTAATGCTTCTCTGTGGAATGAATGCACTCTCTTTAATCTCTGTCTTTGTATTCACTCAGACTTCTAAGACTCAAGTGACTTAACAAAATAAATAAATAACCTTAGTCCTCCAATCAGGTGACAAACTCACACCCGCTTGTTTTCGTGTCTAGGAAATGAAACCAGCTGAAGCTGAAGTTTTTCACTGCAATACATCTAAACAAGTAGTAAGAACCAGTTTCTTCAGGAAAGTCTTATTCTGCTGGTTATAAAATCTTCTTAAAGGAGCTGCACATCTCCGCAGTCTTCCTTTAAGCCTTCTTTGGAATGTTCTCATTGGATTTTTCATACATTTGAACCCTAAATATTTGAATTATCTCAGCATGTTTCTGGAGACCTGGCTATCAATTACCAGAATTTTCATTTGCTTTTTTGATCTATTTTTTTCCCTTCTCAGATTCCTCCTATAAAATCTGTAACAGTTCTCTCTTAGCATCTACTGGACTAAGATATTTGCAAAGCCCAAGAAACATATTATTCATCACGCTGAAAAGAAAAAGATTAGAAACTATACCCTCAAACTTCTTTGAGTGTCTTTTAAATACAACAAAAAGCACTTGGCTGGTGTTTAGGATGAGGTAGGTGAGGGGTGAGAGGAAGCAGGGACTGACATTGTTTGGTTGCATCTTGTTGTGGGCAACATCCCAGAGCTACCACACTACAGGAAAGAACTCACATTTTCTGCCATGTTTTCAAGTCAGCATTATGTTAATTAGTTTTTAAAGTTTGTACTCGGCTTTACATTGGAATTTGCATCTTTTTTTTTGAAACAATGTTATCTTTAAATTAGAACATAGCATTTATTAATAGCAAGAAATTCCAAGTAATCATATTGTGTCACTTTCCCCTACTACTTTTTATTGCAGCTAGATGTTGATTTTTGTGAACTGTACCTTTTCTACCCTAATCAGTCTTGTTTCTCTTTTGTACTTTTGCCTGAAGACTTCTGGTGTTTAGAATTAACTTTGTTCTCAGTCCTTTTCCATTTTGTGTATGATTATGCACCTAATTAAAGGTAATTGTTTCCTCGTTCCCACTGCATCAGCCAAGCAAGCAGATCTCGGCTACACCTGAGGGATATGGGAAAACTCCATCCTGGAAAAAGTGCAGCAAATACTTTGGTAATTTGGTATTTGGTTGTTCTGTAGCTGTCACAAACATGCCCTAGATGTGCTTTATCTGTGGAAATCATGCAAACCTGTGTATTCTGAGTCAAGGAATAGTAGCATGAATGTTATAATACTGCCACAAAGGTTGTCAATCAGGTGGGGTGTTTTTTTGATCAAGGCTTCAACATTTATTAGCTTTGTATTAGCTTCTCTCTTGGGTTTTATTTGTAATTAAAAATAAATTGCATGATTTTACTGATTTACTGCAACTTTTTCAAACTTCAGAATTCCAGGAACGAATTTTTATATGTTTTCTGGGACTCAGAAAAGGTATTTTAACTTGATCTAATCATGGCAAAGTGCCAATATTCATTAATTAAGTTTGTAATTGTGGAGCAGGAGGGAGAACAGTTTGCAGAGGTGGAGCAGGAGAAGAACTTTAAGTAGCACTGCATGGCGAATGAGATGCACAGCTTCCATTATCAACAGGAGCTGCATGTCTAATCCACCAGACTCGACACTGCAGAAAATGTACCCTGGGATGTCAGGTGTTAAGGGGAAGAATGGGCCTCTCACGTTCTTTGCACTTACAAGCCGGCTGTAACCTTTTGACTCTCTCTCTCTTTCTCTTCTTGAGTTTTGTTTCCTGAAAGGAAAAGGGGGTGGGGGAATGCAGGGGAAGAAGGCTTAAAGAGTGGAAGGTCTGTTTCAAAGTACTGTAGTGTATTTGCAAGCCTTTTTTTTTTCTTTCTGGAATTAGTTTTGTTTTATTTTATTTCTTAAAGAAGCAGTGGCTTTTAATGCAGAGTGTTTAGAGAGTGGCTTAAGATATGAGTGTCTTGCTGAGTACCACTATCAAGACTATAAACTTTACAGATGTGATTCTGACACAAGTGTTTTGCACATAGCTTTTTTATCTTTCCAACTAAAATGAATATAATCTCATTTAAGAGCATAACAGAGGAGGAGAGCTAGTTGTGTGAATTAGTGTTACAGGTATTGCTTTTTGTATTGACCACTGTTATGCAGAAGAACAACCCCCAAATAATAAGAAATCCCTTTTATTCTCAAAGGATTCCTTAACGTAGAATGATCATGTATTGATCCCATTGAACTTGGATGTGTTCCAAGCCCAAAGATCTGCATATGCAGAGGAAAGACTTTGTGTAATACTTACACATTTCATCTTCTTGCTGCCTCTGAACTAGTAAGTGTGAAAATACCTCGATGCAAGGAGTAGAGCATTTACTTCTTAATATGAAAGATCATGCAACAGATAAGGGGGAAAAGAGGTGGCTGGTTAAGGTAGACCTCTCCAAAATTCATGACTTTTCAGGAAAAGAGCAGAATGTGGAAAAATACATGAAAACTTACATCACTCTTCCTTGAAATAGTCAGTTCTGGGCTGATCCTTATTAGAATGTAAAAATGGAAACAATAAGGTGGTCTCATAGCACAGCACCCTGAGAATGTTAAAGGAGTTTTATATATTCCTGGCTCCCATCTTTGGTCTGAGGACCTCATTCTGCTTCAAGCTTTGTGTCTTTTTTTGTTAGAGATTACTTTGAAATGGCTTACATTGCCTTTGCATGGCTGAAATGTGGCAGCAATGGAGTGGTGCCAATGGAGGGGTAATTTTACAGCCAGTAATCAGGAAAAGGAAGAGTCCTTAGCCAGGGGACTCAGCAGTGCCAGGAGGAGCCATTATTCTATTATTATTTCCAGTGTGGAAGCGTTGTTTTAAGTTACATTAGAAACATCCTTTAAATTTCTTGGTTATTTGTGTTGTAAATTTTCCATATCAAACTTTCTAAATGAAAGGTGTGTGAATGTATAACTAAGTGGACTTCTTGGGATGCATCTTGCTTAAGAAATTGTAGGTCAAAAGGGAAACCTGAAAATCAATGGTAATTCCTCTGACTTAGCCTGGAAGTTCACAGAGACTGGCCAAAGATAGAGTGAGTTCTCCATTTCTTAACACTTGCTGGGACCAACACTCCCGACAGCCTGTTTCCTGACAGGCACTGTCCTCCAATTTTTTTTCTATTATTAGGGACTCCAACCCCTTATGATTTGAGGGCTCAACCGTGTAAGCTTTCCAGGAACCTTACATTTAGAGGGCTAAAGGAGAGAGAATGAAGCCTATATTGTTATTCATGTGTATGGCTTTGTGTTTATCTCCTGGAGATTTAGTGTATGCTGAAGCCTATAAGGGATTTGAATGATGTTTCAGCAGGTTTGATGTAGGTTGTTTCCTTGTGTTCAGTTACTCAGAAGTCCAGTGTCAGTAAATGTTTTATATTCAATACTGCTTTAATTCCACTATGCAGAGCATGTGTTGTGAACCAGTATTGGAGGGATCCATTTATTGAATATTATTATCATCATCATCCCTCTTTTATTGATACATTTTGAGGAGGTGAAGGCAAGTGGTATTTGGCATAAATGCAAAAGTTGAAACGTCGTCTCCCAAATCATTTGGACCACTTGAGACACAAATGGGAACAGAATCCAAATATTCTCAATTCCAATCCAGCATCTTAATCCTGAGCCCATTTTTTTCATTCAAAATTAAAGTGTCCATGATTATTATTTCTGCTGCCAGGGCTTTCCAAGGATTTAAATGTGACCTAATTTATTAAATGCTGTCTTATGTGCAAGACAGAAATAAAATCCTTACCCCAGGGCACTTACTCAGTGTCCCTGATCCTGCAATCTGATCTCTTGAATGAATGTCTGAACTAACACAGGCCATGCTGCCTGTTCTGAGCATTTGACTGGGATTTTAACGGAGAATGAACACGCAGATTGCAGGTTGTCTACAACAACCCCAGTGAATTTCAGTACATTACTGCTACTTTCCTGCATGGTTACGTGTTTCCCTGAGTCCTCTACGAGCTTTTGTGTAGCTGTTGCTCAGTAACCTTCAGTAGATGGTGAAGTTTGGGCTGAACTGTTTTTTCAACTATGTATTAGCCTTGATCTGTGGCACCACTTAAAGATGCTTTGCGATGCACCTTGAGATTAAAGTGCATCGCCCCTGCGGTGCATTGATCTCGTCTGGCCCAGAAAGGGGTCGTCATAGATCTGCTTTTGAAATCAGGACTCCCTCATGGGTTTTTCCAAGGCATCATCTCCATGTCATTGGGTTGGCAGGATATGAAGCTGAGGGTCTTTTTGAAGTTTTCCTTCACACCAAGGGGTGTATACTTGTTGTGTGGGAACTGCGGTAAGTTACACCCTCTTCCCCCTGTGTGTTCAGTGCAGGATAACTTATTGCAGTGTTTAAATATTCTGGACATTTTTTAAAATAAATTGTTTGATTAGTTATGTTGGAGTATTAAAATGAAGAATGGAATCTGAATGCCGAGAACTCATTTCTTGCAGACGAGTGAAATACCTGGACTGAACTTCATGAATTAATTAAACAGTCCTATAAACATCAATTCCTTTGTAGCTACAGACAATAGTCTTATTTTAAGGAACACGATCATGTGCTTCATCATACATCACTCATACTGATATTACTTAGTTTTTGTATAATTGTAAAGCAAATATCGTTTTAAAGTCTGTTTGTGTATCTCACATTTCAATCTTTTTTTTTTTTTAAGTACAAAAAAGTTAGTTTTCTGCATCAGATGATTTGTTATTGGAAAAACAAAGTAGCATTTCTCTACTCAAAACTCTTCTTCCAACAAAACTGCGGAACATGGAAAATATTTTCCAGCTCTCAGAGTTTATTTGATTTTGAACACTTTTGGTTATGTAAGTTTTAATAAGTAGCTTTGGTGTACCCCTAAAGGCACACCCCACACACTTATGTTGTGTGACCTAGGGTCACAAGTAATGGCTGCAAGCTAATTGATTGAGAAAGGCTTGTCTGACTGGGCCCCTTTGAGTCCTCCCTTTACATTCCTAAATTTCTGTAAAGGAGGCACTGGCAGCTTTGCCTGGAGAGAGGAGGGGTTGGGGGAAAGGGAGGAAGTTTCTCAGTTTCTGATTATGCGCAGAGTTTCCTTGTACTGAGCTTATGTTCTCCACCCACTACTTAGTAAGAACTCCTTAACAACTTAAAGCTTTATCCCTGTGAGTACCAGAAAAGTGATCTGAGTATTTATTGAGCAGGGAGAACAAACTGCTTGCTCCAGGCAGGGAGAAAGCTCATGGAAATGATATTAGACCTTCAGCAAAGTGCACAGCTGCATCATAGAGAAGCTGAGACTCAAACTGACAGGCAAATAAGCCAGATCACGGAAGGGGCCTCTGTGTGGCAGCTCTGAGCTACCAAGTCTTGGACAACTAGGCAAAAAGTGCAATGGAACAGGGCAGAAAATAGCACACTAACTTCAGACAACTGTTGCTTTTTCATGGTGAGTCCAGATTTGAAATGTTGTTTGAAATGTAGCTATTTTTGTTGTTTCTAAAAACCCTTCCGTTTTACCACAGCAATCCTTTTGTGAAGCTCATTGTGTTACGGATTATTTGTCCGGATGTGCAGTTCAGTTCTGACCGATACAGAAATGTACAGGGATAGCCCTTTCCTTGCTGCTTGCTCTCTCTTTTGCCTTTGCTTGCTTCAGGAGGCAGGTCCCGTTTCCAAAAGCAGGCTGCATGGCTCCTGATTTGGAAAGAAAGAGTTTTGCGGCCAGCACTTGGTGTTCAGCTGCATGTAGGTGAATGAGTGAACATAATTTCTATGTGCAGTTTTCTGCAGTTTAAGCTTTGTGGCATCTCTCCATTGCTCCTTATTTCGCTGCCTTATCTTGAGAATGTATGGCACGGTCACTATGAAAAGAGCTTTGTGTTTGAATTCCTGGTGAGTCGAAGGGTCAGGGCCTATGAGTTATCTGCCTGCCAGCAAGACTCATTGCTGTGTCCCTTTATTTTTCAAGCTGAAATAGAAAAAACATGTGCCCTCATCCCTTTTCTATAAACGTATTTTGAATTCAGGTTTTACATGCTGTTTGTGTGTGCTTTGTTCTTTTGACAAACTCCGGTTTTGGGGGGAAGCCAGTTTTATTCTCTCCATATTTATTTTATTTACTCAAGCTTTCCTGCAGCTTTTTTGCATTCCTTTGTTGTGATGCACATAATTCTTTTTCTTAAAACAACATTCAGTTATTTTGATTTCTGCTAAGAGAAAAAGGATTGATACTTGGATACATATTTCCAAAAATACCAGAGAGCTGTCTAAATTTTAGGTAAGTTGCACAGTTATGCAGAAGATAAGACTTTTATAACATTTGACTCACTTAAGGAGGTAACACAATACTTCTGGATAAGTTCTTGAACAGATTGTGTTAGATAAATTAGTTACCTAATGTAATGGTAATAAATATGATCTGAGCTATAATGTAATTTCAGTTACTGACTTACTTTGATAAAGCTGCTTTATTACCACAGCAACAGAATTAAACGTTGCATGTTGACAGTAACATTAGAAATATGTTTGCAAAAACTGCTGAGTGGAGGAAATTTAGAGTAATAAATCATCAAGGCATGTCAAAGTTACTCTGTGTGTGATGTTTTAAGATGTCTGTAATTTAGAGGAGAAATGAGTCTGTTTTTCCTCCAGCAGAATTGTGATTCTGTACAAAATTATTTTCATCATATATTTCATTAAATAAATAGTTTTCTTTAAAGGGGAAAAAAAAAAAGTAGGCAAAGTCAGTGCAAGAAAAATCTTAAAATTACATAGTGGCTATTTAGAGCTAAAGGAAAACGCTCACTTGATAGAATAATTCTGAGATGCAACATAAAAAGTTGGTCAGATGAACTCTACAACAGAGGGTATGTTACTATTGTGTCTTGATCGGTCTTTCCAAGTTGGTACGCTCACCTGAAACTTGCCAGCAATTAGCAGAATGCCTATTTAAAAAAATAAGATGATGCTTCAGATCTGAGTTGATCTCTCGTTGCAGTCCCTTTCAAGTGCAGAAGTTCATGTTGTTCACGTATCGTGTCCTTTCTTATTTACTAGTTTGAGATCTTGAGTTTACCCACCAATGCTGAAAATGGTTTTAAAAATAAAGGGTGGTGGAATTTGGTCAAAGTAAGCTGAATACAGATTTGAGTGTGATGCTGCAATGTACAGTGATCTAAATGGACCTCATTCTTCATGTTTTCTTATTATGAATTGAATTTCTGCATATTTTAACTTGGGCTAAACATTCGACTTTCTACAAGAAAATTATTGACTGTGTTCTTAGTTCAGTTAAGGGTGTGCTTTTCTTTTAAGAGTTTCAGGGTTCACTTTGAGGGAAAGAAATATGTCCTCTTAAGCGTCATAAGTATGATTTCCTTCTTGGCTACACTGTGATGGAGGAATACCTGCTGAAGTGTTCTTTACACCTTTAAAAACTGAAAGTAAAAGAAACATTGAGGAGGTGGTCTCCTCCCAGCTTTGATGGCCTGGAGAACTGGGTATCCATCCACCTCCTGGTGGCCACGAGGCACTTGGGGAGCAGGGGCTGGTGGGTGCTCACATGTGGCCACCTCCTCCACAGGCACACGAGCAGAGGATCAATCCTTTCTGTGCTGTTGGGTTTCCATTGGCAAAATAATGCACCACTGGTGTTGTGACACCAGATTAGAGGATTATGAAACATGTCTTCATGCTCTGATGATCAGCCTGATGAAGGGGAAAAGGTTTAATGAGGAGGAGAAGAATTTACTGAGGATTTTATGCCTATATCTATTATTAAAAAGAGAATATCTGCTCCCAGTAGCTGTGTTCTGTGATTCACAGAAACCCTGCAATAATGATATGAATGATGAGTAAATGTGGTGTTCTCACTGTCCGTCTCAGGGCTGACACAACTTAGTGTTGGCACGAAGCTTAAACATCAATAGTGTATCTCCAAATACTATTATTCTCTCTTAGAGAAAGTCAAAGAATCACGATCTCAAACTAAAATATTTATACTACCTTTTTTAATTCTCTCTGAAACCAGTTAGAGAAAAAAAAGTAGTCTTGAAAACACTATAAAGCAATTGCTTTATAGTGTTAATTTTTTTGAAAAGTTTGTGTTTAACTTTTTTAGTGTTTTTCAAGGAGTAATTAGATTTATTTTTTTTTTTGTGAATTACAAAGTGATTTTGGAGGTTCACTTGTAGATTTGTTCTGTTGTTCTATGTGGAAGAAGAAAAACTTTTATTTACTAGACCTGTTCCTTTTATTGACCTGTTCCTTAACACAAACAGGTCTTCATGACACCCATGGCTACCTTTACTGTCACAGGAGAAATGGTGGAGATTCAAGACTAACAGTTGATTTTTCTTTCAAAGAGAGGCACTAGTTTATGCTGTCATGACAAGGTGATGTCTATAACAAGAGAGGAAGGAAAATTGACAGGTATAGGAGAATTGTAGAATTCACAGAGTCAGTGGATCACAGTGATAAAGTGAATTTAAAATTAAAAACCAAACCCTACGTTATATCCTAGTAATTTTGAAAAAGAAAAATATTTTTAAAAGAATTAAAAAAAAAAAAAACAACAAACTAAGACAAAGAAAAATTTCTTTCATCTTCTCAGCTACAACTCATGGTCACATGGAATATGATCTTTGGCAGACCCAGATTAACTTTCAGTTAATTTTTACTTTCCAACAAGATATTCAAACCATCAGCAGAAGTCTATCCCAAAAGCTGATGATGAAGGTGAAAGAAGAACAAATAAAAGGAGAAACATTTTTCTCATGAAGTTAAGTGATTATAATATGTGGGTAAAAGCAAATGAATAGAGAGAACAGGCAGAAGGAATCGCATACGAGGACAGGAGCAGTAATAAGAGAGGCAGGAACTGAAAAAGTAAAACAGAGGAGATCTAAAAGTAAAAGGAATATTGCATGAGAGAGGACTAAAATGGTCTGCCAGTCACGGAGATGAGCCTGTGCCTTGGGAATTGTCAACTGACGTGCTGTCTTTCTCCTGGTTTGTTCAGAAGCATTTCCGCTGCTGGCGGGCAGTTTTATACCTGAAGTTATAAATTCATCCAAGAAAATAGGCTGTTCTTTCCACAGTTGTGGTCACAACATTTCAGAGAGGAGGATGTGAGATGGAACCTTTCTTTTCCACCTAACATCCTCTTATATTTTCTTATATTGCTCTGTCTAGTAGTGAAGGTAGGGGTGAGGATGGATGGTTACATGTGATGTGTCTGGTTGTTTTTTGGTTTAAGTTCCTTTTCTCAACTCCAGCAAGATTCCAGTAACTTTAAAAATTCTTGTAAAACCCTTTGGAAGATCACTTGGCAATTCTGATTCTTGGATCTGAGAGAGATGCAAGCCATTTGAAGCATGAAACATGAGACAATAGAAAACAGGGAATCTGTGAAGGACAAGAGAAATGGCAATGGACTTTCCTCTACCTGTCCTCTGGTCACCCACTAAATTCTTTTCATCACCTTTATTCAGGACTCTATCAAAGGTCCCCTTGACTTTGGTAGGGGTTTGATGAGGTCAGTAGGTGAGTTCAAAACTGTCTTCCTGATGACTTTCAATGTATGAATGTGCAACCCATAACACTTTAAGATTCCTCAGTATTCTACTGGAAATGACACCTTGACCACATAACCAGAGCAGTAAACTATAGTGCTGCCTCCAGTTTCTGAGATACCTACCTCTTCATTATAGAAATGTTTGATGATTTAAGCAATAACTAGATGAGTTTTCCAATTCTGGTATTACCTTTAAAACCCAAAGACTTTGTTAGTATTCATTATGTAATCCAAATTTATTTAGCAATATGATAGAAATAGGTAAGAAAAAGGTAAGAAATACAGCTTGAAGTACTGCAAAAAGCACCCTCTTCTCCCTCTTTTAAGCCATTTTGAGTGACAGTATTCCATTTGTATTACCAACTCTCCACATCTCTTAATCCAAGAAGTGTCCCATGGACCCTCAATGTCCTGTGAAGGACATACGGCCCTGTAATTGTTTCCATTTTGAACTGTGCACATTTAATGGTGTTAAATGATAAAGGAAAAGATAAATTAAAGAAATACATGTCCCATCACTGTTGGCAATTTTCGCTATTTCTAAAAAGCAGCACCAGCTAAAGTCACCCTTCTAAGAAAAGTCCTTTGTGGCAGAGCTTGTTGAAGGTATCAGAGTGCTCTTTTGCTGCTTCTCCCTCTTCCCTGCTGCCCCTGGAGGGGTGTACAACCTTGGAAAGCTACTCAGATAAATGGAGCAGAATTGACCCTGGTTAAAATAATGCTGAAAATGAGGATTTGGTTTTGGTGTATGTTTTGTAAGTTATTCATGATCATGACCTGGTTGTCACCAAGCATCTGTTATTTCAGCCTGTCTGTAATAAATACCTGAAATAAAAATCTGTGCCCTTAGTAGGGGAGAGTAAGTTATAAACAATGAAAATGGAGGAGAAAGAGATCAGCAGAACTTTTTTCAGAAAATATACAAAATGGGACACAGCAACATAACAGAATCAGTCTGTGTTGAAAATACATTTGAATTTATCACGTGGAAATCAGAGCGTGCTCTCTATTGGCCCCATAAAGCTTCTTTCAAGCTCTGGCTGGAAATTCACAAGGAAAGTTTTTTTCCAGAAGTACCCAGGGTAGGCCCAGGTATCCTTCCACTGACGTCAACGAGAATTAGATGAGTATTAGGCAAAAACTGTAAAAATTAATGCTAAAGAAAAGTAGGATTCTTTGAATTCTTTCCTTTGCGTTTTTGTCTGGGGTTTTTTATTTCATTTGCAATCTAGTGCCAGCCTCTGGAATAAACCCAAGAAATTTGGCAGGATCTGGTAACTTAATGATGTTTTAAGTTACAGCAAACCATTTGCTTTCTATCACTTTGCTGTTCTTTTAACTGTATTTTTTGGCCTGAAATTTTTCATTGTGTGGTCCAAAACCACAGGTGATTTTTTGTTGTTGTTGTTTGTTTTCTTTTCTTCTTTTTTTTTTTTTTTGGTTAAAGGAAGTATGTTGAAGTTATTTTAAGCAGCAGAAGTAGGAATACATTACATTTCTCCTGTTAAAAATGAAGTAAACAAAACCAGCTCAACGAAAGTCTTTGAACAACAACCCTTGAAACAATGTAATCAACAGGTAGTTTGTGGGCTACTTTTAAGGGTTTGACGTAAAAATAAATGTAAATTGTTATACACTGGAGATGTTCAAACATAGCTACTTATTACATGTCTTTTGGCAATAGGTGTTAGGCTCACACGGAGAAGGAATGAACCCTCCCTCCATCTTCCAGATTCTTTAAGTATTATTAATACTCGATTTTGGTGTAGATTGTTCATTTTAATGCAGCTGTTGGCTCTGTTTCCCAGAAATGTTTGTTTTCAGTACTGAATCAGAATTTAAGAATCCCAGTCAATTCTTGCTATAGTTTTTCACAAAGAGAAGGAATGCCACTATGAAGCCTTCAGCGTGAGCAGGGTTGGTTCCAGTTTCATATGGGCATTGCAATATATATTCATATGGACAATAATACAGGGAGATGCTTTTTTTTTTTTCCCTGAAGGCTTCCTAGCTTGTAACTGTGTTAATTGAAATGAAGATACGCTGTTTTTTTTCCCCCTGTTTATATGCTGCCCTATATACATAATTGCAATAATTCAACAACTTCTGCATCTCTCCCAACACTACTGCCAGGTGATGGACAGCAGTACTGTGACTCATAACTCAGCTCTGGCTGGACAGGCAGTGGCCATCTCCCCTGTCTTACCTCAAAGTTAGCACTGTTTTATGTTTTTTTCTTTTATTCAGCCACTTATATTGAAAAAATCTGTTATTTTAAATAGCATCATGCTAGATTGTGGAGTATAGACCCATATCAGCATATCAGCAGGTCACAGCAAATGTAGCTTTTGAATTGCTTTTTTGAATAGAAATATATAATTTTCCATAGAAAACCTCTGAACTGAACCAATATTTAGTTATTCTGGTTATATTTATGTATTAGGGAAAAGCATGATAGTGACACACAGAATCCTGACTTTATTCCATCTTTTATTTTATATTATTTAGAATTCAGTTCTGACAGTTTTGATGGGGTTTTTTTTTTGATGTCATGCTTCATTTCATGTATGGAATCCACTACTCTTTTGCCTAAAATTTGGCCAAAACTGCCCCCCTTCCATCATGCATCTTTCTGAACAAAACCCAAAAAAAGATGATGAGCAAAAGCAATGCATGACAGTGTATAGGTAAATAGATTTATTTAGAGGAGAAGTTTAACTACACTTAACATTTTTTTTATATTTAGTAATTATCTATTAAACCAAATGATGCTGTTACTTTAAATATAGGGTTTTTTTGTGCCTCAGTCATCTCAGAGATAAATTGAAATTAGTAAAATATTTTATACATGGTCCTATATTTTGACTTCAAAGAACTTTCTGGTTATTGGGGATGGACTCCGAACAGGAAAATGTGACAGCAGTTTTTTTGACCTGACCAAAACTGAAATATCAAAAACTTTACATGGAAACTTGACTCTTTTACCTACATTGAGCTACATATGGTATCTATGTATAGTTGCACATTGGACTGATTTTCACGTGGAGGAGTCTGTTCTTAGGACAGTCCAGCTACGAACTGTTGGAAAGAACTTCCCATTTTAGACATTGGCGTGGTTGAACACCTTAATTGTAGTTTAAATAATTTGAAAAGGTAACTATTTTATGGGGATTTAGTAACAGGAATGTAGTACATAGTGGCATTGTGTCTGTCTGTCATCCTGGGGTTATTTGGAGTTTACTACAGCATTAAGAATTTCTAAAAGTTTCAATCTACATCTGGATTTAGAAATGTCGAAGTATCATCTAGCTTCCTTGTAGCTTTGGTCAAATCACTTAAAACATGTAATTTCTTACTGCTAAAATAGTTTTAGTATTTCTATTTATTTTATAAATTAAGGTGTTCCTTTTTAGCTCCAAGTACATTAACTTGATAATATCTATCTAGAGAATTTTGGTGGTTTTTTTTTTTTCCTTGTTGGTTTTTAACTTTGCAGTTCTACTTATCTGTGTTCTCGGAGTAGTTATTTACATCTGGTTGGATGCATTTGTAGGTGATCTTTGGTATGTCTGAAGTCAGGAAGCAAAAGTCCTGTATTTTGAGGTGCGAACTATGGTGCGTGTCACACTTAAAGACACTGGATTCCTGCTGTACTGGAAGCAGAGTCACTCATCACAGTTCCTAAAAATGGATTTTAGATCTTAGAATCTATTAAAAGAACCCAAACGACTCAAACTGTGGCCTGGCAAATCACAGCACTGGTGAACTGTCACGTTATCAACAGTATTAATCTTAAATCTTTGTTGTTACTCTGACTGTCTAAGAAAGTGAGACTTAAGGTTTGTATATTTTTCTTTGTTCTTTCCCTTTTTCATGGGTTTTTGAACCTTTTCATGTATCTCAGTTAAATTTGAAAAGCGAAATTCTCAATGAATATCATGTTTTATGAAAAATCCGTGTCTGTAGGGAGGAAAAAAACCCCAGATCAGTGCCAATTTTGAGGAAGAGGCAGGCAGAACATAGCTGTTATACATTCTGTTTGGCAGTGCCTCGGTGGCCAAACAAAATGTGTGCAGTCCCAGACTCATCACAGCACAGTTTCTCCTGCCAGGTGATAGTGTAATAAACAATGTGGAGAGATGTGGCCATTTGCAGTGAGAAGAAAGAATGTGGAGATGCAGAGCAAAGAGCATAAATCTGTAGGAAAGCAGGTTTCATTCAATCTGGTGCTTACAGGACACCTTGGGTTTGCTCTTGCAAAAGAATAAAGGGCCAAATGCCAGAAGATCTTAAAAGGATGTAAATTGCTTGCTATAGGCAAACAAGAACATCTTGTTTGCTGGGTTTTTTTCTATTTACTGAGCATTTCATCCTGCATGGAAAATATTACATAGTATTTCAGTCATCACAAGCTGCACTGAACATGATATTTGTACTAATCTTTCATATGAGATGGGCCAACTGCAGTTAAGTTCTGTATAAATAGTAAGATGGTGATGCTGAGATACAAAATATGATAATAAATGTTAAGTTGGAGGAAAGCTACTTTTTCCAACTGTGAATTAAGCCAGAACTTGTTTCTTTACTTGGCTCTGTTGAAGTCAGCATAGACATGTTTGGATGAGGATAAAATCTTGATTTTTCAAGCACTTCGGTATTTTCTGTTTGTTTACATTTAAAATGCCTATGTATTCCACCTTTTCTTGGACAAATTGCTTACTTCTGTAAACTTGGGGTGAGTCTTTTCTAAAGATGAGAATTATAATACTGGAAATATTAATGATTTCCTGTTTCTTTTATTTAAATAATATTTTTGAAGAACATTTTAATTCGCAGCCAAACGAGGTTCATCAATGGAGATGAATCACCACCATCTTTTATGATTTTATGTAGATACTGTTTTCTAAAATGCTGGAGCTTGTGTAAGGTAATTTTCCTTCTCCTAAAGTCATTCAAGAGAAGGGAAAACACCAACTCATTTTCATTAGCATGCTTTTGTTTTACAAGCTGAATAAGTGCCAGATGATGATCATTAGCAATCACTAGTTTATTTATTAGAGGAAAATAGAAACATTTCACATTTGGGTATCAGTTACCTTTTATGGGCTGCTTTAGAAAGGTACTACTTCTAAATATTTTCCTGGGCATTTTTGAAGAAATGGGAATGCTACCGCTAGCAAGAGAAAAACCCAAATGATTCAGACCACTGCAGACCTGAAGTCCATCCAGCAACAACTTTTGGATGGAATTCGCAGCTGAATTAAAAAAGTTACTAGCAACTGGGATTTGTCCTTTGCAATGCTGGATAACAGATGTATTTAGCTACAGTGGCCACTCTCCGATATCTTCAGTGCTTACGAGCTCAGTGCTCAGGACACAAGTCTCCTCCTCTCCTCGGGGCATTTCAGAGCTCGAGGTAAGTCCTTAGAGCAATATTCCCTTCTTATAGCTGGTAAAGCAGACCATAAAGGCTACTGTGGGAATGGCATATGAGCGTCTTTCCGTGGCTCCTTTTTGTGCATTTCTGAACACCCTTTTTGGTGGGGATTCTCTGAAGGAAAAGATTCTTGGTACATGCATTAGCAAATTACTGCTTCCGAGCAAGTAGTTCTCTTCCTTTTCACGGCTCTCCCATTTCACGTCTGCTCAGTAACCAGGGACCAGACCAGTAGTGCGCTTTTCCTTTTAGCAGCGTGTCGTGATGTTAGAACTTCCTGCAGAATCATGTGTTTCACATGTTTTCTATATTTTAATCACGTTTTTTGAAGTGCTTCCAGATGCAAGCACATGTTTGGTTACAGGTTACTGCACGTGCTTACGCACCGATAAACTGGTAAGGCCTGCATTCAACAGCCTGGAAATCCATATGTGACTTTGTATGTGACTTCTGAAGCTCTACTTTGGGTTGTTGGGTTGGTTTCGGTGGTGTTCAGCAACAGTTAGTGCGATAATTACAGTGCCTTAGTAGTGTGAAAAGTCCTATTGCAAGAGAAAATGCTTTCTCTTTTCCTTGCTCAGCCATGAGTCAGGCATCTACTCATGCTTCAGTTGGCTCTTGCCAAAGACAGACGAAGCACCCAGTCAATCAGAGAGGCTGGTTATGTGCTTAGGACTTCCATATACCTGTGCAGGAGCACACACAGCAAAACAAGTGTGTTCTGGACTCAGGAAATCCTCATGCAGGTGCACTGCATGTGCCAATACAGGAGGCAAAATTACTCCATTAATTTTCCTTTTTGTATCTTCCGTGATTGGCAAACTCATGTCTGTTCGCAGCGTCGATTTACCAGAGATCCCTTGCTGCTTTCCCACCAGGCAGTCCTGGGCACAAGGAATGCCCCTAAGGGAAGCAGGCCACAGGAAAAGGAAGAGGCGAGTCTCCCACATCATGATAAGTGACTGGAAGTGCACGTGAGGTAGGGGAAGCACATGTTGGCACTGTAGAAACCTCAGCCCTACTTGTGCTTCACCCATTTTTCCTTTCCAAGCAGGAATCTTGAGCAAAATAAAACACCAGCAGTTTCCTTTTTGCTTATTCAAGTTCTGTGGTATCTCAAGCCAGACCTGTATGGAAAGATGAAAAAGGTAAAACAGGTCTATGTATCACCTCTCGAGTGTGGGTGGTGGGAGGGAGATGGGGTGTGGGGCTGGAGTTCTGTGAGTGTCCTAGAAAAGAGGACAGCAATGAGGTAGGTACCTCATGGCCATAGAATAGGTTTTGTGTAAGAAGTGGAGGCTTTGGGACAGATGGAAATTCTCAGAACTTCATATGATGAAAAAATCAAGGACTTGGAAGCTTTTCACAGAGATAAAATCAGAGTATTTTGTAAAGGCTCGGTGACTGAAAGCTAAGAAAAAGAATCTTAATTTTGATATATATATTCATAGTCAACAATTAACTGGGATGATCAGGAGCAGACTGATGCTGAAGTCTGCTCAGGTCATGCCATGCAGGGGCATTTGTTGGTAACTTGAGGGAAATCTTAAAAAAACCCCACAAGGTTTCTGTGAGAGATGCACAGAAATGTCCATAATTTAACTGAATAACTTCAGACTTGGTAAGGTGAGCTCAGTCTTGGCTTAGAGGCTGCATGCTGCTTAAGTTTTAAAAAAGAAGATTTTATTTGGTTCACTTGGGTCATCTCAAATGTTGATAAACTGGAAAGATCTGCGCCAGTACTTCTGTCATATGGTGACAGAGAAAAACAAGTACAACAGAAATGTACTGTGCAATGAATCAAGCAACACAGTTTCTATTCAGAACACAGCCCTGTGGGTAGATTATATAGAGTAATTTTAGCCCTCTTAGAAGTGTGTTGCTAGAATTACTCTATAAAAAGCAGAAATAACAGAAGCCTGGTCATTAAACATGCTGAATTAAAAAAAATTTAAAAAAAAAAGGAGCAAAAATATTTATTGCAATAAGATTGAAACACTTACAATCTTTTCAGTTAGAGTCTCACATTAGCCTTTGCGCACCAGTGGCATTTAAATTAAAACCAGTATGTTTCCATAAATAGAAAAGTTGGTTTTGATGAAGGCAGAATTTGTGATTAAAACAGCCTCCATTTGAAATCCCTGATTGCATCTATAAAGCAACTCCTTTGAACAGTATGCTGCTGGCATGCTGTTGATGACAATAAAGCTAAATGTAAGTACAGAGGGATTTCTGCAAATGTGTGTGTCCAGTTACATATTTATATATGTAACTGAAAAATTGGAAGCAATTGGGAAACTCGACTTACCTAATGCAAATGCAGATGTGATCTTATGATCCCTTTCCCCCAAATCTGGTCAAACAGAGATATCTAAAGTTCCTTGTGTAAGAAAGAAGCAGCGCCCACTCTACCCCACCTATTATGAGCAGATTATAAATGCAACCCTGCCACAGAACACACGCTTGTATGAAGACCTGCACACAACTGCTGAGAATGGACATCTTGTAAGATATGTAGTGTTAACACAGGCTGGACACCAATGGGTACAAATCTAAAATTTTCATGAGAGGTTATTTTTTTGACTTTATTTAACTTTTTTTTTTTGCTGTGTCTTGTAAGTAGTATGTCTCAGAGTCATTATTTCACAATATCTGCCTTGAAAAAAGCGACACTACCGTCACACTTTATTATATATTTATTAATTGCATTTTATTATATACTGATTAACATAACTAAGATTAGGATGGTTTTGATCCATTAAATCACTCCTGCTATATATGTTTTTTAATTTCTACAGTGAGGAAGTAAAGTTGAATAGTTTACATGTGCCTTTAAAATGAATGCTAAGGCAATCTTCCATCAAAATACTTGTAATAAGGAAGGAACCACTGCTTGTATGAAACTTCATCTTTTTTAAAGGTGAACGGTGATAAAACAACAAAGGCAAATGTAAACTGCAAACTGAATCCATCACTGATGTTGCCTACCTGTTTAGTATGTATTTAGAGAAATCTAAAAGGTCCCCCTGTCAGCACTTTCAGTCAGTTGTAGCTGATGGCAAGATCTATAAGCCTTTTTTTTTTTTTCCAGATTTTTTTTCATTCTTCTGCTTTCTCTGTGCTGTACCTACAACTATGTCTTCTTGTGTATTCATATAGAGCATGAATTTTAGTCCAGTGCTGATGTCTCTGATAGAATACATAGAGCATTTATTATTTTATAAAGGGGCAATATTTATACTGAGAAAGTAGGTATTTACTATTGCTTATCATAATTTTAAGCATGTTAATATTTGCTATAATACTGAAATAGGAAGAAAAACAACTTTTGCTAATCTTTTTTTTTCTTTACTTTTTAATCCAAATAGTATTCATTTTCTAAATCTTCAATACTTTAGTTACTAAGCAGTGTAATTTTTTTGCAAGTGACTTACTTATTGCAGCAAATGTCTAAAAAGTCTCCTACATCAACATTACTACAGATGTAGAGCATGTGGGAAAACCATGTTGAAAGACCAGCACTAGCAATCACTGGATCCTTTCATGCAGATCTGTCTTATGCAAGGAACTTATAAAGGTGGAGTTGGCAACTTGGAAGGTGTATTAAGGTTTTAAAGTCCTGAGGTCATGATATTAGATAAAAATCTTAACTTTCTTTTTAAAGAAGAATAAAAAAAAAAGATGTATAGTCCAAATTGTTATAGAAAGAACTGTAAACCATGATGTTAGCATGAATTCAAATAAGCATTAGAAGGTAAGTTTAAAAGTACACCATGTGTTTTAATTTAAAGTCCTAATATTGCAATCTTTTCAAGTCTTACTTCGATTTTGTACATGCCAGAGTTTTAGCTTCTGTAGAAATGTGTGATATGTATGTGTGTGTATATATATCTCTGAAAGCAAGAGATCAACTCAAAATGTCATCTGGTTTCTCTGGTCCTTGCTAGCTGGAGGCAGGTGAACACATGACAAATGGAGCAGAAATCAGAGAGCAGAAAATAGTAATTGGCAATTTAATCAATAGCTAGACCACAGTGTAAATATCTGTGGATATTTGTGGTGTCTAGGGTAACAGGGGGAAGGGGTTAGTGCTGCTTCTGCTTTGTAATGCTTTAGCAATGCTTGTAGCCATAAACCTGCCTTTAAACACCAATTAAACAGGGTTTATGACTGCTTTGTGTTACTGGAGTGATGCAATAGAGCAACACATATCAATGAAACCAGCCTGTTGTTTTGCCATCTTTAAAATAACAAACCTGAATAACATAAAGTAATCTCAGTGCCTTGTGTCTAAAAGCAACATCTTGGATGGTCCTCTCCCTCTCTATGATTGTGGAAGTTATTTGAATTAACTAGTTGGTTGTAGGCTGTTAGGCCCATAGTATCCATTTGAATAACCCAACAGCTGGAGCATGTAGATGCTGGAGACTTGGGATGAGAAGTGCAGAACAGCTGGGAAAGGCCTTGGCCTGGCAAGGAAAGGAGGCAACAGCTGGAGGGTATAAACATCAGGGACCTGACAGGGAAGATTTAGATGAGGAGAAAACCTTCAACTAGGAACAGGCTTGTGGAGCTTTATCTTGGTGGTAGGTGCTCCACACAGAGACTTTCCCCAAGAATTTTTATTTGGTCGCTCTTTAATCTTCTTCTTCCACCTCTTTTCCTCATATGTATACATCAGTCTCAACTGGATAGTGCATGCCACATTTTATATGCCATAATTTTATTATATGTGTTATTATTTTCCATTCTAATTTAAAATATAAAAATTAAAAAGATATCTTTATATAAGTAACTCATCAACATGTGAACTACATCATATTAAGGAACCAGTATTCTCATGAACAGTACTTTTCAACTGTGATTTCTCATTAGTGTTTCACAAAGTCTATTGAATTGCATAAACCTAAATATATGATATCATATATCTATTGTTATGTGCTTGTAGACTGAAAAGGAAAAACAGAACAAAAAATGTGAGATCATTCAGGTTAACATTCTGTATGAAATGAGTTCCTCTTGAAATATTGTTTTCAGAATGCAAGGTCCAATCTTGGTTTAAAAGTGTCAAGGACAGAACATGCCATCATCCTTGGGAAGGTGTTCCAGTGGTGAAGTACTCATCCCTCTGCATCTGCATCATATATACAAACATGATCTGAACTTGACTGCTGGAACTTGTTTGAAGTGTTGTCTGTTACGTGTAAAAACCTCCTGTCAAAACTCATTTAGCCACTGATCCGTTCAGACGTAATTTTCATAGGATAAGTGAAACTGCATTGAAGAGTTTCTTACAGTCCTTTACTTACGAGGCTCTTTAGTGAGTTTCTTGAATTGTGCACACCAGACATTGATACAGCCTTCTAACACCAGATGCTTGAGTGCCAAGCATACAGTTCATCTCAGTTCTTCAGTCCCATTCAGGCTTTTCCACAGGGGCCTCCAGGGATGAGTTTTTCCCTTCGGCCCTGATGGCGCATGGGGAGCTCGTGTTCAGCAGAGTCATGTCCACTCTTAGTGCCAAGTCTTTTTAAGAAATGTTGCCCTCAGCATAAACTCTCTCACTCTGCCAAGAGAACCCTACTCTCTTGTTTAATTTATAGATATATAAATTGGTTCTCAGTGTGAAGTGACTTGCCCAGAGGCTCACAGTGGCAGGGCCTGGGAGGAGCAATCAAACTCCTAAATATCATACTATGTCCTTGCCAATGAACTATCAATTTACTTGTTTCTTTCCCTGTAATTTATGTATGACTGAATATTTGCCTTTTTTCCCCTGCGTGGGCTGAGACTGTACATGCTCTTTCTTTTAGATTTGGTCTACTTTCATCTGTGAACAGAGTATAGTTTAGGGTTGCAAGGTGATAATGCTATTTCTCTAATCATGTTTATTATTATTATTACTATAAAATGTTATCTATAGGGTTAATTATTCCCTGTAGTTGTGTGATGAATAAAATATTCATCTCAAGTACATTATGAAATTCCTCCCATGTTGTTTAACTTAAGATTAAATTTCTTTTATTGCTGCTGAGCCCTGTTCAGGGTGGTACTCTTTCCATGCTTCCTCTGGAGAGCTGATATCATGCTGGTTTGGAATATTCATTAGTAGCCCAACCCTTTTTTCCAGAGATAACTCCGGTTATGATGACTTCAAATGCTTCTGCTTCTAAAAAGTGCATTAAGAAATGAACAATTTCAAGAAAAAGGGGTTTGAACCTGAAATCTCCTTCATAGACTGAATACAGAGCAGGAAGAGGGGAGCCCCATCTTCTTGGAATCGATTAATGTTACCAGCATGACACCCTTGCACTGAGGGCAGAAGCTATTGTTTCCTTTTCCAGATGTAAGAAAACTATTCCTTAGTGCTAAGTAGAAGAGTAGGACTTTATTTATTTTTTTTTTTCCCTGATTATTCTGTGTTTAAATACTCTGTATTTGAATGGAGCAAGTGCTTTACTGGAGGAAAAAAAAAACTAAACCAGAATAACTTGATTCCTTAGGATATCAAATGGTATGTGAAAATGGAAATTAAACCAAAGAAAAGCTGAACTAACTTGATATTAATAGGTATTTTAAACAATTCCTTGAACAGTTGTTCACCTTCCTTTAAATGAAGGAGGCATCTTCTATTATTTTTAGTTACTGCTTTCTCTTGAAGTCCTTTGCTAGAGCAGTTGTTTGGTGTGAGTCAGACAGGTTGCAGGTTTGCAATCAGGCACAGCCCTGCTGGCTCCTATCAAAGGGCCAGACAGCGAGTGTGGAGGGCACTGAGAGTTGTGCCTGCCTGGCACCACGGCAGTATGGTGACTGATGGTGGCAGTGACTCCCTGTTCCTGCTCTGCTCCTGGTCCCCTGGCATCCGTGATGGCCTTTAAGGTCTCCTGTTGGTGGTGGGGCAGAATTGTTGCATGTTGTTATGCACTGTCTGGAAGCAGGAGGGTTAAAACTTCACCAGAGCTACTTGCTTGCACCATGAGGGAGGTTACGGGCATGGAGAGAGAGTGACAGCTGCTGTGTTGAGGGGAATCAGGCAGTACAGACAAGACTTCAGGGATGTAAGGCTCCTGGGCCGCCCTGCCGCGCCCTGGAGCGTTGTGACATGGATGCTCATCACCTGGAGCTTGGATTGTTCACTCTGGTTCCTTCAGGTGGTGACTGATGGGGCCAGTGGAGAGGTGACAGTGCTCTCCTGGGGCTAAGGTGCATACCGTGCTGGGTCTGGGGGACCCTGGGTGCAGGTCCAGCTCTGGCTGCTGCACCCCTGTGCTACATTCCCTCTGGAGGTTCCCGGCTTTGAGGGGGGGCACAATCCACCCCAACCTTGCGATCAGGATCTGGGCTGCAGTGCTCTGGGCCAGACCATAAATACCTTCAGCAGCCTCAGTGGTGGCCAGAGGGGGTCACAGCATGTGCTGGGAGTGCAGGGAGCAGGAATGGGACAGTCTCCCTCTTCCCCTTGCAATGCAGGGGCCTCGCCCCACCCCGTATTCCCCAGCTCTGACCTGCTCCCTTCTCAGAAGGGAAACACAATGATACCCACAAGGCATTTTGGGAAGAGCAAGACCAGCAGATAGGCTTTTCCTCTTGCAAAATATCTCAGTTGCTGGGCTGGCTGGTGTGAAATGATGTCTTGTGGCAGTTCCTGAGCTGAAGAGCAGATGGTATCTATGTGCTACACTATAAGTGCAGCAGAAGCACTTGGAGGATTAAAATGATGACTCATTGGGCATTAGTCAATGCAAAGTTGATGGCTTTTTGGAGGCATGCAAAAAAAGTATTTTGCACTACCCAGAAGTGATAAGTTCTCAAAGTTGTAAATCTGCTGTCCAGACTATATATTAAACTAAATATAAGACAAAGAGACAACAAAGGTAACCTCTTTTTTTTTGTTTTCTTTTTTTTTGGTTTGTTTTGGTGGGGTTGTTGTTGTTTCTGTTTTTTTTTTTTTTTTTGGGGTTTTTTTTTTTTTTTTGGGGGGGTTTTTTTTTTTTTTTTGGGGGGGTTTTTTTTTTTTTTTTGGGGGGGTTTTTTTTTTTTTTTTGGTGTTTTGTTTTGTTTTTGGTGTTTTTTGTTGTTGTTTTGGGGGTTTTTTTGTTTGTTTTGGTTGGGGGTTTTTGTTTGTTTTTTTTGTTTGTTTGTTTTTTGGTTTTTTTTTTATTTAAATCTTATGTTTTGCTTTTCACCTACCAGGTAATGAGTCCCTATGAAATTTAAAAAGAAACAACCCTTGTCTGGCTTGGGTAAATAGAAAGATTGGCTTGTCTTTAAGTGATTGATTACTTTTAAATTACTGTGAAAGCTCCTTTTAAATAGGTCAATGCAAGTGACAAAGTAAGCAACAAAGTAAGCAAAGCTACTCCCGTCCCCCTCTTTGTTGGAGGGAGCTTTAAAATTTTCAGCATACATTTATGGTGTGGAACTTAAGATAACACACCTCTAACACACTTCCTAAGTGTTACAGTTGCTGTGAATGAGGTAGAGGTGACACATGTAGTGAAGTTTAAGGAGTTTTCCAGTTTTTTTTAAGGAGTTTTTCCAGTTTTTCTTTTAGATACAATTTTGTGGGAGCTTGTAACTTCTGTGAAGCTCAGAACATGAAGTGTGTTTTCTGCTTTAGAAAGTGCACCTTTGTTACTGGGTTGTTTCTCTTGTATTTTTCTTGATTTTGCTTTTGTTTGGTTAGAGGGACGAAAGTGTATGATAATTACACTATATAATTATAAATATAATCTCTGATTTGTAGACAAGGGAGAAAAATACAACACTTAAACAGTTTTGTTGGGTTTTTTTTACTTGTATTTTTTAAAAATTTCTGCAGCTAAAACAGCTGGGAAGAAATGAACCGATTTTGGCAGGGAATTCTTTAACAGGTCATGATGAGACTGGGTTTTATTTTAGTGCATTGTGAACTACTAAGCATAGAGAGTACAGTTTAGTAATGAACATTCAAGCTGCTCAGAAAAAACATCTGCTAAGCATGCTCATAGGCTGGGTTAGCTGCATCTTGGAAAATCAGAATTGAACAGTACACTAGGAATTAGAAAGATAGTGAAGTTGGAAGTAGGCATCAGCAGATAATGTAAAGCGTACCACAGCTCAGGTAAGGGTTGCTTTTTAAAACTCAGCATTGATCTCCTCCTTACAGTTTATCATAGATTAATAAGTAGTCCTATGACAGTGCCTAGCAGCAAGGTCCTAACTCTGCAGAACAGCCTATCTAGTGACTTGATTTATGGTACCAATGTTTAATAGAAGATCCAAGCATATCTATTCACACAACCTAAAGTTTCTTTGCTGTTTGACTATGTACTGTGCACATTTTGTAACTGAGATTTACATGTAATTATTTACACTGCTTGAAGTAATCTGTATAGTAATCTTTCCTCGCATCTAAGGATAGCACAAAGTTACTGTTTTAAAACTAAGGAAAACTGTTTTATAGAATGGGTCTGTTTTCTGAGCTTCTGTGTGTTTGATTTGTCATGACACCAATGAAGTAGAGGAGCTAGGCCCACCCATAGACCTCATCCAAACAGACCATAGACAAAAAAAGCAAATTTTACTTGCTGGTGTACCATAAATGTTTAATAGCTCTGGAGAAGAACTGTCTGACAAGTCTAATGTAAAAGGAAATACACGTGAACTGCCAATAATCAGAGATGTGAGGGGAGCTACTGGGACAGATAAAAAACAACACAGTTGGCTAACCTCACTCTAGAATCAGAAACCCCGTTCCTTTGCCACATATTTCTTTTCTTGTAAATAAATCCTAGTGCAACTTCTTCCCTGGTCTCCCACCAAGTCTCTCTCTTGTTCCTGTCCATCCTGTTTTGTGGACAACACAGGTGCCTACCGGCATTTCTTCAGAACAGCCTTTTTGGACATTGGTGCTTCCTCTGCAGAGCAGCATCTGCTGAGCCCTGAGTCACCCGGTGTCTTTCCAGGAAGAGAGGGACCATGGCAGAGGGAATTTGTACAGCTCGTGTCTGCACTTATTGCTGCAGTGGAGAATTTAAATCCACGTGTGGAACTGCTTACTCAACCCAAAGGTCAGAAGGGATTTTATGAGGACGCAAAAAAAATGAAGTGGCTGCAGCTCATGCGGGGCCTCTCAGAGGCAGCCAAGGCCTGATGTCTTTGGCCTTCTAGGTTGCCAGTGAGCTCTCATCTGCAGAATGAGGCTTTAGGAGAATGGATAAATATTTGGGGGGTGCAGCAGTGGAATGAGCCTACTTGACTGTGTGAGTTGTTTAATGGACACGGTCTGGCAGGCAGAGCTGTGTGCAGGTCAGTCGGCTGCCCAGTGGGAGTCTGGAGTTACCTGTTCGTGCAGTGAGCAGTTCTCTGCCAGGCTGAAACCCTCAGTTTGTTACTGAGATGTTTGGCATACAGATATCTTTGCAAATTACTTGTATAAAGTTCAAGCTGTAATACTCTCTAGTAGAAAACGCATTTGAAAATGTGTTTGTAAAAAGCTAGGAAACCACTGAATAGTAGTTTCAAAAATCTCCTTTCCATACCATTTGATTTACAGAGCTGATGGTCCCAGGTTTTTTGTTCATATTTTTGTGGCTGGTGTTGCAGTGGACTAGGCCATAAACACCATGGTAGTCTACACCAAGAAGTACCACTGGATTCTGCTGATGGTTCAGGTCAAATCACCCTTGAGTAAACAGTAGTAAATGTCCATTTGTTTAAATCTCTTATGTTTGCTTCATATGTCTGAAGCCAAACTAAAGATTTGGCACTGCACTTGCATTACATCTTTATGAGAACAGCTGCACTACGCTGAAAGCTTACCAAGATCTTAAAACTTTAAATGTAGCTCTTCAGAGTAAATCAGTTGAAATTGAATGCATCACTTTGCTTGTTTAGAATAGCAAATATTAAGAGTGCAATAGAAGCAAATCTGAAAAGCAAAACATTTTGCTGAGGACCTGATGTGCACACCTGGGGACACTTTTGAAGTTTTTACTTCGCATTAGGTTCAGGCTGGTTCTGTGGACTGAGTATTCCTTTATGATCACAGAGTATATTTTTCATAAGCTTGCAGCCCCACTCTTTTTTTTTTATTCTTATTTTTAATTAATATGTGTGTTTTTTCCCTGTCAGGAGATGCATGTGATGTTCTGACATGGGTTTTGGTTTATGTGCCTGACATATAGTAGGTTAGCACAATGAAATGCAAATTAAACTTATGTTGATTCCAGGAGAGTTTAAAAATGATATCCTACTTCACAAATATCACACATTTTGATGATGTTTCACTACATATTTTACTGAAATTAATGTTTTAGGGCCATGGAGATTGCAAGCTGAAACAGGTTTCAGGCCATCTGCTCCATATGTTTTCTGTGATGGCAGCCAGTTCCAGGTGCTCTGGAGTTTAGAAGTCCCTATATTAGATGGCTGTGGAATAAAATAGCCCCAGGGCAATGTCTTTGAGTTCCATATCAGGTTCTCTGTTTGTTCTATTACCTTAAGCAAAATATTTTGAAAACATCTTACTTTGAAAACAAATATGGTTTACTTCATGCAAATCAAGGCATTGCCAATAAACAAGACCTCTTTGTATCTGAGATTTAGGACAGATGACTTACAGGCTTCACCACAATTATCTTTAAATGGCTTAGAGTATGCTCTAAGAGATGATCTTAAAGTTATAAGTTTATTGAAGTTGATTGTATTTTTTTAGTGATGAAATAAGTTTCTATTCAGCTCCATTACCTGAGTTATTTGGTCCAAACCAGCTATGGAACCACAATATCCATTGTCTACTGCACAAAATAGTTACTAATTTGCAGATATTAATAAAATTAAGATTTTTGCTTCATGCCTGAATAGAATTTTTGTAGAATTTTGCAGGGCTTCTGTATCAGTAGATATCTTGAATCCCTTGGAATATGCTTTCTAAAGTTGCAGGTGGGACATTTGAAAATAATATTTTAATACTTGAGGGGAAAAAACCCACATATCCAGTGACATAGGCTTCTAAGCAATTGTAATGTTAATTTTTACCTGTCTTTATTTCCTAAAATTATATGCAGTATTTCACAGTACACTGAGACTTTCTGTATTTAAACATTTGTATAGCTTCTTTTGCCACTGGCAACATTTTTTTCTCCTGTTCACGTCAGCATGCATTTATGAACCAGCACATTTCATTAGACTTCCCTTTGACATTTGCTTTTTGGTTTTTGTTTTTGGTGGGGGTTTTTTTGTTTGGTTTTTTTTTGATTGGTTTGGTTTTTTTTTTTTTTTTTTTTTAAACTGGAAATGTAGTAACTTGTCTCAAAAAACCCTGCAGCAGACCTGATTTTTCTCCATCTGTTCCTCCCAGTCTCGAAGGGAAGAGCGGGATGTCTGATGGGAGGGATCACTTATGAAACCCAAGTTGGTGCTCACAAAACACAGTGCCCAAGACAGCAGTGAAACTTTCCAGTTGAAACATAGGGTGGTCATTTTTCCTTTCTTGTCCTTCCTCTGCTTCTGAACACCATTGACAGCTGGCTTATCTGTTGAGGGGGAAGATGTGGAAAACTAAAGCAGATGGGTTTTAGGAAGCCATTTTTTTTCATGAAAACGAGGCTGAATGCAAATGTTTCGGTGTGAGTGTGGTGTAATAGACCAGAATGAAGCTGAAAGTTGTGTGTGTGGCAGACTGCCTACATCTCTGCCCATCTTTGTGTTGCTGTTTTCCAAGGTCAATACGAGGACATTTTGACAAAATCCGAACTTTTCTACCCAAACCTTATGCTTTTGTATTCTGTTGGAGCCTAGTTGACATTTGGACCTTCAGTAAAGGTCCGAATCTGCAGGTCATCTAGCTGGGCCTTTTGTTTCCTTTATCTGTAGTTCTTCCCTCTCTCCTCCCAGTAAGTAACCTCATACTCTCCTCAGGCTGTTTTAAACTCTTCCTTGCTCAGAAAATCACTCCAGAGGTTCTTATTTCAATAACATCAACAAAGCTGTCTTTGAAGAAAGGCAAAGCTTGTGATAAGGAGCAGTGCCAGGAGGTGTGCTAGTTCCAGTACTGGAACCAACGTGAAAATGAAATTACTTTTCACTTTACTTCGGGACAGAATGGAAGAGTAAGTCTTTGCAGTGTGATTACAGAAGTAGCATTTGCAGGAGGTAATACCATTTCATTCAGTGGAATAAATAAACCAAAAAGCTCCACCTTCTTATCATGTGACTCCTTGGACGAGTGACACTTGGAAATTCAAGACAGTGGTCTTTTATTCCTATGTTTCTTACTAAGCACGTATACTTTGAATTCTCTAAAGCAATGATATAGAGGTGAGAAATTTATAGCTTGCTTTGGGACCTTTGCTGTGGCTTTCTGCAGTGCATATCAATTTCTTTTAATATATCCAGGAATGGTAGGGAGGCGGAAGTTGGTAGAGAGTAATCTGAGCAGAAATAAGAGGACCTGTCCAGAAACTTGAGGTCTCTTCTGTGAACTTTTAGACAACTTTTCTTTGGGAGAAGATGGCTGATTCATGTCCATGTCACGTACTGTCTAATGCTGAGCTGATGACCCTTACTGCCTCTACATGCTCCCTTTTAAGGAGAGCACACTTCTTAAGGGCGACCTTGAATTGGAAACAACTTTATGGACTTGCTTTTTGTTATGCGAATTAACTACCAAATTACTTGTCTTTCTACCGTGTTTATGGACTTGCCTGTTTCTTATATGAACCAGTTTAATTGGCTGTGTCAGTTCCAGTGCTTGCAGAAAGATTTACAATGGTTGATCTTTGCTGATATTTCCACTCCACAGTCTCCATTATACGTAGTGTTAGCACTCCACAAGGGAACACACATAAGTGGAGATCATGCTGTGATAATTTCTTAAGGATTCTGGCATTGGGGTGTGTGTGTGTCTTCCTTGTCCTTATACCTAAACATTATCTATAAGTACTATAGCTATATTAGAACTTATGTTATTTCTGATTAATTAGCCTTCAATTTATTTAGTTTTAGTTACTAGTTGAGCATACTTTCCTATTTAGCAGGAATAACATCTGGTGAATATCATAAGGAAAATGCTGATTTAAGAAACACAAAGAATATTTTTAAATATTAGCAGTTACAGTTATAACTTTAATAATATTTTGCTTCTAGCAATAATAAAAGTCCAGATTGCTGTTTAAAATCTCTTGTAGATTCCTTTAAATATACCTCCCTCCAGTTAAAAAAACCAAAACAATCAGTAGCACTGAGTTTGTACAATGATTTCCACCAGAACTATAAATAATTTTCCCACTTACGATTTTTCTCCATCTTGGGCTTTTTGGATGCTCCTAGTGCCAGCTTTCCCCCTGAGCATGTCCCAAAGCAAAGAGTTTAGGTTTTGAAGGTATAGGAGGGAAAACTATCATATTGTAGCTTCTCATTTTGGAGTCTGATTCCTCTGCATTCTGTGAGAGAACTACCCCCCATTTATATGGGTAAAAGAGATTCTCTGATATTTTATAGGAAGACTGTAGGCCAATGTATTTATCTTGTTTCTAAAGAGATTCAAGAATCTGTGGCAGAGACAACCTTAATCATTATTTCAGGTGATACGTATTGTTCTCCTTAGTGTAAAGTAATAAGTTAGGAAATTTTTCAATATTAGCTAGGTGAAACCTTGAACAACACTGACTTTTAAAACTATTATTTTGCACTGAGGAGAATGTTGCTATTTTTCTGACCTATCAATTTTGGTGTAGCACATCTCACCTACTTTAATATGTAAGTTTACAAAAGGAGATATGAGGAGTTTGTGTGTTAGTTTGTAGATACAGGATATTTTAACATTCAAATCAATTGTGCTCTAGTAGTCTTAGAACTATTGTACAAGAAGAAGTAAATAAATGCAAAGGAGTATTACCAGTGCCTTCTCAAAAAGGGAGGCATTGAAGCAATGGGGAAATGCTTTATTCCTTGTTGAACAATATTGTCAGGTGAGTTCAGCCCAAGGACCTGAAGGTAACTGTGAACAGAACATTTGGCACGTGACCTGATGATTTGATGCTGTCCAGTTACCCTTTATGGGGCCACTAGTGCTGAAAAATCAGAAGGCATCAATACCAGCGTCGTTTAAATTAGCCTCCCACTGATGTGCTTAGCTAGATCTCAAGCCAGAAATCATGCAAAATTAACAGATCTCCAGTCAAACTTAGTAAAAACACATGCTTTTCTAACTGCCTTTTATTGCCTTCCTTTTCTAGGTCTTTAGGGATTTTACACTCCCTATCTGGAAAAACAAGTCACCGTTTAAACACTAAGTCCACAGCTTGAATGGTAAGGGGGAGCTGCATGACTGTGTTGTTGTTACTCAATTAGTGTGGAGCTCATGACTTGGATGAAGGAAGTGCTATTCTAGTTTCTTTGCTTGGGACTGTCGTGCTTTGAGCCAATATATACCCAAAAGAACAATTGTTTTAGAAATAACATAAAGCACAGTTTTTAAACACTTCCATGCTTATAACTATGAGGTGGCTGCTAAAAGCAGTGTAGAGACTTTTCAGCTCCTATTGACCTCACTTCTATTCTTGGGCTCTGTACATAGGCATTCTCTTAAGTAGATTTCTATTTTTTCATATATTTAATGTTTTAAAATATTCTGTATATGCTTCTTTAGAACTTCTGCTTTGTCCTGTCCAGTTTTACAATGGTTTTGCCTTCAGGCTGGCAGATGCTGTCTTTGAACAGTGCCTAGCATTTTCCATTCAAAAATCCCACTTTCAACCTGTTTCTGGAAACCCATAATCTTTTAAGTTAAAATTATCCATATTTTTCACTCCCTCCTTTCCCTTTTCCACCAAAAGGTTTCAGTAATTTAGAGGAAACCTGGCCTTCTGCTAATATTCAGACAACCTCTTACAGAAAATATCTTCTGCCCTTTCGTTACTGTAGTAAGGGGGCAGAAGGTGCCTTTTATACTGCTACAGAAATTGCTCAAACTTGCCCAAATTGCTTCAATTTTTACATGCTCAGTGGAGAGCTCTAGGCCTCCACAGCTGGAGAGTTTATCTTCTTTCCATGTTGAATAAACACCAACTTAGGACTGGTAGAATATTTGCTGCTTCAATCAGGACCTGCTTCAGGTAAATTTGGATTTTGGTATTGAAGCCCCAAACCAAAAGCAGGTTGACTGTACCTT
The DNA here is from genome assembly GCA_013399855.1 of Oxyruncus cristatus. Lineage (NCBI taxonomy): Eukaryota > Metazoa > Chordata > Aves > Passeriformes > Cotingidae > Oxyruncus > Oxyruncus cristatus. The sequence goes on along the minus strand of VXAY01002459.1, from coordinate 1,727,413 downwards.
TCCTGGGCTGTCAGTGACTGTGCTTCTGGGTTTGGCTGAAATGCAACCTAGACATAGAAGGAGGTTAATTAGGTTGGTATCATTTGAGAGATAATTATGCATGGAAAGCAGGCCCAGAGTTGTGTTTAAGAACTTGACAAGTACAGGAGTGCATCAAATTAGGATTGCCTTTAGAAAAAGAAATGTTTATTTATTACAGTTACTCTGAACCAAAAGTCAGGTTTTTTAACAGTAATTATTTATAGCACACAATTAATTGTAGTTATTTATCGCCCTCACTGAGTGTGGACTCTCGGTTAGTGTGGTGATAATTACAGCATTGGAACAAAATATAGATTCAATACACCAAAGTTTGAACAACTGACAAGCAATAATAGCCATGCAGAGTACGGGTCGTTCCTCGCTGTTTCAGATCCATTTCAAGTTTACTGAAGGAAAAGTAGCCCATGGATTTCCAAGGGGATCTGCTCCAGTACTCCATAGAAGTGCTCTAGACTTTTTAATTTCAGTAGGTCTTGCAAGGGCTCAGTTGGTTTGGTTTGGGTTTCAGTGGGTTCCTGAACACTTCAGAACCACCGGCATTTTTCATATTCACCTTTTTGCCTTGAGCATGCTGTGGTGAACTCTGACACCAGCTCTCCCATCTCTCCAGTGTAACCAGTACAGTAGTCAGGGGAAAACCAAAGAAGCAAGATTTAGTACCTTCAACTCTTCCCTGAATTTGTGCCTGAGTGAAAGGATGAGCAAAAGATCAAATAGAAAGGATAAAAAAGATAAGACAGTGGCATAATTTGTTGCCTAAGTGATTACAATTGGTTTATTCACATCAGTTACTGCATAAATTAGCAGTACAAGTAAGGGGTCATATAGAAGTTTACAGTGAAAAGAATCAAAAGACAAAATTTTGCAGAAGTGTCCCAAAAATACTATTAAACATCCATAGATGGTAGATGCCTTCAATTGATTTTTAAGAATAAAAAATCTGACCTTCTCCTTTGAGTGCTTGTATATGAAGTCTCTCTCTAAAGACACAATTTATCTCGAGTCATGTTTCAGGACAAACTGGCCCTTTCAAAGAGGCTTCTTAGATATTAAAGATAGTCTGAAACACGCAATTTCCTACAGAAGTAGCCTGGGAATACAAGCCCAGTATAAAGCAAACAAGAAAGACTGAAAATTAATCTTTTGGAAGAAAAGCCCAGCAGGAAAGAATGAAGATGCCCATCTTAAATCCCCAGTAAAAGATGTGCAGGATGATGCCTGCAAGGGATTGCTAGGCCAAGGAAAGCACATGGATGACATTTGGAATTTATTTTTCCTGAACAAAAAATGTAACCTAAAACTCATGCCCTGAAGAAAATTAACTTAACTCCTGTAGCTCGTAGGAACTCTCTGAAACACTAGCCAGTGAATTAAACCACTGACTTAGAGGTTTCTTGGGTAGCTAAAAAGTATATAAAGTATTCAGGGCAGGGAAATCTTTTCTAATACATTTGTATGTCATCAAGCACAGTGCAAAGAAATGCTGGTTCCATTTAGGCCAGTAAGAGTGTAGTATGAAATCTCCTTTGCAAGTCTGTATTTTAATTTCCTTTTAGGGGCATTTCTACCAAAAAAATATTATATAGTTGGTTTCTTTTTTTATTTTTTTTATGTGAGTTTGGCCCTTGAATTTGTTGGAGAAAGCCAAAGTAACAGTTCATGTAGCATCTAGAATCCAATGTAAAGAGGCACAACACTTCTGTCTAGCTGGCATCTAGAGCACAAAGGATCAGCAAACAGTTAAAAATCCCTTTTGCCTGTGAGAGTGTTCATTGCCAATATTTATCTAAGGAAAGGGCTTGGAACAGACAAGTGGTCTGTAAGAGGATTCAAGGAAGGTGATGTTCAAAGGAAAAATAGGGAAGCCTGTGAATCTATTTCAGACCTGTTTGTTCCAGTTTTTTTCACCTATGAACAAATAGTAGAGCACTCTGAGGGGTTTATTCTGGTCACTGACTGCTCTTTTATCAGTCCCAGTGGGAGCAAACCTGAACCTAAGTGGAATCAGTTGAGGTATTTATGGAGACAGTAATCCCAGGTCTGGTCTGAGGAGAGGAGATCCGAGTATACACATGCCAGAAGTAGACTCCAATTTGAGGTCTCAGTCCCAGGGTTGCAGGACATGTCTGTGCTGTTGAATTGGTTAAGGGGCAGAGGAGGCACTGCTGCCCATTTATTATCCACCCAGCATGGTGCTGTGCAGGCTTCCCAGCATTCCTGTGGGAGAGGAGGAGCTGTGTTTTTGTTGTGCCAAGGCTGAAGGGAAGAAGGCTTTGCTGTGTTGGCGTTATACTTGTGGACAGAGCCATAGCCCATCAACAGCTGAGCTGACTTCAAATGTCTGCCCAGCACATTCCCTTGCCCTCGGGGTTCTGCTGGTAGTGCTGGTGGCCAGCACAGGGTTGTACCTACAGGGGTTCACACTCAACAGCTGTTAGAAGGATACTGCAGTGACCAGCCTCATCTTCTGCCCCTCCCCAGGCCACCGCCCCACACACTGTGAAATATTTTCAGGATTCTTCTTCGGCATTAATACCTTTTGTTTTGTTTTGTTATTGTTTGGTTTGCTTTGCTTTGTTTCGTTGGTATAAGTTCTCTTAATAATACTGATGTATCTTGCAGTACATCCAAGAATCTTCACTGGGAGTTAGATAACACCTGGTTATGTACAAATATCTGTGAGGAAAAACCATATTGTGTTGACAGGGTAACAGTGAAAGGTATAAATGACAAGTGACTTCAGAAGTGAAAAGCTTGCTGTCGTACTTGTGTGGTTTGTTATGTACTTAATAAAATAAATGTAAAGTAAGTGTCAGTTATGGAAATCTTCCAGAGCAATCTTTGATGACTAAGGTAACTTCTTGCTGATGGTTTTGCAGAGATGATTTTCAGCAACCAGTCTGAAAGAGGAGAGGTTCATTGTCTTTTATGACATTCATTCTTTTATTCTTTTAAATTTCATCAAGAGCAAAGCAATTACAAGCTGCCATGCTCCACGTACTCATACTTGGAGAGTTGCCTAAGAATTACATATTTAGTCTTTCTGCAGTTATCATTCACCATCACAGTATAAATGAGACTGGAAGGGACCTCTAGAAACTAATCCAGAAACCAGATCTAATTAGATCTGGTTGCTCAAAGCTGTGTCCAGTTGTGTCTTGAATTCTCACACTGAATTCCTTCATGAGGAGATTCCTGTCTGCACACCCTGTGTTGGTGTTTGACCACTCTCATGGTAAATCAACAAACAAATAAGTTCTTCTATCTAAGCAGAATTTCCCATGTTCTGACTCATGTTTGTTGCCTTTTGTAGTTCCACTGTGAAGCTCCAAGAAAAGTCTGTCTCTGTCTTCTCTGTATTCTCTGGTCAGGCAGTTGGAGACAGCATTATGTTCTCCCAAGACTTCTCTTCTGTGAGCTGAAGATGCCCAGCTCCCCCAGACTCTCTTCCTCCTTCATTTTTTTTTTTTAATGGATGAGACATGACTGACTTCTCTTTACAGCTTTCTCTTGTGACTATATATCCATGTGTCTTAGTTCAAATTGGTTTTGATTTCTTTTTTTTTTCTTCTTCTTCAGCTGGGATAATTTAACAGAAATAATTTTGGTAGCCAAAAAGAGCGAATATGCAACTATGTTGTCTTTTACCATGATGTTTATCACAGTGCCTCACATACAGAATTGGAGATGGGCTGAAGCAGGAAGATGTCTCTGGAGATCACCTGGTCCAAACCCCTGTTCAGTGCAGGATCAGACAGAGCAGGCTACTCAGGTCTGTGTCCAATTAGTTTTTGGTTCCACAGCCTTTGTGAGCAACCTATTCCAGTGTTCAACTACCCTCACAATAGTAAAGTGGTTTCTTATGTCAAATGAAATTTCTTATATTTCAGCTTGTGCCCATTGCTTCTTATCCTGTCAAGAAAATTCTGACTCTGTCTTATTTCCTTCCCCCTGAAATTATTTATACATGTTCATAAGATGCCCCAGAGCCCTCCCTGCTCCAGGCTGAACAGTTCCAGCACCTGCTCATATGACAGATGTTTCACTTCCTTAGTCCTCTTTGTGGTCCTTTGCTGGGCTCCCTCCAGTGTGTCCCTGTCCCTCCTGTACTGAGGGACCCATCTTGGGACCCAGATGTGTCTGACCGAGACTTTACAGGGGGAAGGATCACCTCTCTCGACCTGCTAGCAATGATAATGCAACCCAGAACGTCAAGGTCCTTACAAGGGCCCTTTGCTGGCTCATGATCAGTTTGGTGTCCAACAGAACTCAAGGTCCTTTCCTACAGAGCTCCTTTTAAGCTGGTCAGCCCTCAGCGTGTATTGCTGTCTGGGGTAATTCCTCCTCAGGTTCTGGACTTTGCATTTTCCGTTATTGAACTTCACGAGGTTCCTGTTGGCCCATTTCTTTACGTCCCTCAGAATGGCACAACTCTTTGGCATATCAGCCGCTTCTCCCAGTTTTGCATCATCAGCAAACTCCCTTGGTGTTAATTCTGTCCCATCACCTATGTCATTGAGGAAGATAATTAAAAAATGTTATCCTTGAGACCAACCCCAGGAGTAGACGACTAGGGACTGTCCTCCTGGTAAAGTTTGTGCTGATCACAACCCTTTGAGCTTGGCAGTTCAGGCAGTTTTCAGTCCACCTCGCTGTCCACTTACCTAGTCCATATATCATTCCTCTGTCTGTGCAGGTGTTATGGGAGGCCATGTAAGATCAAGATAAACATTCATTGCTCAGTTCATCACAGACAGCTCTCAGGTTGGCCCAGAATGATTTTCCCTTTTCAGTACTGTGCTGACTACTCCTATCATTTACTTGTCTGCAATCTGTCTGGCATATTTTTCCGTAAAATTTGTCCCAGCACCTTGCTGGGGCTTGAGGTGAGGTTGAGCATCCTGTAGTTCCCTGGATTCTCCTTCTGACCCTTCTTGAAGATGGGGTTGACATTTGCTTTTTTCCAATCCACAGGAACCTATTCCACTTACCACAACCTTTCAGAGATTATTGAGAGTGGCCTTGCAGGGACAACAGCCCATTCCCGCAGCACTCACGGGTAGATCCTGTCACATCTCAGGGACTTGTTATGTCTTCTTCAGTTTGTTGAAATGTTCCTTAGCCTGATCTTTCTCTGCTGAGGCTAAGACTTCCCTATTCCATATTTCCCCTGATGTCTTGGGGCCCTGGGATTCCTATCGTAATGAGTGAAGCAGACATTGAGCGTTGTGGTATTTACCATGTCCCCTGTCCTACAATGTATTTCCACATCAGGCCTACATTTCTTTCTGTAGCTGCTGTTGTACCTGTAGGAGCTCTTCTTGTTGCCCTTCACATCCCTCACCAGACTCAACTCCAGGTGGGTTTTGGCTTTTCCAGCCCCATCCATGAACACTCAGACAGGTTCTCTATGTATCTCTTCGATCCGAAAATATAAACTTGAACTGTTGGCAATAAATAAATGATGTGAACAGCATCTATGAAGGAATAAATGATGTGAATAGATGACTTATGTTAAAACCAAGCACCCCAAACCCCTCAATAACATAAATATGCATTACAAAAAATTGTATTGTGACATAGAAACAAAATTTTTTTCTCCAGGAAGAACATTACATATTTTCTGTTCTGTATGGAATGTGCCTGAACTGCCAGTAATAGCAGCATGTTTTGTTTGTTATGTGTTTGCCTTTGTTTCCTTCTTCTGCCTACTCAGTTGATAAAGATAAGATTAACTTATGACCCATATCTCCTTAAGTTTCTAGCTTTCCTTGATTATTAACAGTCAATGTTTTCAGTCATGTGTTTTTTTTAAACAATGGCCAGATATTGGAGTAGGTACTAAGTGCGCTTTGGTATTTCTTAAATATATTTGAACCACTTACAACAAGTCCTACCACATTTTGTTTGATAAACAGAACATCTTTCTTCTGGCCCCAGACTTTGTAGGCAAAAAAAAACCCAAAAAAAACCCAAACCCCAGATTGCCTTTGGAAAAGGCTTTATCTCACTTTTCTAGAGTACAAGCATATGCTAGGAAGTGTATCCCCAGGGTACTGAAGTAGTCTCAAGTTTACAGGTACCTTTGTCTGTCCTGCCTATATAAACAAAAGTTGAAACATGGGTGGGTCTTTTGTTGACCCTTCTGTAACTGGACAGAAGCTTTTATCTTAGTTTAACTTGTGTCCAGTATTCTGCATGGTTGTTTGATATTGTCAGCCCAATGCTGACGTTTAAGTTGGGTAATTCCTGCTTACTCATTATCCTCTTGAATGCTCTTAAGTGGATGTGGTTTCACTGTACTTATGGAGAGGATCAATTAAGATAATCTTGGATTAATCCCATTACACTCTTTGGTCTTGTTTATGGCTTTCTTTGTCATCAAATTCACACAAACTGTGAAAAGACTGTATTCTGTTTGTGGTACTCTCATTATCGTTTATTACAGAATTTCCTCCCCTATAAAAATGTAAATTTACCCTTCATTGAATCCTTCTGCTGACAGACACACAAAACAGAGACATACCAAAGATTTTGATTATGTTACTTTAAATATAGTGTCTTTTAGGTACTGATCTTACGCGTAGTAATACATATAGGGTCACCTTGAAACACTCTTGTCAAGTTTGTGGTGCTGTTAAGAAAATTAACTGTAGTTTCACACTGAAATTTTAGGATGTTCAAGACTTTTAGTGAGGTACCTTATCCAAAACTCTTTACTATAATGGAGGTTAAAAAAGTGGAGCTCTTACTCAGTAGCTACTAGAGAGCTCATGAAATGAGTCTATGCAAAGCGGGCTAACAGAAGGTGCATTTACCTTTCTCAGTTCAGAACTATTAGCACAACATTTACGGGACCATAAAAAATACTTTTTGTGGAACGAGTGTTTTGATGAACAAACCTGCTAAGAGCATAGAGGTGTATAGTATGTACTGTAATATCAAGTTGAGCTATAATCATATTTTTTTGATGGGTCAATATGTAGGGGAGTAATCTGTTTCATTTAAAAAAAAAAAAAAAGTGAGTCTGATTCATTTTCACTGGGTCAATTGCTGTTGTTAATCCAGAGTCTTTGTCAGCTTGCAGGCTTTCTTGTGTGTTGTGTTTTTACACTTTTGCTTAAAAGGCAGGTAAGATGATACTGTTGGCACTTTCTGCTCTTGTTTTTTTACTTGGAACAATAATGTGATAGACTTTTAAAAAAGCTGCTTTTAGCAAATTCTATTTTTTGCATGTGTATTCATGGGGAGACAGATGGCCAGAGAAGGATGGAATGACTTTGATTTATTTGCATTAACCATTTTTTTTCCTTCTGTTTATGGTGCTGTCTTTAGTGTCACGCAAATTCATTCATGAAATAAAAACTTTGATAGTCCTGGAGAAACAAAATTTAGTTATTCTCTCTGAAACACAGTACAAATGTTATGGTTTATTTTGCTAAGGTTTGAAGGGAAAAAATGCAATTTTGTGCTCTGAATATTTAACCAAAGGAAAATCTCTCAGGACTGTGTCATGTCCACAGTATGAGCTAATCTCCCGTGGTTTATATTTGGATTGCAGGACTGATTTTTCTTCCAACTTTGTGTATATTTCCCGGTGGAGTATCTTTGCTGCATTTCTTCTTACTCATATCACGTGGTTTTAAATTTTGCATTTCTGTTCTCCCTATTTCAGACCAGTATCTTTGCTGATATTTCTTCACAGAATTTCATGCAGAGTCAAGAAATAAGTCTGTAGTTATGAATGGGCGTGTTGTCCCAAGGTATGTGGGGAGGTAACTCTGCTGAGTGGCTTAGACTTGCAGTGAATCCTCATTTAATAATATTGTTCCAAGCACCTGGCACACAGAAATATTCCAGGATTGGGCCCTGCAGGCAGTCAACATGATAAAGAGGATTAATTCCAGCAAATGAACACACACGTAAGGACTAAGAGCTTTGGTAGTTATGTATTGTTTGTGTGTCCATAAACACATTATAATGATTTTGTTTCCTAGATTTTCTTTTCAGTGTTTCAAAGTATTACAGCACCGGGGTGTGCGTTCTAACTCTAGTATATAAAACAGGTGAAGTCCTCAGAGAACTAATACCGTGGTGTCTGTAGAGTCTGGCGTGGCTGCTTTTTCTTTTGGTTTTGTTTTGTTTTGTTTTTTTGACAGAATATTTTGAATAATGATTAAAGCTGTTCCTTCTCTTCATTTTGGTAAAGAAGGTTACAATGTTTTGGTGAAACTTGAATTGTGATAAAGAGGCAACCCTCCAATCTGTACGTTACTTTTTAAAGGATTTAAAAACCAGAAGCCTAGCGGGAAGAGCGACTCGGTTTAAACCCACGT